>CM060112.1:4040000-4557500 GCA_030522415.1 Channallabes apus
TCTGCTAAGTTTGAGCTTTATTCCTGAGCAGTTCTTTTAGTTGTCTTTGTTTTTGTCCTGTTATGACAACTCCTCCATAGAGCCCAGCTATGTGACAGCTCCCGGCGATATTTGCTCTGTAAACAACATCCCCCATCAGACTTACACTTGGTCACGGTTGAATCTCTTGAATAATCTCAACGTTACCTGGTTGCTGACTTCTGATGGATGGCAAATAATGAGATCTCTTGTTTTTATTCATGATGGGAACACAGATCAGTCTTAACGTTAAAACCACTGATAGCTAAAGGATTTACTGGGTACCTGAATTTGATGTATTGGAAGCAGAAAAAAAAAATGGGCGGCATAAGTATCTGAGTGAATCTGACCCCAGCCAAGATACTGTATGATGTCTAGATGACGGAGTCAGATGAAGTCTAAAACAGCAGGTCTTCTGGGTTGTTCCCGGTTTGAAGTTGTTAGTACCGACCAAAGGTGTTCCAAGGAAGGACAAATGGTCATGAGCAGTGAAGGCGCACTGATGTGGGGAATGAAGGCAGGTCCAATCCAACAGAACAGCTATTGTAGCACAAATTGATGAAAAACTTAATGCTGGTTCTTATAGAAAGGAGTTAGAACACACAGTGCATCATAGTTTGTTGTGTACGGGGCAGCGTAGCCGCAAACCGGTGCCCCGTGCTGTCCCGTTGTAGCACAGCCACACAAAAGGGGCGTTTTCATACGCAGGGAATTGGTTGTGGCATAGTGGTGGCCCGTACGCACGGGGAATCTGTATTTTGGGATATTTTCCGGTTTTGTGTAATGTGGCTGAACAAGATGGACGCTAATGCTAGTGCTAAAGCTAATGCTAAGGCTAATGCTAGTAGTGCTGCTAAGGCCGACTGTGTAGTGCATAATAACATGCCGGTAGATGTAGAGGATGCATTTAATACACGCCGTAACCCTACAACAGACTTAACTTCATTGATTAGTTCTTTATATTTATCTGATAACCATGATAATGACAATGATGATGATAATGATATTATTGTTCATGGGTCTGATATTGAAGTAGGGCACACACTACAAAAAGAACTGTATCAATGTAAGAGGGATTTGGGGGCGCTTACTGATAAAGTGAGCTCCATGGAGCAGGATTATAGACAATCCATGGACAGCAGTCTCAACCGAGAAATCAGTCTGCGTGACGCAGTGGACGCGAGCCTGGAAGGGCTGCAGCGCTACTGCCAGGAGGCTCTCGAAAAAATGGAGAGAGCCATCGTTGACTGTTTTCTGCGACGGGACGTCATCTGGGAAAACCGGATGAAGAGACTGCGTCTCACTAGTACGCCCACCACACACAGGTTACAGGCCTGCACCCCTGCATCCCCTCCATCTCCTGCACCACATCGGCCCAGCACTCCAACCACTACAGCGACGGCCAAGGTGAAGCTACCAAGCACTCATGCCATCGCCGACGTTCCTCCTGGTGTTCCAGCACACTCCTCGGCTCTGCTCTCCTCCCCACTTTCTTCTTCTTCTTCTCTGCATGCTCATCCATCCATCTGTGTGGAGTTCCCAGCCTTCTGCGACGCGTCAGAGACAGCTGAGGTGAAGAACTTCATCGAGCAAGCAGAGAAATACCTGGAGATCAGACCCCTGACCCGACCAGAGCTACTGGGAACCCTCGGCTCAGTTCTCCGAGGGCCGGCTCTCAGTTGGTGGAAGGCGGAGAAGGGCAAGGTGAAGGACTGGCAGTCTTTTAAGCAGGCTTTCCTGGCGGCGTTTATACTGGATGACGACCTCGACGAAGAGGAAGACAACTTGAGGTCTCCGGTACGGCAGCCAGGGCAACGCCAGGGAGACTACGCCGATGACCACCTCGCCCTCTGTCTCATGGGAAAACCTGATATCTCCGAGGAAGAACTAGTGGGGCGAACCCAGGAGAACATCATCACGAGAGTGGCGTTAAGAGGAGCGGTGAGCACCGTGGAAAAGCAGGTGGGGAGAGGCGCTAGGGGAGAGAAAGACGGCGTGGACCGCTTTATTCCGGGTCCACATGCCATACCCCGAGCACCCCCGCCGTTGAATGGAGCTGACACCCCACGTCTACCCACCACGTCCACTAAAGAGGCCTCCAGCTTCCCGAGCGACCTGAGCGAGATCAGCAGAGCCCAACAGAACGACCCAACGATCACGAAGCTGCTCTCCAAAGATCATCAAAGAGGCACACAAGATCAGAGGGTCACCTTCGAAGGTCGTCAGGGCGTGCTATATCGCCGGGTACCGGTAAGAAAAGGAGAGAAATTTCAGCTAGTTGTCCCCCAGTCGCTAATAAGCGAGTTCCTTCAATACTATCACGACGATCCATTGGGAGGACACTGGGGACAACTGAAAACCCTGCTGAGGTTATTAGAGGTGGCGTGGTGGCCGACGGTGCGGAAAGACGTCTGGCGTTATACCAAAGCTTGCAGCGTTTGCCAACGACACAAGACACAACATCCATCAACACCCCGACAAAGACCTATCATGGAGGAGGGCCAACAAAGAGCAGAACACCGCAGATCCAGACAAGCCAGATGTCACTATACCCGGGGGGAAGCAGCGCACTTCCAACCGGGAGAACTGGTTTGGATCCAAACTCGACCTCTCTCCTCCACAGCAAAAAGATGTTCTGCAAGGCGAGCGCCCCAGTGGGAGGGTCCAGCAGAGATAAAACCCAGAAGAGGACCAAATAAATACACAAGGTCTTGGGGATACCCACAAAAAGCCGACCTGTACAGTATGGCGAATTTAAAGTGCTGGTGCGGACGTTCTCCTCAGACGCCGGAAGCTTGGGGGGGGGGGGGGGGGGGGGTCTATGTAGCACAGCCACACAAAAGGGGCGTTTTCATACGCAGGGAATTGGTTGTGGAGCTAATGTTGCTCACCTGTGGCCGAAGGCGTGCCCTAGCGGTTTATTTTCCCCCATTGACAGTGGTTTGGTCACCGGGCAAGTTCCCGCGCATGCGCGATCGCGACGCAAAGGAACCCGGAAGTGACGTGGGTCACATGATCCAGCATAAAGCCGGAACCGGCATTGAGGCCGGGACGGAGAGATGAAGACAGCGCGCTGCATGGTTTTTGAGTCTGAGAGCCTGTTTGTGGATTAATTTCATTCAGTACCCAGCTCATTCCGTTTATCGATCTCCCAGACCTACCATCGTCATTTGGTGAGATCGATCCATCTCTCCAACTCACCATTTCACCCCAATTGCCATATTTCAGACACTGGACTATCATACACACACACACACCCGCATACATCGCACACACATTTTTTTCTATTTGTATTATATTTGTATTATATTTGTATATATTGGTTTGTGGTGCACCGTGTTTGTTTATTTCTTTATTCCGTCTGTATAATACACTTGGTTTAATTTATTATAATTGTTTTGTGTCGCGTCGTGTTTTGTCCAGCTGCGGTTGCGCAATACCGGAAGTGTGGTTATCAAGCCCCTGTTTAGATTCCCGAATCCGTTGTTCTTTTGTAACCAAGCGGTTAATAAAATCCAAGCGTTACACCGTGTTCTCCACCAGGAGCTCCTATAATGAGCATGTGAGCATCAGACCTGAACCTGATCTGATCCGATGAATCATGCATTCTTTTCCTAGGGAAGACATGGCACTAGGATGCACTATGGGCAGAAGGTGAGCAGGCGGATGATGTGCGATGGCATGCTGGGATCCTGGGGTCCCGCCCTTCGTGTGAAAGTTACTTCTCTACTTTGACATTGTTGCTGACCAAGTTACACCCCTGCCTGACAACAGTGTTCCCCGATTGAAGTGGCCACTTTCTGGATGATAATGTACCCTTACACACACTGCACATGGTTTAGGAACACGACCTTGACTCGACCACGCAGCAGAACATCACACATGGTCCTATGCCAAACTATTGGCTTATAGTAACACAAATAATTCGATAGCAGAAGTGTTGAATTGTACACCTGGGAATGTTAACCTTTTATTTAACAGCACTTGGTCAAGTCAAAACTATTGGCACCCTCACAATTTATATACATGATGTCTGAAAAGCCAGTAACCAATGAAAAGCTCTAATATCCAATATGAAAATGTACATAAATAAGCCAAGTGTTGAGAAAACAGAAGAGAGAGAGAAGTTTATAAATCTTTGATTTAATTTTCCTTTTAAAACCCAAGATTCATCTGCACAACATTTTGGACTTTTTAAGAATTTATGTATTTATTTGAAGTGATGAATGAACTTGGAAGCTCCGACTTTTTTCTGGTTGGCGAAGCAAGACTCGAGCCAGTTCGTCTTCACAAGGATCGCATTAGGATGCTGCTGACACAGATCCTGTAATTCCTATAGGAAAAGAAAATAAATAAGAGAGCGAATGACAAACTCAGACACTATTCTGTCAGTGCTGAAAATAAAGGCACCCTTTGTAACTCGTATTAAAAAATAAATAATTAAATAAAAAACATACAACATATTTCAAAGAAACGTTGCCATTTTCTGTTGTGTTCAAACTGTAAATAGTGTGATGATGATTATAGAAAAAAAACTGTAATAAAAGCTGAAGTTTGCCTCAAGAATTGGTTTTAAACAGCTTTGTACCTGAATATGAACTGGAGTTTCCACCTCAGCCACAATGTGAGTGACCTGTGAGCACATGAGATCCTCTTCATCGCCGTCATATGTACAGGGGGGTTAAGGAGAGGAGTGGAGGGTAAAGTTCCTATTTTAGTGAAAGATCCTAACACACACTACCAACTGGAAAATTCTGAGCAAGAGGAGGGAAGTTTCTATATATATATATATATATAAAAATTAGTGGTAGATTTACACTGCCGAGCCAAAAACAGTCACCACCCCTTAATTTAATCCGATCACCTTTGGCTTTGGTTAAGGCACACACACACTGTGGCATCTAGTACATGTGTGAAAATGATTCCTCATGTTCATAGAACCACTATTTCACATGAAAAAAATTTATAGATGTGATAACCGGGTGAGTCTGGAGTGAGTTGTATATATTGTTCATCTATTGTAAATTTCTGATTATTGTTACTAGCAATCTGACACTCGTGTTCACTCTCACTCACTCATCTTCTATAGGGCTTTATCCTGTATTCAGGGCCGCGGGGGGCCTGGAGTCTATCCCAGGAGGCTTAGGGCACGAGGCAGAGTACACCCTGGACAGGGTGCCAATCTATCGCAGGGCACACACACACTCACACACCCATTCACACACTACGGGCAATTTGGGAACGCCAATCAGCCTAACCTGCATATCTTTGGACTGTGGGAGGAAACCCACCAACTCCATGCACACAGAGACGGGAATCGAGCCTGGCCGGGAATCGAACCCGGACCCTGGAGCGGCCGCCTACATCACTACACCACTGTGCCGCCTCGCAACAATCAGATGATGTTTATTATACTTTTACCCCAAAACAGATAAAATAGGTAGTACTAAGTTGTGGGGAAAAAAAAAAAAAACGCACAAGTTTCAAAAATGCTCAATGTTTTTTAAACAATAAAAGAAACAGATTTTGAAGGATATGTAATAAGGTATCGTGTAAGTTTTTTTCTCTCCATTGCTCCTACATTGTAGAAGAACACGTGGACTCCTCTCATGAAGTCGTCCAAACCGGAAGCTTCTCCACCCTGCTGTGACGTGCTTGGACCTTCTGGGGACGCGGGTGGACTGAGAGAACACGAGGAGCCGGGAGAGACTGGTGCTGGGGGACCGGACCCTGAGCCCGAGGTAGACGCGGCCGCCGGAGTGGGGTGAGGAGTCGGGCGCTTGAAGTAGTAGCTAATGCTAAAGTCAAGGGTCTGTACAAACAACAGTTTTCTAGACACAAGCTAGGATTCGGGTCGGACACTTACGCAGACTACGCTAGTTACTGAAGCTGGACCTAAAGTCACATTTTATCTTATGGCAGTGTATAGAGGGATACATGAAGGTGGGGACTCCTCGGGAGGCTAAGTGCTTGCGAATCAGTCTCTCGGTGCCGTACCAGTTGAAGCCCTTGGTGGCATGGCCGATTCGGGGAAGGTGGACGCTTGCTGCAAATAAAAAAAACAAGTCAATAATACTCCATCCACCTAATGTGATAGTTTGTTCACTCGAAACTTCACTGTTCTCTGTGGCACCAGGTTTTTTTCTAATACTTTAGATGGATATTGTTTTTTTTTTTTTTTTTTACGATAACATCAACTGAGTTGGTTACAAGAAGTCAAAAAAGAGAAACTTGAGCCGGATCTTCACCTTTTTTCTGCTTGGCAGCTCTGTAGATCTTCTTTAGCCCCTCGTCCAGGGCGGTTAGGTAAATCCCCGACAGCTTGTTGGCTTTGTCTCGTTTCTGGGCGACGATCAGAGCCAGCTGCACAGACATGAGGGAAATGTAGAGTTTTGTTAGGACTGACCGATGCTAGAAGATATTACACAGTATTATCATACAGTGCAGGAAAGGATTGAACAAGCACGGTCACATGTCTGTCTTTGAGGGATGTTTATACTTTAAACTGTTCACAGCAATAAAAAAAAAACTAAATAAAAAAAAAAAAAAAACCATCTATATTACATATAAAACATCTATATTAGATCTATATTACAATACATAAAAAATTACATTTGCGTGGAATTAAATCGCATACAAGTGTGTATTTTAAAAAAAAAAAAATGTACAGCGCCACCTGTTGAACTTTGAGATGAAAACATTCTTTTCAAGGTAGATTTTTTTTTTTATGATACAAGGGCATTTTCCCATTTAAAATTTAAAGTAGAATATATTCTTTTCCCGTGGGCTGATTGGGATAAAACAAAGCCTATATGTTACCTCAAGCTCGGCCAAATACCCCAGTGAAAAGCCCATTTAAATTCGTTCAGTAGTTTTTGTGTGAGACGTGCAGACAAAAAAAAAAAATCATCTTGATGTGTTATATTGCTCATCTTACGTCCCCACAAATTATTTTTCCACAAATATCTTCAAAGTACAGCCCACTTTATATCACACAGTATATATATATAAAAACTATAAAGTCATGTCGTGACGCATGCACACACACACACACACACGCACACACACACTCAGCCATAAACACAACTGCTAAAAGAAAAAAAAAGTATGATGTATATATTAATAAAAGATTATATATTTTATATATATAATGTATAACAATAAATTTGATAAATTATTTTCACCAGGCTCCTTTTCCTGTTCTTATTTTGGCTACATACACTGTATACATACAGTGGGGCAAAAAAGTATTTAGTCATCCACCAATTGTGCAAGTTCTCCCACTTAAAAAGATGAGAGAGGTCTGGCTTTGGCAAGAGAAACATGCAACGAGTCTCCTGTAGTGTACGTGTGCGTGTGTGTGTGTGTGTGTGTGTGCGTGCGTGTGTGGTTCTGAAGAAAAAGCTTAAAACTTCTTTTCTCACAGTGATGTAATCAAATCTTAACCAAAGCGCTCAGACAGAGTGATCAGGTTAAAGATAAAGTTATGGTTAACTTTATCTCTTGAGAACAAGTTGATTATCTTGTGAGTACAATTTATGAATCTCGTAAAAACTTTATTTATCTCATGAGGACAAATTATTTATCTTTTAAGAACATTATTTATCTTGTGAGAACAAGTTGTTTATCTTGTGAAAATGTTACTTATCTTGTGGGAACAAGTTGTCACTTGCTGCAGTAAAATCCTTGCTATTGCACAATGTGTAATTATCCTTATGAAAACATTATCTTATCGTGAACATCTGTCCTTAAAAGTAGGGTAGTTCTTGGACCCTGAGCAGCTGTGCTGAGAGGGTGTGTGTGTACCGCAGACTTGTTTCCATTATCATCACACTCCTGAACCCCACTCTTAGGAGGTGAGATTTACTGTAGGAGCCGGTAACGTTAGCACTCACGTAGTCTCTTCCGCTCAGTCTCGTCAGCTTGTCGTCAATGGAAAACAGCAGCACGTTCCCGAGCTCCAAATCTGAAACGGGGTCACGGACGCTTTAATCCGGGGGGAAAAAAAAAAAAAAAAAAAAACACAAACAATCGGCTGCTGATGGATCTGGACTCACCTTCCATGTCTCCCGCAAGTTCGTACTGTTTCTTCGCCTCATCTGTTCGGATCTCCAGAGCCGTAAACAAGCCACCTTTCCCCCAGTGTCCAGAATCATCTGTACACACAAATAAATAAATCAATAAATCGCATTGATGACTTATAAAGCTCTGATGCATTGTTGTTTTCAGCATTTATTATTTATATTTTTTTTGCCTTTTTGTTAACATACCCACACAGTGTACAATAATGGCGTCTTTGCGGTCAGCCTGAGGTTGTGTGACGTCACCGAGGACGTAATGAATCGCCGCGTCGTCCGAGTCTGTAGAGTTCACACTGCTGATGTCGTCATCTTCTTCATCCACATCTTCACCTTCGCTATCAGCAGAGGGCAGGCACAGCGATTTATACCCAGATGATTTCCACCAGGCCATCCTGACACACACACACGAGCAACAGTGTAAAATTTGCATTTATTGACATACGACCTGGTGTGTACATACATACACACACAGTATATACAGTATATACAAATAACTGATAGCAGTGCAGTAGTTAAATACTATATAAAACACAAACACTACACCTCAACTACCAGCAATACACGTACCAAAATTTATGTAATTAATTGTCTCGTATACATTACAGTGAAGGAACTTCCTTGGGCCAGAGTGCAGTCATGTGACCTGGGAAAAATTTAAGGCCCCAAAATTGATCCCTTGACCCGTAACCATCTGCTAAGTAACCCAGAACCTTTCATCACTGTGCCACCATCGTCCCTAATAGGGTTTTATTAATGATTACTTTTTCCCCTCTAAGACCAATTTTCACACACATTTCCCATTAAAAAAAAAACTATTATTGTCTCATGTGTGCAAATTTCTTTCCTGATAAAACTTGTGAAAAAACTCCTGCTTACAAGATATTTTTTGTATTTTATATCATATTTTATATGTTTCCGCTTTCAGAAGACCAAGTTATGGTCAACTTTATCTCTTGGGAACAAGTCGATTATCTTGTGAGTACAATTTATGTATCTCGTAAAAACGTTATTTATCTCGTGACAAGTTGTTTATCTCATGGGAACAAGTTGTGAGATCGTCATTCATCTCCTGGGAACAAGATATCTTTTGGAAGCAATTTAAATGTATCATTTCATGAGCACCCCTTACTATCTCACTTTTCTTCCAGCGGAGGAACTGCAAGTGACAAATTATCTCATGGAAGAATTTTCCATTTTCATTTTTTTTTCTTCTAAATCTAAGGGACATTATGTAAAAGGCATGTTTTAGGTAATTATCTCAAACACATCCTCCAGTATCTCCTCATTATCATTCAGGAAAAACAAAAACCTGTAAAAAAAATAACAAATGATACAAGTTTTCCTTACTCACAAAAATTAGTTTTTTTCCCCCCGAAGGACATGATGTTATTATTTACTTATCATGTCAACCATCTCATTCCTTTATTCATTTTCTTGCAGAAAATAAATGTGGGGAAAAAAATTCTTCCTTTCTCACTTTTCCTTAAAGTAAAGAACGAGTTTTGAGGTAATATTTCATGCCCATTACTTACTATAATGTTTGCTTTAAAAAAATGTGAAAACGACATTCTACTACTACTATTATTATTATTATTATTATTATTATTAAGAAGAATGAACATGAATTAAAGAAGAAAAAGTGAAGTTTTCTACTCAGTGGAACAAGAAGATAATAACCGAACTCCAGCCTGTACTTGCCTGATGAGAAGCCTGTGACTCCTCCTGCTCTTTGCACACTGCCTCATCCATCCTTCTGCTCTACTTCTGCTTACCTTCACCTGAAAATCACTTTCTTCCGCTGAAGACTTTTATGAGACCGCTGTCTTGTCTTGACCTGAACAGTAGTGATGGGAATCACCAGGTGCTTCCCGATACGAGATCATCGATTTCTATTGCGATTCGGTAGTTACCACAATTTTATAAATATCCAGATTTTATTATTTTTTTCTGATTTTGTTACAATTCTAAACAAAGTTAGCAAATAATTGGTTCCTACCACACACGATGCTGTAATGTTTGAACGGTTTAGAGCGTACCACCTGTAGGATCATAGAGGAACAGCAACATTTTACCACTTCACATGCTAACGTGTAAACTTGTTAAAAATGTCTTTTTTTTCTTTTTTTTAAGTTTGATTTTTTTTTTATGGGTTAGGGTGAAAAAAAATGTATCGCAATATATACATTAACTGTACCGATTACACCCAGGTTCTGTTTAAGTTCACTGTCAACTTATATATATATATAATATTTCATGCTATTTATTCTTTTAAATAATCTTTTGGTATAGATAAATAATATATAATAATAAATAATATTTTTGTTTTACTGCACAGCAATCACATTTGCCAGTGACACATTAGTCCCATCAGTATGCGTGCAGTCTCAGGGAGGCTCTCGCAAAGTCTGGGGGAAATCTTTATAAAATAGGACCTCGTTTCTGCTATTTTAAATATGAAGATGGTTGTAAAAAATCCTGAATGTTTAATGTCACACTTTTCTCAAACTGCTGGAATTGAAGCTGAAAGTCTTGACATCTTTTCTCTTCCTTCCAGGTTGTGATGGAATCAACTCCCTAATAAAGAGATATTACAATAATAAATAAATAAATATGTTGATTCTTTTAAACTTTTTGAAAAAATATTAAAGTTGTCCAGTATGTCACGATGTGGGCTTATCGGGAATAGACATGAGCTTAAATGGTATATTTTATATTGTAAAATGTACATAAACTGAAGGAAACATTTTCCGATGAGAGATAATTTTTTTTAATTAATTAAATTATTAATTAAAGTTTTGCCCCAAAAATTCTTCCTCATAAATCAGCTGAATATGTACAGTATGAAAAATTCCTGAAAATAGATCTCGGTGGGCTTAGCGGGCACGCTTATCTAAATGGACCCCCCTCCCCCCCACCTCCCCGATCTCTACTGGACAGCCTAACTATGTCCAGTTCAATCTCACTCCATCACTCCAAGTAAAAGAAAACAAAACTGCAATGTTTGTGTTTATATAGCGGTTGAGGAGAAAGAAAGCTGCTGCTGCTGCACTGTTTTAACGTCCTAAACCGGACTCTTACTTCCTCTTGTATTTTGTCTCCTCGCGCTGTTTCTTCTGCTCTTCCTGCAGTTTGGCTCTTTTAGCAGCAGCTTCCTCTCTCTTCCGGCGGCGCTCTTCCAGCTCGGACTCCGTCAGGGGCCTCTTGGGTCTCATTGGCGAGGGTAAAGGTAGAGGGAATAAAACCTACAGGGTGATAACTAATCAGGTAGTACTGGGTTTATTTTTTATTAGACTGTAAAATTGTAAAAAAAAAAAAAAAAAAAAAAAAAAAAATCAATTTCTACACTATTCCTAAAAATAGCAAATGTAAATCACAGCCATGTTACTGTACACAGATCGGAGCATGCTCTGGTAATGAGGCAATATTACGAAATTACTACACTGAGGTGGAAATGTTTTGTTAAAAACAATTCCAAGTGGTTAAAAAAATTAATAAATAAATATGGCAGCAGGGAGGAAAAAAACTAAACAAAAAGGTGCTTAGCTAAGGGGTGCATATACTTATGCAACCAGGAGATTGTGAACGAAATGTCTTTTTATCGACCGTATACAAGGTTTCTATCTGCTCTTCACTTGAATTCTAATGATCACATTAAGAGGTGTTAAAGGTCGTGATGTGATCAATCGTGACCTTGAGTTCATTTTCATACAAAGAAACAAACAAAAAAAAACATTTTAACAGGGGGTGCGTAAACTTTTCATGTCCACCATATCTGTCAAAGGGACGGTAGATAATTCAATCCAACTCATCACAAACACTTTCCGGTGATACAGACTTACACACTGCTCCTGTTCTCTACATGTGCTCACTACTTAGGGTTTAACATGGACCCTATGTAGTGTACTAGGTTTCTGAGAGAGCTGAAAGAACTCACTCCGACTTTGTGGCGGAGGCTGCGCCCAGATTTCCCAGCATCCTCCTGGGGAGCCGAGTGCTCCTGCACCATGAGTTTGAACCTTTTCTCGTCCTCCACGCTGGGGATTTTGGAGTAGTCCTTCCCCTCGAAGTAGTACATGTGGTCTGGATGATCTGGGGAGGACGAGACAAGAGAACAGTCAGAGAAAGAGATCGGTGACCTCAGTCAGGAGAGCTACCGAGCTGTACTGCACTCTGCCTTCCCTCACCTTCATCCTCCTCTTCCTCAGCAGACCTGACGCGCTCCTCCTCCTCGATCACCCACTTGCCGTCTCGTGTCTCACCCAGGATCTGCGCGACGTCCACCTGCTGAATCGAGCTCTCGTCTGACGACAGCAGCTTGTCGACTCCAAACCTCAGGATCTCACTTAACTGTGTGTACACACACACACACACACACACACACACACACACACACACACACACACACACACACACACACACACACACACAGCTCTGACAAAATACACACACTGCCACATGACTGTGTCACCAAACCTGGAAAAATGAGTCTGATTTGTGCTGAGAGTGAAGCAAGATAAACTGGAGAGAGAGAGAGAGAGAGAGAGAGAGAGAGAGAGTTTCTAGCGATTCTATTTCATCTGAAACCCGAGTGAGAGCTGATCTACATGCTCAGAGCTGATCTTGTCTCTTTCTCACACTTTAACAGCCGATCATCATGTCCCTTTAAATATGTAAAGGAGAGAGAAGGAGGGAAGAAAGAAAGCAAAGTAACATATGGAAAGTAAATGTGTGAAAGAAAGAAAGAAAGAAAAAGAAACGACAGGTAGAATAATTTAAGAAAAATCTAAGGAATGTAAGAATAAAGATAGAAAGAAAGAACAAAGAAGACAAAGGGAAAACCAAAAGAAAAAAAAATGGGAAAAGCATAGCAGTAAAAACTAAGCAAGTAAGAAAGAAAAAGAAAGAGAATAATAAAATCATGAAAAGAAGGGTAAAAGAAAGAAAGGAAAAATATGAAGGAAAGAAGGAAAACAATCCATGTTTAAAGTTGAATAATAAAAGCAGCAAAGGAAACAAAAATTAAGATGATTCGAAGAAGTAGTGCAAAAGAAAGAAAGAAAGAAAGAAAGAAAAATAATTCATATTAAAAATTAAATAGTAAAAATGAGAAAGTGAGAAAAACAAGAATGAAGAAGTGGTTTATGCCTAGAAAGAGTACATCAGATGCAGTATTTGCTTTGAGGATGCTGATGGAGACGTACAGAGAAGGTAATAAAGAGTTGCATTGTGTCTTTGTAGATTTAGAGAAAGCGTACAACGGGGTGCCGAGAGAGGAGCTGTGGTGTTGTACAGTATGAGGAAGTCTGGAGTGGCAGAGAAGTATGTTAGAGTGGTGCAGGACATGTACTGTATGAGAGCGCTAAGACAGTGGTGAGATGTGCTGTAGGTGTGACAGAAGAGTTCAAGGTGGAGGTGGGTCTGCATCAAGGATCGGCTCTAAGCCCCTTTTTGTTTGCTCTGTTGATTGTCCATGGAGATTTGTCCATGCTGTCTAACCATCTGTCATCCTGACCACGATGTTTGCAGATGACATTGTGCTTTGTAGTGAGAGCAGAGAACAGGTGGAGGAGAGAGAGAGAGAGAGAGAGAGAGAGAGAGAGAGAGAGAGAACACACAGACAGGAGGAGTGAAGTGAAGTGGAGGTGAAACACAGACCTGCATCTGATCAGCGGCGGCGGCCTGACGTTTGTTCAGCAGAGAGAACTTTCCCTCCTCGATCACAGTGTTGGTGAGATTGAGTTTGGAGACGGCGCGGGAGTAAATGATCTCCTCCACCGTGTCTCTCGCCAGCAGCCGGATGACTTTCACAGGCCTGGACAGATCACACACACACACACACACACACACACACAGACACAGACACACACACTTAACCTCAATCTCTCCTCTCAGGACATTTCAGCACAAAGAAAAAAGGAAAGAAACAAAGAGTTAGAATGGCAAAAGAAAGAAGAAGAAGAATTTCGAAAGGTGGAAAGAAGAAAGCAAGAAGAGGAAAATAAAAAAAGAAAGAAATAGAAAATGTAGAGTGGTAAAGAAGGCAAAGTTCAATTGTAAAATAAAATGAAAAGGCATGGAAAAGAAAGAAAGGAAGAAAAAGAAAGAAAGGTAAAAAAATAATAATAAATAACTGTAATAAAAAGGTAGCAAATGAAAGAAAAATTTAGAAAAGTAAAAAAAAAAAGAAAGCAAGAAAGACAAGACAAAAAGTAGAAGAGGAAAAGAAGAAAAAAAAGAAAACACAATGCTAGAAGAAAATGTAAAATAAAAAAAGTTCAATAGTAAAATAAACTAGAAAGAAGAAAGCAAGGAAAAAAAGAAAGAAGACCAAACATCGAAGAGTAAAAGCAGGGAAGGAGGATATAAAGAAAGAAAACATTAGAAAGGTAGAAGACACAGAAGGAGAAGGACAACTCGGGGACTCTGTGCAGGTTTAATACATTGGGGTTGCTATGGTAACTCAGACCCTCACAATCCCTGCATCCTCAGTTAACTGATGTTTACAACGACAATTAGTCAGACGCTGTTACTGATACCGATCTTCTTTGTTTGCGTACACCTCTTAGTTTCACCCCATGATAAGCGCTACGATGGAACTGGAACTGCTGACATGGTAAAGTGTGTGTGTAAGGGTTAAGGAAGGAGTCTCCAGTGTCAGTGCTGGGGAACAGCGAGAGGTGAAGAGGGTTTCTGCTGGTGTTATTCTCCCTGCGATACCTCGTCTGTCCGATACGGTGCGCTCGCGCTGCTGCTTGCACGTCGTTCTGAGGATTAAAATCGCTGTCCAAGAAGATCACAGTGTCGGCTGCTGTCAGGGTCAATCCAACCCCGCCTACACACACACACACACACACACACACACACACACACACGGTGATGGGACAGTGAGTTCCGGCTCTCTGTACTTGAGTAATGTTTTTAGACGCACATCATTAGAAACCCACCAGCTTTAGTGCTGAGCAGGAAGATGAAGACATCTTCGGCTTTGAAGTTGTTGACTGCGACAAAGCGCTCCTCTCCTCGCACCGAGCCGTCCAGACGCTCGTAGCTGTAACCTGAAAGGAGTCAAGAGCGCGCTCATGCACACGCAAGCGGAAAAACAGCCCACAGGATGTGATTTTAAACCACAGCTACTTGAACGCGATAACAACACGAGCACGACGGAAACGTGTGCCGCGTCACACGACCACGCAGAATCTGAGTGTTATAAAAAAAAAAAAACACACACACACCTGGCACTTCAGGTACACTGTGGAACTAACACACGTTAAACAAAATCCCTGCAGAAACTGTGCAGAATGAAAGAAGAAAAGAAAGTAGACAGAAGAAAGCAGCTCTGTGAGCGCTCTCGCATTGTGTACAATCCTACAGATGTCAAACACACACACACACACACACACACACACACTTCCTTATTGCTGGCTTTTACAAAGCGGAGGAAAACTTATAATTTATAAGAATTACTTATAATATATAAAATTAAAAATAAAAATAAAACAGTAAAAACAGTTGTTGTTCGTTTGAGGTTGTATTAAGACCTGTTACGATCAGGTGATCATTATTATGTTTTTAAACACACAAAAAACAACAACACAGAATTAAAAGAGGGGGCACTAACTTTTACAAATGACTGTTTTAAAGGGTAAAATACTGCTTCATAAATATCCATCAGCAGCGCACTGGTCTAAGTGATGAAAGGAGACAGGAGAAATGTTGATGACGGACAATGTCCGGTATATTATTGCCAAAAGTATTTGCTCCCCTGCCTTCACATGCATATGAACTTGAGTAACATCCAATTCTTAATCCACGGGGTTTAATATGATGTCGGCCCTTTGCAGCTAGAAAAGCTTTGACGATGTTTAAATGAAACCCAGGAATGTGACCGTGAATTTGGGATGGTGAATGGAGTGTGTGTGTGTTACCTCGGTACTCCAGGTAGTCCTGCACAATGTCCAACATACTCGTCATTTGAGAGAACAGCAGAACCCTGTGACCCCTGAAGTCAAACGTACACACAATTATTATTATTTTATTTTAGATCTGCTTTTCCACAGATTATTAAATCTACAGCAGCTCATGGTGTCCTAAAAGGTTATAGCTGCACATCTGTGTGTCAGAGCTCGGAGTATTAAACTGTTCTAGGGCACTTTTTCTGCTCATCACCAATAACTTTGAGCGCAAGGTATCGTGTTCAAACTCGTACATTATTTATATTGTAAAAATCACATTTATAAAATCATGATACTAAAACTGCAAATAACTATTCAGTACCATGTTTTCCAAACATGAAATAATTATTGTTCTAATAGTTTTTAGAAAATGTAATAATTAAATGAGAAAAGCTTTACTCCTTGAACAGGTGGGCGAGCAAAGGGTCGAGCAGGGTGAGCTTCCCACTCGCCTCCACCAAGTGCTCACCAATCTCAAAGGGCTCAGGCTCCACACCTTACACACACACACACACACACACACACACACACACACACACACACACACACACACACACACACAGAGAGAGAAAGGAATATTGTTAGATTTTAAATGAGCAAACAGTTAAACGAATGGATAGTTAGTGCCCTCTGGTGCCCATAAGCTGTATATCAATTGAATTGAAAGCTATTTATACCGCTACCCTTTAACGAAAATGGGCGGGGCTACACAGCACTTAAAGTTAGCAGTTCTTTACAGGCAGCGTTACTACTTTAGTCTCCATATTATAAAACGGTACATTTTTCGTCTTTACAAATCTGGAAAAACAACCTGTGGCAAACATTACATCTTTTATTTCACCTTTACAACACAGTGTTTTAAATAAAATTAATCACAGGCTTTAAGTACTGTATAATAAAAAAAGAAAGGATGAAAAAACAGCAATATAAAGTTAAGTTGGTCGATACCCTTGAACAGGTAGGGATGAGCCACACACTTCCTCAGCTGCATCAGGATGTTCAGGAGACGGTTCTCATGGCCTTGATGGCTCCCGAACACAGCTGAGAATCAGAGAATCACGAAAAATATTTCAAACACAGTCATTGTTGTTTTTAAATAGCTGATGTACACCGCGTTCCAAATTATTATGCAAATTGGATGTAAGTGTCATAAACATTAAATGTTTAGTTTTTAAATTAAACTCATGGATGGTGTCGTGTCTCAGGTCTCTTTGGATCACTGAAATGAATCTCAGACACGTGTGATAATTAGTTTGCCAGATGAGGACAATTAAAGGAAAAGTACTGAAGAAGGTTGTTCCACATTATTAAGCAGGCCGCAGGTTTCAAGCGATATGGGAAATAAAAAGGATCTCTGCTGCTGAAAAGCGTCAAATAGTGCAATGCCTTGGACAAGGTATGAAAACATTAGATATTTCATGAAAACTTCATTCATTCATTCATCTTCTATACCGCTTAATCCTGTGTTCAGGGTCGCGGGGGACCTGGAGCCTATCCCAGGAGACTTTCGGGCACTAGGCGGGGTACACCCTGGACAGGGTGCCAATCCATCGCAGGGCACACACATACTGTACACACATTCACACACCCAATCACACACTACGGGCAATTTAGGAACGCCAATTAGCCTAACCTGCATATCTTTGGACTGTGGGAGGAAACCGGAGTACCCGGAGGAAACCCACCAAGCACGGGGAGAACATGCAAACTCCATGCACACAGAGACGGGAATCGAGCCTGGCCGGGGAATCGAACCCAGACCCTGGAGGTGCAAGGCGACAGTGCTAACCACTACACCACCGTGCCGCCTCATGAAAACTTGTACTGTTGTAACTTGTACTGTGAAGACATTTGTGGCTGATTCAGAGCACAGACAGGTTCGTGCAGATAAAGGCAGAATGAAGAAGGTTTCTGCCAGACAAATTCATCAGATTAAGAGAGCAGCTGCTGAAATGCCATTACAAAGCAGCAAACAGGTATTTGAAGCTGCTGGTGCCTCTGGAGTCCCGCGAACCTCAAGGTGTTGGATCCTTTAGAGGCTTGCAGTTGTGCATAAACCTACTATTCGGCCCCTAATCAATGCTCACAAGCAGAAACGGTTGCAGTGGGTCCAGGCATACATGAAGACTAATTTTTAAACAGTCTTGTTTACTGATGAGTGTCGTGCAACCCTGGATGGTCCAGATGGATGGAGTAGTGGATGGTCATCATGTCCCAACAAGGCTGCGACGTCAACAAGGAGGTGCCGGAGTCATGTTTTGGTACAAAAAGAAGAACCGTGCCTTCCGTGGCAAAATCACCTTCATGCACCATCTCATGCTGCAAAGAATACCTCTGTGTCATTGGCTGCTATGGGAATAAAAGATGAGAAACTCATGGTGTGGCCACCGTCCTCCCCTGACCCCAACCCCATTGAGAACCTACAGTATGAGGGTGGGAGGCAGTTCGCATCAAAACAGCAGCTCTGGGAGAAAGAAATTCAAGCAGAAACTGTCCAAAAACTCACAAGTTCAATGGATGCAAGAATTGTGAAGGTGATATGAAAGAAGGGGTCCTATGTTAAGATGCAACATGTAGCCCTGTTAGGATGTTTTTGATTGAAATAGTTTTTGATTTCTTTAAATATGACCTCATAATGCTGCAAATTCAACAAAAGCCCATTTTCAGTTCTTTACAACCTATAACATGTTTTAACTCTGTTGTGCATAATAATTTGGAACAGTGCATTTTCAGTTTTTTTTTTTTTTTAAATAAATAGTTAGCATTAGGAGGTTTGTTCATTAAAGTTCAAATTATACCCGAATAGTGGATGACTTGAAAATGATGCTGACTGTCATTTGCATTTACTAATTATGAAAATCAGGGAAAGATATCATTTGCGTAATAATTTGGAACATGGTGTACACAAGATCCTCAAGTTGCTGTCTTGGCTTTCATGTTACATCAAAGTCTTTAGGAGTCAATCAAAAAGTGACCCCATCCAGAGAACACCTTAACAGGCGTATCAGTCTGGATGCTGCAGATGTGAAATTGTCCATGACATCATCGGCAATGTGACGTTAAATTTCAAGTCCACGTGATCACATGGTATGAATATGGACCCACGGTTAAAAAAATGAGCAGGAAGTAATGAGATGGAACTAATGGACCACGAATAGATAGCGCTATGACCTGAAGGGTGAGATGTAATCTTCTTTACTAACTGTCTTCATGTTATCTGTCTGTCAGAAGCATATGACATCCCACAACACTCGTTCCTCGAGCGTCGTTACCACAGTAACCACTGCACACAGGTCGACAATGTGTCAGATTTAGGCAGCCAGTCTGAACAGAGAAATCTGATCACTTTTAAATTACTTCATGGTACTGAAGTTGGCTTATTTTATTTCTTAAATAAACAAGTTTCAAAAGTGCCAGATAAACTATTTTGATTTTACTACAAATGCGACATTTCATCATCATTCAAGTTACTGCTATTAGCCTTTACACGCTCCCTTTTACACTCTCCACTACAAGCATTTCTACTGGGCTTAGATAAAGATAAATAGTTTACCATATACAGTAATTTGCGGGTGTTTCTTTATACAAATGAGCTGTGGTGTCAAAAGTATTCACATTCATTACTTGAGTAGAAGTATAGATCCTAGGGTTTAAAAAGACTTCTTTAGAAGTTGAAGTATCAACTCAAGCTGTTTACTCAAGTAAAAGTGTAAAAGTACTGGTTTCAAAACTACTTAAAGTATAAAAGTAAAAGTAACATGGGGGGGGGGGGGGGGAAGCATTAAGGATAAAAGCTTAGGCTGTGCCATGGGCCTATATACTGCACTAACACCTCATTATAAAAAATAAAAATGTGTTGTTGTTCTTTTGTTGTATTTTTTAACGGCCATAATGATTTGGGATACTGTATATGGCAATTGAAAAAGTTCCTGTTACCTTCCTGGTGCTATTACCTTCCTCGCTGGTGCTTGGTTGTGACATTTTGCTCGAATCTTGAGTCTCTATCACGAACATCTTCGTTATCACAACGTTATCAACCGAAAATGCAAATTTATTCAAACATCCTTGCTGGTGTGTGTGATGTGACATCATGTGCAGGTGCGATGGATCGCATACCAACCAACAGGGTGTCGGAATGGTATGTTTATACTTCTCACCCAACCACAATAGAATTCGCTCCATCCGGAGGCCGCGATTTATCCGGATATTTTTTTCGGTTTGTTTTTTGAATGACAAGTTGAAATAAAATAGAGTAACGAGGCTATTTTTAAAATGTAAGGAGTAGAAAGTACAGATAATTGCGTGAAAATGTAACGAGTAGAAGTAAAAAGTCGGCTGAAAAATAATTACTCCAGTAAAAGTATAGATACCCAAAATTTCTACTTAAGTAAGGTAACGAAGTATTTGTACTTTGTTACTTGACACCTCTGCAAATGAGTGCGATAAATGATGCATGTGATAAATTATAAATTTCCCAGTGTGTACTGGTGTCTTACATACGAATTAATGCCATAAATTAATGAGTTCTGTCGTAATATTAGGTGTTAAAAAGTTGGAAATAAACTGGAACAGTACTTCTAAAGTACTTTTTTAATAATAATAAAAAAAAGTATATTTTAAAATGAAAAAAATTATCAGGAATAAAATGCTTCACTGCTACGCTGTTTTTTGCGCCTGTGGGCGTGTCTTACCCAGATCCTTCATCAGGATGGCTTTGTAGTACTTCTTTTGAAGTGCGGACATCCCGTGATAAACCACCAACTCGATTTTCTTAGGCAGTTCCGTCTCCACCTCTGCCTTCACCCGGCGCAGCAGGAAGGGCTGGAGAACCTGGTGGAGCTCCTTAGCTGCGCACGCACACAACAAAATAAGAAATAGAACACTCATCATCACGCTGTAATAAAAAAAATGTTCACTTATGGATTAGTGCAATCCAGTGGAGTTACGTTTACTACTATGAAGTTTATTACCAAAGAATTGTTAAATAATTAAACATTTACAATTTTTAAAATGCATTAACAAATAACAGACTTAAAAACAACATTTTTTTTTTTTTTTTATAGAAACACAGTCTATAATATTACCCTAACGCAGCAGAGCGTTCAAATCAAACTGTGACTGAAATTTCTGGTGAATGAAGGTTGAATGAAGCGATTGACATTTACTTGATTGACTGTAATATGCAATTATCAGAATTGTAATAGTTTTTTTCTTGGATGATGGTGTAATACCTGTTGAGCTTTGAGTCTGTACATCTGCATAGGCCTTAACAAACTCCGTTGAAGCTTCAGGTGGGAAAACATCAGGCTGGATGAATCTGAGGAGCGAATAGACTTCCTGAAGATTGTTCTGGATGGGAGTTCCGGTTAGCAAAAGCCTGAAGCCCAGAGAGAACTTGTGACAGAAGAGGGGGGGGTAAAAAGTGAACATTATTAAATAATATACATGGATTCATAACAATCGGCTGAAGTATTGTCACAGACAGAATGGCTCTGTCGTGTAGAATGCAATAAAGAAAAAAAAGCTTTGTCTGGAAAGTTTTTATAATACTTTAGTTACAATATATAATTTATTATTTATAGTGTAAGTGTAAAAGCTGAGGTTTTGTCCACGTCATGTGTTCTAGCCTGTATGTGTTCAAGCACTTCAATTAAAAGAAAAAATATATATAGATGATTAGGAAAGAGAGAAACTGACACACGGTCTGTGGACCCCGATGCGGTTTCATGCTCACCTCTGTAAGGGCTTGGTAAAGTTTAGAATTTTCGTTCTTCAGTCGTTGAGCCTCATCCACAACCAGCATGTTCCATTGCCACCTGCAAGAAGTAACACACCTGAATTACACAACACAACAAATAAAAAAAATACATTTATTTATTCACAGTATCAAACAAACCTTTTTAATATTGATGCATCACTCTGGCATGTCTAGGGAGAGAGTGGGGGGGGGGGGGGAAGATACAGAAGAATAAAGACTATGAGATTTCATTTATGCAGGGGAAATAAAACCCATCCAGGTTTTAATCCCGACCTGGTAATGAGTCAGGAAGATGTCAGGAGGGTCGTCCTCCATGTCCCTCTGCAGCTCAGCTCTTTGTTTTTTATCACCCGCGTAACACATCACCCTCAGACTGGGACAGATACTGTAGCGGGACAGAGAATAAGAAGAATATCAGATAAATCACAATTAATAAGGTAGATTTTATCTGAAACACCTACAGCTACAAAAATCTCACAGGGATTAACGTATTACTTCTTTAGCTCTTGCATCCAGCTGTCTATTACTGTCAGAGGACAGAGCACCATGAAGGGCCCCTTCACACGGAGACGTCCTCGAGCGTATAACATCAAGCTGATGGCCTGGAGAAGAGGAGAACATGACTGATAGATCGTTTCAGCAGGATGAAGTCAGGAATGTGTACTTTACTTATAAAAGGCCGCTTGTAGATATTTACTGTATATAAAAAACAAGAAAAGTTAAAGATGATGTTACTGTTATCCTGAAATTAATGACTTTTCCCTCACATTCCTCTTCTTATTTTCATTATTTGCTTTAGCTTATTATTTGATGTAGCGTACATTAGTTTTCCCCATCTAGACTAAGGTGGTTTAGCCTAGCATTAGCAATGTGGTCTGAGGTAATTTACTTTAGCTTTTCCAAACAAGTCTGAGGTAATTTACAGAGTACTTTGGCTAGTAATAGTTGCTTTGTGGTCTGAATAATATCGCTTTACCGAGCTAATCTGAGGTAATGTAGGTTTGTATTTGCTAGTTTGTCTGATGTCATATACAGTACATTAGCTTTTATCACTCACTCACTCACCTTCTACCTCTTTATCTTGTATTCAGGGTTGCAGATTTAAAGTATTTAACATTTTCTGAGATGGTATTTAGGTTGGATTTTCCTAGCTACTGTAGTATGTCAGCATTTGATATGTACAGAAGTATGGAGGTAATTTTCTTTATCTTTCGCTAGCTAATCAGAGGAAGAAAATACTTTGGCGTTTTTTTTTTAGCTAGTCTGACCTAACATACCATTTTATCTGGCTTGATAATGTGATAAGTTTAGCATTATTGACGTAGCCAATGTTGTACTAGATTGCGCTAGCTAGTCTGAGGTAATTCAGATTAGCATTAGTTTAAGGGAATTCACTTTAGTGAATGAGTTAGCTCAAACTAGCTAATTAATCTGGGGTCATGATTAATCCAATAACTGTTATAATGTAGAAATGAGGGTAATTAATTTAATGTTTAAAAACAGGAAAGAGCAGAGTGAGGTCATCCTCAGAGAGTAGCACCACAACAGAGAACCATGTTTGTTGGGCTCAGGAATAATAGAAGCTGAGATTATGGAGTTAAATGGTGCACCGTCTGATCTCTTCACCCCCCCCCCCCCCGATCTCGGGGTTTCTCATCTGTTCTGGTCTTTGATGCTGCAATACATAAGACGAGTCTGAGCCTCGATGCCCTCAGTGTCTACAGGTTTTCAATTACAGGAAATAACACAAGCCTGTGGAGTCACTGTTACAGAGGAGTCGCTGCTATAAAAACAGCCTAATTACTGACCTGACATGTTTTACCCAAACCCATTTCATCCCCCAGAATGCAGCCGTCCAGGGTCTTCATACACTGAGCGAGCCACCGCACGCCGTCCAGCTGGTACGACCTCAGCTTCATTCCTGCTCGAGACAATACACACAACGAGGAGAAGAAGAAAACATACCTTATTACTGAAGTGTCGCGCATCTCATCCATTTACATGAACATTTACAGTTATGGCTTTAATATCCACCAAAAACTTCCTGTACCAACAATCCTGTGCTGTTTGTAATGTTGTCGCTCTCGCATTTGCACATGAACTTTATGTTGTCTCTTTTGTATAGGACTTGGATAGTTTTCTGTTAATTTAAAATGCCAATCTGACTTGTCTCAGCTAGCCAGGTAATTAGGGTTCTTAGTTTTGTTAATTTATGTTGTATGCATCACATTGGTCCTGGAAGAACGTTGTTTCGTTTAACTGGTGATAAATTTTCCCTATAACAGGATTTGTTCTTTAATTTTTTCCTTACTTACACTCACCAGCCATTTAAAGCGTTAGTGGCTCAGTGGGAAGTTTGCCATGCGGAAGGCCCGGGTTCGATTCCCAGGCAACGCCCTAAACCCCAGCCAAAGGATGCAGTGCTGGTCCCAAGCCCGGATAAAATGGGAGAGTTGCGTCAGAAAGGGCACCTGGTCCACTGTGGCGACCCCATGCGAGAAGCAGCTGAAAGTCCAACCCCTCCACTCACCAGCCACTTCATTAGGTATGCCTGTTCAACCGCACTTTAATGCAAATATCTAATCAGCCTATCACATGGGAGCAACTTAGTGCATTTACACATGTAGAAACAGTCAAGACGATCTGCTGAAACCGAGCATCGGAAATGGAGAAGAAAGGTGATTTAAGAGACTCTGAATGGGGAACGGTTGTTGGTGCCAGACGGGCTACTTCGAGTATTTCTTTTCAAAACTACTGGAATCTACTGGGATTTACAGACAACGGGTTTGGAGACAATGGTCCATCCAGTGAGGGCAGTTCTCTGGGTGAAAAAGCCTTGTTGATGCCAGATGTTAGAGGAGAATGGCCAGGCTGGTACCAGCTGATAGAAAGGCAACAGTAAAACAAATAACATCTTGTTACAACCGGACTATGCCGAAGACCACACCAGGTGCTGCTCCTGTCGGCTAAGAACAGGAAACAAAGCCTAGAGTTCACATGGGCTCATAAAAAAACAGGACAACAAAAGATATTTTAAAAAGTTGTCTTGTCTGAAGGTTCTTGATTTCTGCTGTGACATTCAGAATGTGGGTTCTGAATTTGGTGTAAACAACATGGATGTTTAAACAAGCATGGATGTAATAGTGTGGAGATTATTGTCTTGACACATTTTGAGCCCCTTAGTACCAATTGAGCGCAGTTTAAATGCCAGTCTACCTGAGCGCCGTTGCTGACCGTGAAGAACCCTTTATGACAACACAATGACAGGTCATGTCACAAAGCTAAAAGGATCTCAAACCGTTCCCTTAAACATGACAGTGAGATCACTGTGCTCACACGATCTCCACAGTCACCATATCTCAATACAGTAGAGGACCTCTGGGATGTGGGGAAACGGGAGACTAGCATCATGGACGTGCACCTGAGAAGATCTGCAGGAACTGTGTGATTCCATCAAGTCCATAGGGACCAAAATCTCCAAGGAATGGAATTCAGCACTGTCAAATCTGTGTGTGAAGAATTAAGGCAGTTTTGAATGTAAAAGAGACCCAGGAGTTGTTTGTGGGTGTTTTAAAAAAAAAAGTCTTCTATTAATTGTGGAGTATTGTTTATTTATTTACTATTTATAGCTGTTGAAATAACTATTCTAAACAGTAGTGCACAAATATTAACATCTGAGAAAGTATCATGAATTAAAAAGTTTTATTTATTGAAAGTTAACATATGTTGCATATTTCATCCCCTTGTTATTTCATGTAGATTATAAAGAAACTGAAACCAATAGAACAGTTCACAATTCAATTTCATTTGTACAGTCATTGTCGCTTTTATAAATATCAAAGATTCTGGATTTTTATCAGGTTCCTGTATTTTTTGTGATAATGTTTTTAGCCTTTTTGCTATCTGCAGAGGAAGCTCGAGCTGTGTTAAAGCATTTTGCACACGTTCCCCCATGTGGTTCTGCTTTGGAAAAAAAACTTTGCATATTGCAAATTTTACATCTTTTAAAGGGACTTGGTATTCTTGACAGACTCGCGACGGCATGCTGATGTTGCTGTCGACTCGTGTATTTTGTGTCCTCACAATAGTATGGGTTTATGAGATCGACCATTTGAGAGACAACCGATCAGTAACGATTAAGTGATTATCAGTTGATCAGAGAACACTTACGTATATAATAAGCAAAAAACATTATTATATTTGTCACACTTCATGGCTGCCATGAATATGACAGTTGCAGTAGATCAGATCATACTAGCCTTAAATAGCTAACACAAGCATAGCGTTTTTATTACGTGGACTGGGGCTTTATGTTTCTCAATTTCCGTTCATTTTCACGTGGACGGATTTGAAAGTCACATGCAAATGAAAAATCCTCACACTGTGAACACAGTCACCTCCGGATATGACATCACGATACCTGATGATGATTCAATTCAAATTGATGTTCTATTTCCATGATTGTGTTACAATGTTAAAAAAAAAAAGTTTCATTATTAAGTAAATGTAGCCTGTTCCTTATAACATTAGTTTTCTTTTAAACAATAGAAACTAAACCAAACAGTGTTACTCAGCAGCAAGTACCCGTCATCCACCTTAATTATTACTTCTGAACAAACTTAGCATATAATTTACTCCTACCACAAGAAAAGAAAATGTGTGAATAGATAAGAGGAGCACCGCCTACAGGATTATTAAAACAAGCACCTCAACTGCCTGCAAAGTCTCAAAACTCAACTTGACATTGAATGCACAGATGTGTGCGGGTTCTTATGTAGGCATGTGATTTTCCCCTAATTAGCACCTGCGGTTTTAAGAGACTGGTGTACGTGTGTGTGTGTAATGAGTGTGTTTGAGATTAATTCGGTCACAGAGTTTAGAGAAAATGGCAGATCAGATGGTTTTAACACGCAAGATTTTGGATAAGATAATGTTTCGCCATATAAATGTCTTTCTGTAGTGCAGCTCTGAAGCTTCTGTGCTTGTTACAGTATCATTTATACGAGAAGCTGATCAATGACACAGAAAACAAGCCAATTCTCATCACTGGTTGATCAACTGGCTCATCTCTATGATATATTTTTAATAATGATTTTGGAGTCAGTGTGGCGATACGTGAATCAACAGACAAAAGAATCCGGAACTGATGTTTGTAAACAGCACAGAGGAACATGGATTAAGAAGTGATGAATCTCACCATGTATAGTCAGTCAAACTGACGTGTTTTATGAAGTGAGATGTGTAGTGCAAATGTGTGAATTTGGCTCATCATTGATCGTCACAGAGAGTCATAGCCAATTTCACTGTTAATGCCAAAGTAAAGCTCTGACACCAACATCTGGATCAGTGTAGGTCACGTGACTGCAGGTGCACCAGAGAGAGACTGACACAGAGGAACATACATTCAGGACCGGAAGTCCACATTAAAGACGGGTTTTCTTAAGGATTTATTGCGTTTTATATCGTTTTGATTATTTATAGCATAATTTCTAATAATTTTAAGTGTATCTGATAACAAAACACGGACTGTCTCAGTCCTGAATGACTTCTTACGTCTTTTTTTTAAGTGCACTTACTTCCAAGTGTGCATTCTACATGTCCACTACACTTTTGGGCTTCAGTCTACATACATTTACTAAAGAATACACTTTATGTTCGTTCCAATTCTGACAAATATCTTATATTTATTATTGTTGTTGTTGCTAAGCAACTCGAGCAAACTACTGCAATGTTTCTGTTCCTGTAACTCACACACGCACGCGCGCACACACACACCTGTTAGTCCACATTTCTTGAGGTCGTGCTCTAAAAGCTCCACTTTTCCTTTCTTCGGTAGATCATTCTGAACCGCTCGCAGGAACCTTGACATTTTCCTCTCATTACTTTTCCCGGCGCTTCCACTTCTTTATTGCGCGCCATGAACGGCTTTACTTCCGCGTGTGGGCGTGGCCAAACAGAAACTGACCAATCACGTCCCTTCCGCTCTCACGTCTCTCATAAATAACGGCGGTTGGAACGCAGCATGTTGCATTACTGCCACCTACAGGTCATGTTCTTAATCACGGTTTAAAAATAAGCTGTCTTTCCAGTCGGCTACACTTCTTAGCTCCTGTAAATGTCAAATTCTTCTGTACATGTTTTCAGCATGACAATATGAAGTACATGCTCATCAGCCCAGTAAAATCCCCAGTGTTCTTTCACACAGAGTGTTAAATGAACACCACACGGTTCGGTGCTGGGCTTCTCGCCCCCCCATGCAGAAGGTCCTCACATCATCTCTTGCCTTGACTGTATCCAGATGTCTTCCTTCACTTCTTCCCATTTTACAGCAACCATATCCCAAAAGGTTTTCTGCAACTTCCACAAATAACCTGAATGGTTCTACCGACCATCATCACAGCGACAGCACACCCTGACCAATATCAGTACGCAGGACCAGAAAAAACAAAAACAGCATACAAATTAAGATATTAAATAAAGATAATTTATTTACACATTTGATTAATAGACATTTCACATGCAGATTTTGATTTAAAATAAGCATGCATTAAAATTTCTACAATTGTTACCCAGCTAAGCCAAGCCCAGTCTGTTAGACTAAAACGGTACCAGTGTAACACAAGTGTAACATAAAATAAAGATGCCTTTTTCATGTCTGCTTTGTTTCTATGCTTTTACAGCAGAATTTTACCAAGTGCACATTGTTTGCATCAGTTTAACACTGGTGATATTTTTAAATCTCACAAAGCGGAGGATGGCAACTAAAAAATTTAAACAGAACTAAAATATAAATACACTGTTTAACACAATTCTCAGTTCATGGGATTTACAGAATTCCAAACAATACTTTCTTATATTACCATTTTTCACCTTTAGAAAGGAAAACTATTAAAACCAGAGGAACATATATCAGGAGTGATCAGCATATCAGGGACTAGAATGAGTCACGGGTTCTCCATGGGTCAAACTTGTGAAGAAGAATCCTTAGGGAAAGTTCATTGTGCTCTCATTTTATACACATTTTGCACATCGTGGTAAAACACTTTATGATGGCATCTCTATTAAAGTCGGAAAGAGAGAGAGAGAGAAAAAACCATCAGTTTGTACCACTGAGATTCTAAAATCTGGGTTTATGCTATTAAATTGTACGTAATGTGCAAGTTAATAAAAAAAATCATATTAATTTGAATATAGGAATAAACATTTCTATTTGATTTATCTTTATAATTCAAACTATAATTATAACCAGTAATGTAGTGAAGTTATACGTATAAACACACACCTTGCAAAAGGGATGTACGAGAGTCCGTACCTGTAAGCAGATATGCACAGATTAATGTAACGCAGCTCATATGATAAACATCATCTCACACTAAGAGATAAAACACTGCCAGAGCCGACACACTTACCAAGTAAACGCAATGACTTGCAAGATGACAAACACCAACGCCAGTGCGAAAATCTTCCACTACGGAAAAGGCGAGGCGTTAAAGGCAATTCAAGGATGGAAAAACTTCCAGATGAAACAATTTCTGTAAAAACTAACCCCTCTAAAATCAGCTTAAAACATGCATGAAAATGAGTAGCTCAAGCTTGAGCCATTTTATATAAAGAAATATTTTACTCACCCAAAATGCTGCACACAGCGTCAGCACCAGACACACCTGTGGACAGGGTACAAGATACAGGCTGAGCAAAAAAAGAAAAAAAATCCTTGACTGTGCATGATCAGATCTTAAAAACAACATTTGCAGCATTACATCCAACAATTATTACAATTTGAATGAAGACATCAAAGCGATGTTTACAGAAGACTTCAAGCAACAATTATTGAGTGGAATGCCACAGCACATTTCCATCTAGTATAGTTTTTAAGAAATAATGGATAATACTGTATGTTGCCAACTGGTGGAAGAGACACATCCATCTTTGGGAACCGTACACACACTCATCCACCAACACGTTACAGGAACCCGGCTGGGAGTTACTGCTACATAACCCATACAGTCCTGACCTTGCTGCAAGCTTTGTTTGGAAAAGCCATTAAAGCAGTTCCTGGGAGGCCAGCGTTTCGGAGGGGATTCAGATGGGTAGTTCGATCATGGCTCCGGTGTACTGGTCCCTGAAAACTTTCTACCTTGATGGTGTCCAAGCTCTAGTGAAACGCTGGGATAAGTGCATTAGTGTAGCAGGGGATTATATAGAGAAATAAAAGGAGTTTTCACTCTCAGGACTGTGTTCTGTTATTCTGCGAGATCAAACCCCCTGTGTATAATCCGCGATAAACCATATTTTTGTGCGTAGCGTAGGTTTTGTGCAACAGTTGGAATCAGGGAACAAGTTTATGCTCATCCAGTGTACCAATTTTTTAAACTAAAAATTGACAGTTTTATTTAAGCAAAATTAACAATCATGCATTTTTATTCAAATGATCTTTGACTGACAAGGGTGCTTAAACTGTTCATTGGCTGAAGTATCTGATTAATTTGCATAAGCTCCACCCCGAAAACAAAAATTCTATGCACGTTACACATGCTCAGCACTTCTGGGTGTCTCTTAATTTGCCTCATCTGTCCGATAAAAGTCATGTTCCTGCTAATAATAGTACAAGTCAGCATGTATTAATGTTCACACATTGCCGTGTCTGTGCTTACGAAAGACTGTATCCTGATACAAAAAAAAACAGGGAAAGGTTTTATTGAATGGTGTTTACAAACAACACCACAATTCACACCGGACCGTTTGCATCAGGACCTCGTTTCAGTTCCTGTGTGTTAAAAAGCGTTTCACTCCACACCACTGAGGTCAGAGGATCGCTCAGGGTGCGTCAAACCCGACCTTGTGCGCCACACTACTCGCTTTACACTTTGTATATTTTAGTCATCCGTGTACAGGAGTGAAGTGTCAATAGATAGAAATCAGTGAAATGATAAAGCGCTTTTTCCATATGCTGCGTGTCTACAGTAGGATGTATTTAAAATCATAATCAATTATTTTAAGTAGCTACATTGCAGACTGTTGGGCTCCGATACTCATCTTACAGCGACGTGAGCAAACAAAACAAAAACAAACACCGGTTATTTACTGTCTCGCTCGCTCACGCCATTTTTTTTTTCCAGTTGTCAGATTGATGCAGACTAAATAAACTCCGTAATGAAGGCTCGGGAGTAAACAAGCCTTATGCATTGCGTGATGCATTTTAGTTTTCTGGAGATTTATAGCCCATGCAGTGTGGATTTGCACAAATTTAATAAACAAGCGAAATCTCTCGATATATCAGGAAAGCTTTTCCAGCTGTTCTCGTCTCAGCCATTATTGCTTTTCCAATTAAATCAAACTCAAAATCCTGCTTGATGAACGAAGCAGAAGTGTTCTGTGCTTGTTTTCTCTTTTGTCTTCGAGCTAATTACACATAGTAACTGTTCAACTTTCTGTGTCAATACAAAATGCAAAGTCGCACAGTGAAGAGGTCTCTGATATTAGAACCTTTATACTGCAAGTGTAATGAAAAACTATTAGAAAATCCTCCATAAATGACATTCAGTAAGCAAAATGTGGACCTTTGATTTGTTGATTTCCAATTAATCTTTCATTATTAATCCTCAGATGCCTGTCCTGTTTTTCAATTTAGATTTAACACTCAGAAAAATCAGCCTATTTCAAATAGAAATACTCTCCTGCACAGATAAACCTCTGCGACTATTTTAACTTGTACTGTATAAAATGCTTTATATATAATTTTTAAACAAAAACTCCCATCAGACATCCTACTGTAAACACACCGGGGCATTATTTGGTCCTAAAGGGACACAACCTTTTACATTTAACCACATACAGATTTATTTTAAAAATGGCCTGCCTAAGCAAAGTTTTACGACTGATTAAAAAACATTGAAAAAAATGATTGCACGCATTTTGAGGAGGTGAGGTAGAGTGATGGAAACGAACTCACCAGCATGACCACTGTCGCCACAACTCTGGTTTTGTCAAACATCCTCTTCAGCTGCTTTACTGGTCCCATCAGAAACATGGTGCTGTACAAGAGATCAGATCAACATTGGTTACCTTAACTCCAGGTTGACGAGCGGGTCTGCAAGTAAGCGTACACTCACCTGGCTAAGGAGGCGATGTTCCCGAACGTGTAGAAGACGATAAAGAGGATGATTCCTATCCTGGGAATGAACAGGCAGCACACACCCTGATGCACAGAGGGACTCGAGTTATTTCTTACTTCAAAGTATTTCTCAAACACATTTAAACACCTCGCAATGCTTGACAGTTCTGATTGGACAGGAAAGTTTTGATTCATTTTCCATAACAGCAGTTAAACAGTATCTGTGTGGAAGCTTCCTGTGCATTTACTTATACCTACTGTATGGAAGGAGTCTCCAGTGTCAGTGATTGGACCAGCTAATAGACCAGAGCAGAAATGATGCCAGTCTTAATTATAATGAATTATCAGCAAATTGCAGCAGTAGAGGAGGAATAAAACACATCATGTTATATGTATATGGTGTTATGCTGTGCCAAGGTGAAGGCCAGTGACTCTTTTTCTATGACATCAATATACAGAATTTCCAAACTGATAAGTCTACATGATTACTCAATCACTGACATCTGATTTTAATCCTATTCAATCTCTCGAATTTTTATATGAAGACTGACATGACTTTTTTTTTTTTAAACCATGTTGATGATGATCTACCAATAATACAGACACCTAAACAGGAGCAGCTTGCAGGTTTATTTTAGCAGAGATTAATTGCTTTTATTAAACATGTGAAAATGATTATTTCTGAACAAACCTCAAAAGCACCTTTAACAATAACTGTAGGAGCAATAAACACACAAAATGGTTAAGAAGCCATGCTGATTTCAATGCTATAGTCCAGACCGTCGTATCAGGTGATTACACACACAGTGGCAGGTCTGTAACACATCCTCAGCAGTGATTAAGAAGAAGAAGAATCCAAAATAGAGGCACAACGATTGAAAATAGTTATAAAGTTTCTCCCTTACTTATGGTTGTAGGACTAAATGTGAACAGGTTTAAACACCATCTGTAAAGTTAAAGAACAAATTACATGAAAGGACAGAATAAAAAAGGACACACACACACACACCACATGCTTTTGGACTTGTGGATGGAAACCGGGAAACCCCAGGAAAACTTACAAAGTACAAGAACTCAAACTCTACACACACACACACACACACACACACAGAGTGGAGGCGAGATCCGAACCTGCATGAATAGATACATTTAAAAAGAAACGATTCATGAAGTGAATTAGTGAAATGCATATCTGCGTGCATTCCCCGCCTCTCTGTAGCATTCCTGAAAGCTGGTCTAACCAGCAGCACAGCCCTGACTGCCTCACACACTCACATCGAAATGTCAGAGTGAAAATCAAGCTTCAGACTGCTTTACTTAAGCAACGATAAAATAGTCGAATCAAACCAAAACCAAAAAAACATCTGTCTGCAGATACAAACCAGGATCGAGCAGAAGATCCCGAAGCCCATGCAGAATGCGAAAGCTCTCACCCTCGTCCTCCATGACAATGTGGAGGCTTCATTCGCTGCCTGGAAAAGTCAGAGGACTAAGTTTAGGTTTATATATAAAGAATAAATACAAGGTTCATCTTTAGAATAAGAACCTGGGATACACTTTTAAATTTTGTTCCCTTTGGCAGAAAAAACAAAACAAAAACAATAATATCATCACTACAGCATGTGGGAAATATTAATACAGAATGCAGAACACAGAAAACTTAAATCATCTTAAAGACACTTGGAGAACTTTTTACACCCTGGTGCGACATTTAGATCAACATCATTTCTCCAGTTAAAAAAAACAACAACAAAAAAATTAATAATGAGTTCTCCTATACAGGTCTGTTGGTAATAAAATGTACAACTTTGTTTGTTTGTTTTTACCTCGATGATATTGGGTGTGCTGTCACTGTCCCCGTCCCGGCCGCTCAGCACCGCCCGTAACTTATCCATCAACCCCGAGGTTTACCTCCAAAATCAACATTTACTGTATAATGTCTCGGTTAAAGTGGGAAGTCTTTCACCTGTTTGGAAGCCAGGAAGACAAGGATGAGCATGACGAAGATGACGATGATGATGGTGATGACGACACGCGCTACACCTGAAAATCAACACGTCGCGAGCACGCGGCGCCGCACAGCTGTAACCGCCGGGTAGCGCGCGCATGCAGGTGCGCAACATGAACACACTCCGTCATGTTGATGTGTTCTGGTGTGGAATATAAATTGGGTTGAGTTTCATCTGAATAATTGATTAATTGAATATTTGCGGACACTTACAACAAATTGTATTGAGCAAATGTGTTTCTTTTTTTTATCTGATAAAAAAATATTAAATGTGTATTTTTTGTTTGAGCATTGCACTAGTTCTATATGTTAATGAGAAATAACTGAGAACAAACACCAATTTCAATCTATACAATTAGATTTAGATTAGATGAAATTTAGATTTAGATTTAGATGAAATTTTCGAATAGCCGTATTGCTTGTGATGAAAAAATAAAATAAAAAGGCCACATGAAAAAACAACAAAACAAAAACATAATTATTTTATTTATTACATTTAACCAACATAAATGAAGAACTTTAAATAAAAAAAGTTATGTTTAGAATGTTTTGTGCTCTTATAATCATGATGTTTTCATTTATTTCTAAGACACACACAGTTTGCTAGGTGTGATGCTCAAACAAACCACTAGATGGCTATAAAAGAGCACAAACACAAACTCCTCAACTTTTCCCAGCCATTTTCCTTAAACTTTTGTCCCCTTTCTTTCCCTCCCTTTCTTACTTTTTCAACAAACGACATTTTAGGGAATATTACCTTTTTTTAATTTACATTTTTAAATTAGAAACTTACAAATAAATGCTAAATATGACCTAACTTGTTTACCAAGCCAAGAAAAGCTATTCTTAAAATAGTAAAATGTATAGAAATAGTCTCTACAGTCTTATATTAGGTAAACTATATAATCTTTAGAATTAATTGCATAAACATTTAACTGGATTCTAGATGTTACCTCTTGCTAATATGTTATTAATTAATGTATTTATTTATATTTGTGTGAACATTTGATGATGTCATTTCAAAATGATTCTCATATACTGTAGCTTTTAAATATTAATATTATGTCTCATTCAACTCAATCTCTATTCTGCATACATACAATGGGGCAAAAAAGTATTTAGTCAACCACCAACTGTGCAAAAAAAAAAGTCACTCACTTAAAAGATGACAAAACCTTATCATTTTCATCATAGGTGAACCTCAACTATGAGAGAGAAAATAAGAAAAGAAAATCCAGAAAATCACATTGTAGGATTTTAAAATAATTTATTAGCAAATTATGGTGGAAAATAATAATTTGGTCAATAACAAAATTTCATCTCAATACTTTATTTGTTGATAATGACAGAGGGCAAACGTTTCCTGTAAATCTTCACAAGGTTTTCACACAGTGTTGCTGGTATTTTGTTCCGTTCCTCCGTGCAGATCTCCTCTATAGAGCAGTGATGTTTTGGGGCCGTCGCTGGGCAACATGGACTTTCAACTCCCTCCAAAGATTTTCTATGGGGTTGAGATCAGGAGACTGGATAGGCCACTCCATGACCTTGAAATGCTTTTTACGAAGCCACGCCTTCGTTGCCCGGGTGGTGTGTTTGTGCTCGTTCTGGGATTTTTGCTCACAGTTCTTGTGATCTTTTGATCTTGCATGGATCCCCAGAGCGAGGGAGATTATCAGTGGTCTTGTATGTCTTCCATTTTCGAATAACTGCTCCCACAGTTGATTTCTTCACACCAAGCTGCTTACCTACTGCAGATTCAGTCTTGGCCATAGTGGAGTTTGGAGTGTGACTGTTTGAGGTTGTGGAAAGGTGACTTTTATACTCATAACGAGTTCAAACAGACGCCATTAATACAAGTAATGAGTGGAGGACAGAGGAGCCTCTTAAAGAAGAAGTTTGTACGTCACCAAATACTTATTTTACCAAGTAATTTACCAATTAATTCATTAAAAATCCTACAATGTGATCTGGATTTTTTTTTCTTCTTATTTTGTCTCTCATAGTTGAGGTATACCTATGATGACAATTACAGGCCTCTCTCATCTTTTTTAAGTGGGAGAACTTGCACAATTGGTGGCTGACTAAATACTTTTTTGTCCCACTGTATATCTGATAAGACTTGGTGTACAACGCAGGATACACCCTGTACAGGGTGCCAATAAAACTGATAAGCATATTATTCAGTTTATTATATTTAAGCAAAATAGAAACATCTCTCCTGCTTTTTATGCAAAACAGTGTTTTAGTGTTTGATTAGTTTTGGAGGAATAAAGTTTTTTTATTGTAATGTTTGTGTTTTTTAATTGTTGGCATATTGTTAGAGCAATTTGTTTCATAGAAAAATAATTACTTGAACCAACTACATCAATGGGCTACAATGGGTGACAACTTACTTTTTTAAGTAGATGAAAAATACACAACCAATACTACTTGAGCTGACTTAAATGTTTGTTTTAATTTGAATTACAGTTCAGTCAACTTAAGATTTTAAACTGGGTACATGTGTCAACTAAACAGCAATATGTTTTTAGCCAGCAAATTTCTCTAAGAGTTGAGTAAACGTATAAAAGCTGTGCAACTTGTTATTAAACCATTTTACATTGAGGCAGCTGTTGAATCGTTTTTGTATATTATGTATATTTTAGTAAAATAAATACATTATTTTTTAAAAACTTAATTCTATTTTGATGGTTTGACCTAAAAATACCAAACATTTTACGTTATGTTTGTTCAACTTACATATTTTACTTGAGTGGAAATTCGGCCCTTTAGTAAGCGCAGAGCGCTGTCTCGCTGCCAGATTATTGCCTGCCTTCAGAGCCCAGTTTTCTCGCGTTTCTTTTTTCGTGTTAGTTGTTTCCATTCGCAACCTTACTTGTTATCGGTATTCGCTTCCAGAGCCAGAAGGAAACACAAACATGAGGGCTCCCTGAGATGTAAAGCAAACAATCACCTCACCATCAACAAAACTGAGTGATCAATGAGAGTGAGGAAGACAGCATCTAAACATACCAGTTCACCATAATACTCTACGTCCATGAGTCCCCCAGATATGCTCCTTTACCTAAGTCAAATCTATTTATAAAAATGCTTGGCAAAGATAAATAGGTTCCCTGAGGGATCCTGAGGGAGAACAATGGACGCGACGAGGCGGCCCCGAGGGAAACGAGTCGGCGTCAGGAACAGGCTGAGAGCTTGTGCACACCGCACACTTCTGCATAGTATCCTGTTCGCCAACGTCCAGTCACTGGAGAACAAACTCGATGACCTCAGGGCCAGGATAAAGTTCCAGAGAGACATTCGGGACTGCAATCTCCTCTGCTTCACTGAGACATGGCTGAACCCAGCGGTGCCGGACCACACCATCCAGCTGGCCGAGTTCTTCTCGGTTCACTGTATGGACAGGACACGGGACTTGGGGAAGTCAAGGGGAGGCGGTGTTGTGTTGAAAGCAGAGCTGTAATCAATAAACAGCAATCTCACATAGTTATCTTGCTTGCTACCGATATTCCGATATGAGAAAAAAGGCGTTGTGGTCTGATTTCCCCGAATGCTGGATGGGAAACAACTTTGTAGCCCTGCTTGTGTGGTGTGTAGCAGTGGTCCAGAATGTTGAGTCCCCTCGTCGAACATGTAACATGTTGATGAAAGTTTGGCATAACCTGTCTGAGGTTCGCTTTATTAAAATCCCCTGCTACAATGAGCGCTGCGTCCTTACAATGAGCGCTTTTGGAACTCACTCAGCACATCATGTAGTTCAGACAGAGCAGTTCCTGTATCCGCGTGGGGTGGGATGTAGACCGCCGTGGCAATGACCGAGGTGAACTCGTGAGGCAGGTAGAAAGGACGACACTTAACACTCTATCAAATGAGATGAGCAGCTACTGGAGAGAATGGAAACACTCCTGGCATCGCACCACTTGTTGTTGACCATGAAGCACACACCTGTGCCCAACAGCTATTGCAACAGCGTCAGCGTTGCACACCAAATCTGGAACTACTGTCCATCATGTGTTGTTCTTTTTATCTACCTCGGGAGTCCACATCGGACATAATCAGCGCTGTTTATATTCCACCACAAACAGACACGGACACTGCCTCATGCGAGCTGCATGAGGCACTCACACAGCACCAGACACAACACCGGGACGCTGCGCTTATTGTGGTGGGGGACTTTAACAGTGCCAACCTCAAATGCGCATATCACCTGCCCCACCAGGGGGGAAAGGACAATGGACCATTGTTACACTACGGTCAAGGACGGCTACAATCTCGCCTTCCGTTTGGTAAATCCTCCATCTTCCTCATGCCAAAATACAAATAAAGGCTGAAACAGGAAGTTTTGGTTCAGAGTGAGGTCATGTGCTGGACGGACCAATCGGTGGCTGCGTTACAGGACGCATTTGATGACGCAGACTGGGACATGTTCAGAAACAGCTCCGATGACGTCAGCGTGTTTACGGAAGCAGTTGTGGGATACATTGGGAAACTAGCGGATAATACCGTGGAGAAAACAGAACATTTCCCAACCAGAAGCCATGGGTGGATAAAACCATCCGCGACGTTCTGAGATCTCGCACCACTGCCTACAGCGCGGGACTTGCGTCGGGGGACATGAACCCGTACAAAGCTGCGGCATACAACGTGCGGAAGAGGCGAAGCAGCGCTACGGGAGGAAACTAGAGTCACAACGCCAACAGAGTGACTCTAGGAGCCTGTGGCAGGGACTAAGGACAATAACGGACTATAAAACACCAACAACCGGTATGATGAACGCGGATGCGACTCTGACAGATGAGCTGAACACTTTCTATGCTCACTTCGAGGCTGCAGCTAAAGACACTAATGATGCTAATGCTAGCGGTAGACAGGAAGACACTGCCAGCGCCCGGAAAAGCGCTCATCATCACCGAGCATGACGTGAGGAGAGCCTTCAAGAGAATGAACACCAGGAAGCAGCAGGACCAGATGGCATCTCAGGCCGTATTCTCAGAGCCTGCACAGACCAGCTAGCACAAGTGTTCACTGAGATAGTCAACATCTCTTTATCTGTCTGTGATCCACACATGCTTCAAAGAGTCCATCATTGTTCCTGTCCCGGAGAAACCTCATCCTGCTTCTCTCAACGATTATTGCCCTGTAGCCCTCACCTCAGTAGTGATGAAGTGCTTTGAGCGCCTGGTCAGAGACTTCATAATTTCTTCACTACCGGACACACTGTACCCACTACAGTTTGCATACCGCCCAAAACGCTCTACAGATGATGCCATCTCCCATCTTCTCCACACATCACTCACTCACCTGGACACTAGGAAAGAGAATTATGTTAAAATGCTCTTCATCGACTACAGCTCTGCATTTAATACCATAATTTCCTCCACACTCACCAACAAGCTGGAGCACCTGGGCCTCAGCTCATCAATGTGCCAGTGGATCTCCAATTTTCTGACTGGCAGACCACAGGCAGTAAGGATGGGCGGACATGTCTCAGCCTCACTCACTCTCAGCACTGGAGCCCCCCAGGGTTGTGTTCTGAGCCCCCTGCTGTACTCTTTGTACACCCACGACTGCGTGGCCACTACCAACTCACCGCCATCATCAAGTTTGCTGACGACACTGTCATGGTGGGCCTGATCACCAACAATGATGAGTCGGCCTACCTAGAGGAGATTGGAAATCTGGAGAACTGGTGCCAGAGGAACAATCTCCTCCTGAACGTCAGTAAGACAAAGGAGCTGATAGTGGACTTTAGTACAAAGCAGGAGAGGACCTACCAGATCCCCGTCATCAACAGGAGCCCAGTGGAGAGAGTGCACAGCTTCTGATACCAGCACCAGGCAGGACAGACGAAGGCCAACACAGAGAGACCGAGGAGGAGCTTCTTCCCACAGGCGATAAAGTCTCTCAATCATGCCACCACACAGGACTAATGACATCTTTTTAAACTCCCTACATTGACTGGACAATCATGCACACATTCATACACACTTGCACATATTTATATATCTGGACCATTGCACAAGACACTTTAATAAGTCACTTTTTATGCATATTTGCACAACCATTGTAACTTTCAAATTTTATATAAATACTTTTTTTTTCATTCATTCATTCATTTTCTATACCGCTTATCCTGTGTTCAGGGTCACGGGGGACCTGGAGCCTATCCCAGGAGACTTCGGGCACTAGGCGGGGTACACCCTGGACAGGGTGCCAATACATCGCAGGGCACACATTCAATTCAATTCAATTCAATTCAATTTTATTTATATAGCGCTTTTAACAATGGTCATTGTCTCAAAGCAGCTTCAAAAAAATGAAAGAAATTTAGCAAAAACAATATAATAATAATAATAATAAAATAAAATAAAATAAAATAAAATAAAAATAATAATAATTATAGAAAAGAAAATAATTGGAAGTGTGTATGTGTGAGAAAAATGTGCAGATAATAATAATAATAAAAATTTCAATGAATGAAATTTCTCTGATGAGCAAGCCAAGGGTGACGGCGACGGTGGCAAGGAAAAACTCCCTGAGATGGCATTAGGAAGAAACCTTGAGAGGAACCAGGCTCAACAGGGAACCCATCCTCATTTGGGCGATAACAGATAGAAATGATATAACATCTTGTGTGTTGTGCAGGTGAAAATTCAATATGACAGAAATTATTTAAATTGACTTGAAGACCAGTTCAGCATAGGGACGAGTCAGTAGGTGCAGAGGGCAGATGAGGTCTGGATCACTGGAAGCACAGGAGCAGCATGTGTAGCTCCAACCATCATAAAGCTGAATCCAGCTGGAGCTGGTCCTTCTCTGGATGTCTCAGGAACCTCGCAGGGTCGGCCTTTGTCTACTGAAGCTGGCAAAATCTCCCGATGCCTCGGGATGGGTAGAGAAATATAGAACAGATGGGGAGAATTAGCGTAGTTGCCATTCGGGATAGGTGTACTGGAGTATGAGATTATGGGATGAGTTATGTGTATGCCAGATTAAAAAGATGCGTCTTGAGTCTACTTTTGAACTGAGAAACCATGTCTCCTCCCCGAACACTGTCTGGAAGGCTATTCCAAAGCTTTGGAGCTAAATATGAAAATGCCCTACCCCCTTTTGTAGATTTTGAAATTCTGGGAACTACCAGAAGTCCGGAGCTTTGTGATCTTAAGGCACGTGGTGGATTGTAGCGTATCAGAAGACTGGTTAGGTATGTGGGAGCTAAACCATTTAAGGCCTTGTATGTAAGTAATACTATTTTGTAATTTATTCTAAACTGAACAGGTAGCCAGTGCAGGGATGATAATATTGGGGTTATATGATCATATTTTCTGGATCTAGTGAGAACCCTGGCAGCTGCATTTTGGATTAACTGAAGCTTGTTTATTGAGGATGCAGGACAACCACCTAGTAATGCATTACAATAGTCCAGTCTGGAGGTCATGAATGCATGAACTAGTTTTTCTGCATCAGATACGGATAAGATGTTCCTAAGTTTAGCAATATTTCGAAGATGGAAAAAGGCTGTTTTTGTGATATTTGAAATGTGATTTTCAAAAGACAAGTTACTGTCTAATATTACGCCCAGGTCTTTTACTGCTGAGCTGGTAGTAACAGTACATCCTTTTAAGCGCAGGCCAATAAGTAATATCTCTGTCTTATCTGAATTTAATAAAAGAAAGTTATTGGTCATCCAATCTTTTATGTCCTGGACACACTCAGTTAATCTAGACAACTTAGGTATTTCGTCTGGTTTAGTTGAGATATATAATTGGGTATCATCAGCATAACAATGGAAACTAATCCCATGTCTTCTAATGATGTTACCCAAGGGAAACATGTATATTGAGAACAACAGAGGTCCTAAAACTGACCCTTGTGGGACCCCATATTTCACTGGCATTACACCAGACGGTTCTCCACTTAGATCTACAAAATGGTAGCGATCAGACAGGTAAGATCTAAACCATTTTAATGCCTGTCCCTGAATACCTATATAATTTTGTAAGCGATCTATGAGAATATTATGATCTATAGTGTCGAATGCATCACTAAGATCGAGCAGGACTAGCAATGAAATGCAGCCTTGGTCTGAAGCTAAAAACAAGTCGTTTGTAATCTTAACTAGTGCAGTTTCTGTGCTATGATGGGGCCTGAAACCTGACTGAAATTCTTCAAGGATGTTGTTATCCTGCAAGAATGTGCAAATTTGAGCTGATACTACTTTTTCTAGTATTTTTGATATGAACAGAAGGTTCGGTCTGTAATTTGTTATTTCATTCGCGTCCAAATTAGATTTTTTAAGAAGCGGCTTAATAACTGCTAACTTGAAAGGTTTAGGAACGTGACCTAGATGTAATGAAGAATTAATAATGTTTAGAAGTGGTTCTCCAACCGTAAGCATCACTTCTTTTAAAAATCTGGTTGGGGTACACACACACCCAATCACACACTACGGGCAATTTGGGAACGCCAATTAGCCTAACCTGCATATCTTTGGACTGTGGGAGGAAACCGGAGTATCCGGAGGAAACCCACCAAGCACGGGGAGAACATGCAAACTCCATGTACACAGAGACGGGAATCGAGCCTGAAACCCTGCGACCCTGGAGGTGCAAGGTGACAGTGTTAACCACTACACCACCGCGCTGTCTAAATACTTTTTTTCTTCTATATTTCTATATTTTGTAATATTTTTATTATGCCCTTATTTGTACAGTTTATTTTACTAGTTAAATTTATTTTCTTTAGTATTTCTTTTTATTCATATTTATTCCTTACGTATAAGTTTTTATTTTCTTTTTAAGGTCACTGGCGGTTGTATAAGCATTTCACTGCATATCGTACTGTGTATGACTGTGTATGTGACAAATAAAATTTGAATTTGAATTTGATTTGAGGTTTTTAGCCTAGACTTAAACACTGAGACTGTGTCTGAGTCCCGAACACTATTTGGAAGACTATTACATAATTTTGGGGCTTTGTAAGAAAAAGCTCTGCCCCCAGCTGTAGTTTTCATAATACGCGGTACTGACAAGCAGATCGAAGTAGGCGTGGCGGATCGTAAGACACTAGCAGTTCGCTAGTGAAAGAGATGAAAATAGCCATAAGCACTTAAAAAAAAAAAAAAAAAAAACCCCAGTAGACGGCAGCTTCTGTCGGGTGGCCGAACGATGCTCTCCCCCCCCCCCCCCCTTAGCTCTCTCCATGTGAGTTAACCCTTTCATGGAGTGAGCTGTATTCATCCCGTGTTTTTCCTGCCATCGACTTATTTATTTATTTAAATATAGTTGATGTGGAAGCGCGGGATTATATGATGACACCCAGATAGCAGAGACGCTTCACAGGCTATCTCTCTCTCCTGGGACATCATCCTCCCTGGTAAGCTTATACTTCCTTTCTAGCTGTGTAGACTTTCATCTTCCCTGGAGGGAAAAGCTTTTCAGGCAGTGGGTCAGCTTGGTGCTCCACTGCACACCAGGGCGGTTTTGCAGGCCCACCAGGCTGACCTGCTGAGAGACTTGAGTACTGGCGGGGCTCTTCAAGATAAGGCATATTGGAATTATGTCGAGCTACAGACTTGTCTCTTCGTGCAACAAAGCAGACGGCTCGTGTTATTGGCCGTTTTTATGGCTGCTACGGTTTTCGCAGGAGGCACCTGTGGCTAAATCTCAGGCGCATCAAGGATAGGATTGTGCATTTCTCCTTAATGCCCCTATCTCGCCTTTCGGCCTGTTTAGCGATGTCGTTGACTCAGCCGCCACTAGGTTCTGGGGCGAAGTTATACGAACAAGCTTTTGGGAAATTCCCTCCCCGCCATGCTCAAGAGTCGGGATTGTCGGCCACCCAGTCTCGACTGGGTCTGGCTCTTGCGAGGCGTAAACACAAGGATAATATGAAAATTGTCATTAAATGTTACATGAAGTTTCTTGTATTCCTCCCCAAATTTGTGTCTCTACAAATAATTATCTTGATCTCAGGGTTTTGTTATAACTTACTGTACATACATCTCCTGTAAGACCTTACATAGACGTGTGTGTCAGAAACAATGGCAGTGCACCACAATCTTTACCAAACACAAAAGTGTGATACAGCACGGCTTAATAAAAAAAATAAAATAAAAAAAAAACAGAACCGACACTACGAAGACTAAACCTTGTGCCATAATTTAAATCATGAGATTTAATTAAATGTTAAGTAGAATGGAAGTTATGAGCAGTTATGTGTTAGATGCTTATTTTTAGCTTCAACCTTTTAACTGCTTCTACAAACTCTTTAACCATCAATGACAAGTACTAACGCTAGTCGTGAATAATGTGATTCTTTATTTCTGACAGAAACCTGGCAAAAACAGTCAGAACGTCCTTCTCTTATTGAGCTCTGTCCCCATAATTATTTATTCATAATTGCACCAAGTTGTTCAGACATTCAGTGAAATCTTGAATAAAAAAAAAAAAGAAAACATGTTCTACCCGAAGCATGAACACTAAATTGTTCTTCTTATTTGAATCACAAATAATTAAGGTTGGTGTAAGAGGTTTTTATATAAAATGTGTTAACTCTCCCCATGCTACTTGTTAAAACGGTTTATGTTTCTTGAAGTAACAGATGTATATGACACCAGTCATTTGGCCAAACATAAAAAATGTCTGGTGTCTTTGCTGTTGACTTTCTGAATCCAACACATTTGCATTTTATTTTGCATTTTGTTTGACTGCGGCTCTTCTGACTTAGCAGAGTAAGCCAAGCTTACCGAAGTACAGTAAACCGACCAAGTAACTCGTCTAATCATCTTCACATGTTTAAACTTAACAATCAGCAGCTTAATGTTTATTTATTTATTTTTATTAACTTTATTTTAGTTTATCATCCCCCTGATAAGAACAGTGTCTTTTTAAATGCATTTTGGGACTTTCTTTCATTAACCATTAAGCTGTGTAATTTTATAATTCTTTGTAACTTTAATATTCATATTGATGACAATAGCTTTCCTTTAGGATTCATGAATCTCATTGGATCAGGTCTGACACACACTCAAAGTATGTTTTTTTTCTATACACATTGAGGGTGTTTTTCATTTTTGACCATAGCTGTCTTTGATTTGTTATTTATATTGGATTTTATACCTCGCCAGCAGGTTATTAGATCATGCATCATGATATCTCCTAGGATCTGTGCAAACCTGGTAACCAACTATAAGAAGCATCTTACCTCAGTGCTTGCCAACAAGGCTTTCATGTTTTGCTTTAGGATGAAATACATATTTTCTCAATGAAATGAAAAAGGTGGGCGCCTAGTCAAAATGACCTGAAGAGCACACAACGAAGACTCATCAGTGAGGTAAAGAAACCACCCCGAGTGATAGCTAAAGATTTGAAGGGATCATTGGACCTGGCTAACATCTGTGTTCATGAGTCTACAATACGTAAAACATTGGACAAGCAGGGTGTCCACAGCAGGAATGAACTCCCAAGCGTCTGTCCATTTGATTCTGGCTGAAAGACAGGACAGGCTGGCTGTGGTCCTTAAGAGGTCACATGTTGATTTTAGAAAATATAAAATAAACTAACCCAAATTATTGTTTTTTCTTTTATTAAAGATGTGTGATGTACAATCATTTTGTCCCAGAAAAAGAAAAGTAATTCAAGTCACTGCAAGCCTAATGATATGCTATTTATATTCATGATGACTGTATTTAAAGGTGCAACTGCAACCATAAATACCAAAAACACCTCTAGTCCATCCTTCATTTTTGCCCCATCCTTGAGATTTCCATACACTCTGTTTTGTAAACTAGGAACCAAAGCAAGTTGGGGTCCGTGCATATATTTAAGCTTAAATTGAGTTAGTCTCTTAAGAACATTGAAGCATAACAAATGAGATCATTCTTCATGTTTCAGGTACGTTTCAACAATCTGCTCTAACGCTTTAATTATTTTCTAATACATGAAAATGTTTTATGTACTGTTTAAAAATGTAAGTAAAAAAGTGTCATCTTAGCAAGTGAAGCTTGAAGTCATAATCTATCTAGTATTTCATATTGCAAGTCAACTAGAAGGTATTAAACCCTTTTAGACATTTGTACTAATTTCAATGTTTACTTTTTCTCATTGCTAGTTTTAAGCAGTTATTTCTAACATAGAAGTCAACTTACAATAATATGAGATATAAAGGGCAAAAACAACTTAACGAAAATAATAATAATAATAATAATAATAATAATAATAATAATAATAATGCAGTGTTTATACTTTTAGGTCTTTTATTAAAAAGAGAAATGATCCTGCCATGTTTTGCATTTTCAAAGTCTTATTTTAAGAAAATGCATATATCTTTGTCTCAAAAAATATTTTAGCTAAAATTTAGCAATACTTAATCAATAACAAGCTACAGCAATGGACTGCATAAGACCTCAGCAGAATAAAAGGATTGTTTTCTTGATTTTGAGAGTAAGACTACTTAGTCTTATTCGCTCCGTGTCCAAAGAATCGACATACTCCGTTTTCTTTTCAGATATTATTCTTTAATCTTCACTTTCAAGATAAATAAAACAAATTAAATATATTCTCAAAATTCAAATAATCACGGATGCGGTAAAGAAAACTGTGTGAAAAGCATTAAAATTGAAATGCACCATAATATATAACACTGGTTAGTGAATCAAAACAAAATGGACTCCTCCATTTCCACCCCCTAATTGTTCTCAAACTCTTTGAAACAATTATTTAAATTTAAACACGAGGAGCCATATTACTTTAATTCTTAACAAAATCTTTAAGTCCAAAGCAACTCAAACTTAGGTTCATGAAGACCTATTGCTTTACTATACTTATTCTGCCTCCTGCAACAGGCAAAGCTTTGTTATGGGTCTTACTAAAATGTTCGTTTTGGTCTTAATGCAGACTTGTCGGACGAGACCTTTCTTGTCAGAAATGGTTTCAATGACTCTTGCTAACATCCATGAATTCCTAGGGGCAGAGTCATCTACTACCAGAACAATGTCTCCAACTGAGATATTTCTCGTTTGTTGTTCCACTTTTGTCTCTGTTGCAATTGTGGCAAGTATTCCAGACACCAACGCTTCCAGATCAAATCAGAAATGTACTGCATCTGTTTCCATCTGCGTCTAGAATACAGATCTCCTTGGTTAAACAGTCCTGGAGGCAATGATGGCTTTGTCTTGAATAGCAACATGTGATTCGGAGTTAGAGCTTCTACAGTAGATCATTTATGTCACTTGAGGCTGAAAATCCACTTAATTCCTTGTTGACTGAGGTGGTCCTGAATCTTCTGGTTGTTCCATTGTTCAATGGATTGTCTTAACTCACGCTCAGTAGCTACAAAATTAGTCCCATTGTCTGACCTAAGAATGTTCACTTGTCCCCTCCTGGCTACAAATCGACGTATAGCATTTAGACAGGAATCAGTGTCCAACGAAGAAGCAATTTCAATGTGCACTGCACGAATAGCTAAGCAAGTAAACTCCATATCTCTTGACAAGGCTTCTTCCACGTTTAACCATGAATGGCCCAAAGTAATCTACACCTACTCTTGTAAGAGGGGGATCGTCTGGTGTTACCCTGTCTTATGGTAAATCTGCCATCATTTGTTTTCCTGTGGAGCTATGTAAATGACGACAAGTAACACATCATGCAAGTATTTTTCTGATTGCCGATTTCACACCTGGTATCCAGTATTTCTGTTGCAATGTAGAAATCATGTGATTTCTACCACCATGTCCTGTTTTCTCATGAACATTCTGTAGAATCAAGTTGGTGACGTGAAGATCCTTTGGAATAATCATAGGTTGTTTGACTTCTTCTGGCATAGCAGCATTGCTGAGTCTTCCATCAATATGCAAAACTTCATTGTGCATCCGAGGGTTTAACCTGTAGATCAAACTGCCTCTTTTTATGACTTGGCCATTTTGCAAAGCCGATACCTCCTCAACAAACCTTTCTCGCTGACAGTACTTCACTATTTCGAGCTCAGCCGCCTTCAAGTCATCAACTGAAATGTTAGTTCCTTTCCATTTCGCTTTGATGTCCCTCATCCCTTTGTCCACTCTAGTTGAGTTAGCTAGGGTCTCTGCAGTAAAGAGTTTTCTCATTTGCACAACAGCATAGATTTAAACTTCAACATCCACACCACGATGCGCTGAAGCTTTATTCAAGAGGAAAAATGATTCATCACTTGTCTAACTGAATTATTACCGTGTTGGGTCTGTATTGAATTGACCAGCACTGACCTCTTGATCTCTGGATCCTCAGATATAATAATTTGGTCCATGTTCTTTGGCCACTCGTCTGGGGAATGGTAAAGAAATATTGGGCCTGAAATCCAATTTTCATTTTGTAGAAATGTGTTGACCCTTTGCCGTCTTGAAGCACAGTCTGCTGGATTTAAAGCTGTATGAACGTAGTTCCACTGTTCAATGTTCGAACTCTTTAGAATTGTTGTGACTCTGTCCTGAATCTGGTGCTTTCATTTCTGAGGTATTTAAGAACAGTTGTGCTGTCTGTCCAGTAGACTGAAGGTTTAAGTTCCAGCTGTAATTCTCTTTTTAACATCAGATCCATTTTCGTGGCCACTGTCGCAGCTGTAAGTACCATCCGTGGAATTGCCTTTTTTGCGGGGCGACTCTGGCCTTCCCCATAATCAATGCACAGTGCACCTGATCATGTTGATTACGTAGAAGAAGATAGCTTGCTGTACGATATGCGTCTTCACTCGCATCTGCGAAGTGATGTAGTTGGGCCATCACAACTTCTCCGAAATCTACTAGTTTAATGCATCTTATCACCTTGAACTCCTCAAGCTGATGAAGTCCATTGAGCCAATCTGTCCACCTTTGTTTTACTTGTTCCGGCAGATCATCATCCCATCCTATTTTCCGTCGACATAAATCTTGCAGGATAATCTTTGCTGGTAGTAATACAGTTGCAAGAAAACCCATTGGGTCATAAATAGAACTGACGATTGAGAGCAGTCCTCTTCGAGTGAGTGGATGATCTTTAATGACTATTTTGAATTGAAATTTGTCTGACTCAACATCCCAGTGGATACCCAATGCTCTTTCCATTGGCAGTAATTCCTGATCAAGAGCCAACGTTCTTCAATCCATCAGCCCGTTCGTTCTCAGGGTTAGCTGCTAGCACAGTACGACTGTTACTAGTCCACTTGACCAGGCGAAATCCTCCTTTGGAACATATTGCTCGTAGACCATTATACAGCTCTATCGCCTGTGTCTCAGTGGCTGTGGACTTTAACCAGTCATCTATGTAAAAATTTCGAAGAACAGCATCAACAACGTTAGGTTTAAATAATGTCCCATGATCCTTAGCACACTTCCTTAATGCATAAGTGGCACAGCTAGGTGAGGAAGTAGCACCAAATAAGTGGACAACCATTTTATGTTCTACCAAGTCTCCATTATAATCACCCACCATCAGGCCACCACAGGAATCTAAGAAGATCGGAATCCTCCTTATGAACATGAACTTGATGGAACATAGCTTCTATATCTGCCATCAAGGCGATTTCTTCTTGTCTGAATCTTGCAATGACACCGACAAGACTACTTGTGAGGTTGGGTCCTCACAAGTTGATGGTTTAATCCCTTGGTAAGATGCCCCGCAATCAAAAACGACTCTAAGTTTGTGTTTGAGGGGAGGGTACACCCCATGGTGAGGCAGGCACCATGTCCTGCCATCTGTTTGTTTGTCGTTGTCTTCTGTTAGCTCAACAGCATAGTCATTTCGGATGAGATTGTTCATGAAAGATGTATAGTCAGTATGGAACTCTGGATTCCTGATTAATTTCCTTTTCAAATTCAGAGCCCACTGCTTAGCCACCACACGGTTGTTTGGCATCTGCATAGCCCTGTTCTTCAGAGGAAGGCTGTAATGACCATTCACTAGTTTAGCTGACTCAGACATCATTTTCATAAACTGGTGGTCTTCTTTGGACATTTCATCCAAATGCACATTTCCTGCTTAAATTGCTGTTGCCACAAGTCTTCCAATCTGGCACCTGATATGCGATTCACAGACACTGGACCACTCCTTCCCTTTCTTGTGACATCATTACTGTTCCTAAGCGGTCCATTGACTGTCCAGCCCAACTTAGTTCTTACAGAAAAAGGTCCATTGTCTTTACTTCTAATAACGTGCCAAGGCTCCATAACTTCAGGCACATTCGCTCCTATGAGCAATCCGATTTCTGCCACAATGCTAGGTAGACAAATATCCTTAAGAAACGGCCATCTCTCCAAGTCCTTTTGCTGTGGAATGTTGCCCTTGTGAACTGGGCAAGTTCTGGGCAAGTTCACACAACTGGGCAAGTTCACACAACTCTTTGTGTGAAGACATCAGGAAGTTTGATAAACTGATCATCACCTAGACTACTAATCTCCAATCCAGACACTATGTGAGTTTTGACCTGTTTTTCTTCTCCCATTGTTCTCAGAAGTATATTAGTCCTTCTTCCATTTACTTTCAGTTCAGAAGTCAATGCTTCTGTACAAAAAGTGTCCGAACTACCAGGGTCAAGAAAGGCGTAAGTTTTGACCAAATGTGTACCTTTCGTAGTCTTAACTTGAACGGGAACTATTGACAAAGTACATTCATTCTCACAGGGATCCTTGTATCCACTCGTGTCTTTTTCTGCATAGACTAGCGCACTTGTAACAGATTGTCTGTCACAGATGTCCATTTTGTCTTCTGGAAGACAAGCAATCTCCTTTGGCTTCATATGCAGCATAGTTGGATGAGGCAAAGAGCATTCACTACAGCTCATCCTGTTCTTACATTGTTTGCTCATGTGACCATGTTTTAAACAGCCAAAACACAAGCCTTTGCTATGCAAAAAGTCAATTTTCTCCTTATGCATCTTACTCCTTAGCCTTTTGCATGACTCCAAGTTGTGTTGCGGTCCTTTTGCGGTGCATTACAAAACATGCAAAGTTTCCCTTGGCTGTCGACATGTGTATTTTGCAATCTTTGAACTGAAAGTTTGTCATCGTCTTCAGCCCTTTTTTCAATCGGTACAGCACTAGTTGTGAATCCCCAGTGAAAAAAAAATACACTTTAGTGTATTACAAATATATTTAAATCCTCGATAGTACACTGCAAATATACTAACAAAAAGTTGTACCATCAGTTAATATATAAAAAGTACTGTATACTAACATCATGCTTTTACCAAAGTATAGTAATAGTAAGTAAAGTATCGACTATGTTTCCCTCTCTACCAGCATAAGACACATTTGTAAATGGGTTATTAACTGACTGTGACCTAAGTGGTTGAAACACATCTTCACACGGTGTTATGATACCTGACTCCAGATCCATTTCCTTGTGGATAACTTCTGAAGATCGACGGCTCTCATACTGCCACCTGGGAGTTTCTCCAGCATACTGTATATTAGAATGATGGACATGAGTGTGTTAAATCATCTGGTAAATATTCGAGGACAATAGTTTTTTCAGACCAAATTTAATCAATAATATTCTTAAATATTTTTGTTCTTGTTCTTAATGTTATTTTAAAGTAAATTAAATAATAATAGTTAAAATAAAATTAAAAAAGTAAATAAATACATTAAAACATAGTTTAATGGTTTAAATAGTTAAACTAAATAGTTATATTATTAAGATGTGGAATGATTGATGTCATGTGGGCATTAAAAGATTTGTATTGAAAATTTCTAAATAAAAAGTGGTAGCTGGCACGCCTAAAATAGATGCAGGATTATTTTATAATCTAAATAAAAATGCATTATTAATTGTGGGCTATTGTTGTTTATTTACAATATTTGTTGACTTAATGAGGTTTAAGCTGGCATTGTGATCCTCCTCTTTAATTTCCTACATAGTCTAATCAGCACTCAGTTGTTCTTTGTGTTACCATGTATGCTTTACAATGTAAGACCACATTCAAATGCAAATAATTCACCCTCCACAGGTGTGAATCAGCTGTTCTCACCTATACATTCAGAGAAACTGAAATGCACCTCTCCCCACTTTAAGACCTTCTATGCTCTTCTAAAGACCTGCAGTGCTTCGGGTCTCTTCTTAAATTTGTGTTAATTTCATCTTCTGGATTCTAGATTCTAAAATTTACATTGTTACCTGGAAGGGAAAGAATTTTGATTTTCTTTATCATAATTCAATTTATATTCAATTTTATTTGTATAGCGCTTTTAACAATTGACATTGTCTCAAACAATGACATTGTCTCTATTCAAAAGAATTATTTAAGTTTGTATGGAATGTGAATGTGTATGAATCAAAATGGTCAGATAGTCCCTGGTGAGCGAGCCGAGGGCGACAGTGGCAAGGAAAAACTCCCTGAGATGGTAATAGGAAGAAACCTTGAGAGGAACCAGACTCAACAGGGAACCCATCCTCATCTGGGTGAAACAGATAGCAGGAAATGATCTGCATTTATACAGTGTGTTAGGTGGCAGCCAGTTCAGCTATAACAGTTGATGTTAATTGATGTTAAAATGAGTCCAGGTAGTTATTGGAGACTCAGGCAGACTACTCAGGTAGTCCATCGAATTGTCAAATCCTCAGAGAAACATCTGCCAACACCAGTCGAGGCTAGAAACATCTTCTAGGTAGAGAGAATCATCCCCAGACACCAGACCCATCCCAAGAGACACACGGGGCATCCATGTGACGGAAAAGTCCAAGGGGGCCGAATATGTTTGCAAGCCACTGTACCTTGACATAACTTGAATATCCAAGTCTAATCAATACTTTATTAAATTCTCATAGAAATTACCTACACGTACATTTACATTTCTACAATGATGACATGGTATGAAGCACAGAGTTACTGCAGGCATTACACACATCTGGCCATCGCAAGAAATAAAACAGAAATATCAGTTGTACAAGGACTACAGACACCGTCGTCATATTACGCTTGGATTGGTCTATTCAGAGATGCCTGGAAGTGGATAGACCAAACCGATTTCTCTACCCTAACTTGGATGCCTGGAAAACCAGATAATGCCTTGGGGAATGAAGATTGTGGTTATTTAACTAACATTCAAGTCGAGGATGACCAGTGCACCTCTGTGAAACCTTTCTTCTTTTTCTCAGGTAAGTTAAATTGCAATAACTGAATTAAGAATAATAATTTATGTCTGTGTGTTTATACGTCTCTTCACATTTTGTTTATTCAGAAGTAAAAAAAAAAACAAGTCATAAGGATAAAGGTCCAGTCAAGTCAGGATGTGAATGGATTAAATGCAGCTATCTTTGACCAGGTGGGTTCATCCTCCAAAAGACGATCCTTCCATTCAAATTTCTCTTCATTACTACAGTCCGAACCATCCATAGCTGTTTCAACATCTTCAGTCACAGTGTCTTGCAATCAGAATTTGACTGTTGTGTTTATTGTTTGTGGCATTCCTGTAAGTTTCATGAGGTTAGGGTCTCTATCTACAGTAGAATTATTTAATAATAAAAATTGTATTCTTTAGATCGAGCAGAAACTTAAGGATAACGGGATGACAGACGAGGTCACGATGAAATGGAGAGCACAAAGAGATGAGATGGTGTTTCATAATTATTCATAAAATAATTTTTGGTTTGTTTAACTGTGTATGGAATTAGAAATCTGTTTTGTACTAGATATTTCAGTCTTAATAGGATGTACACTTTCATTTCATTTGCAATAGTACCCTGTCATGGTAATCAGAAAAAAGCTAAAATATCTGTAGTGTATGAGGTAATCGTAACGTGTGTGTGAGAGATAGAGAGAAATCAATATACAATACAGTATATGGTGAAACAAAGCTGCCCGGGTAATATTAAAATTAGACCCTTGTGTGAACAGTCACATCACGTTATTTTAAAGGTGATCCAAATGTTCTATATAATCAATAAAATTAATTTCTATCCACTTAGGGAAAACCTAGAAGTACCTTAAAAGAACAGGACATTACTCAACAGCCAGTGTGTCATGACTTTTAAAAACATTTCTCACCAAATTAATCTGCATTTGCTTAAACTTAGATCATGTGTGTTAGTATTTTCTAATTATTTCTTTAGAGTTATTCCTCATTTTTATATGGCCATACTCCCAATGGTTTGGTGTCAGATATCTATAAAATATGCAACGTAGAAATGGATGTGAGATACATATGTACTTTATATTAACTTTAATTATATATATTTTGTTTATTAGAACATTTGGTTTAGCAATTATATACCTCTTTAATCTGTTAATAAACAAGAGAACATTTGGTTGTGTGATTGTCTCTCTTGATCTGCAATTGTGTCGAAGAACAGCAAACAGACCTAGTGGTTTATTCATCAATTTTTAAACTGAACATTGTGTCATAAGCAAAGCAGTGGAAGCGAACACCATGTTTATGAAGAATTGCACCCAAAATTTATGCAAGAGGAAAAGCAGTGAGTCTTAAACATGGTTTTAACAGTCTATGCAGGAAGAAATCATGATAAACATGTACAGTCTAGTAACAGTGTAGCTATTTGTTTAGAAATTAAAGATCAATTAAAGAACAATGCGAATGGGGGGGGGGGGGGGAGGTTCCACGCATGTTAAGAGCATGCAGAGGCGGGGGGGGAGGGGGTAAGGGGGTTGCGCGCGTGTTCAGATCATTAAACCCGGGGGGCATTGCCCGGTATGCCCTATGATCAGTCCAGGCCTGATTCCTAGCATACATCAGGGACAACCATTTACTCTATCATGGTAAACCTCATTTCCAATTCTCTTAGCTCTCAAGGCTGAGGTAGATTAAGGTCAAGTTCCGCCTATATATGTATATATGTTACCTTCTTGATTTTTCCCTCTGACCCGGTTTGTTCCAACCTTCATTAGCACACACACTCAGGCCTTGGATGATGTGTCACATATGTTAGGTGTTGATGGTGGCAAGGCATAGACACAAAGGGGATGATGTTAAAGTCTTTTTAATGAGCACAAAACCAAACAAAAACATGAACAAAATGCTTTACCTTGGAGGATTTGACAAACGGAACTCACAAAATAATAACCAAACATACAGGGGACTGAACATACCATGAAAAACATACAAGAACTAAACAAACTAAACATGCTATACATACAGGGAGACCCAAGGGACTTGACCTTCTAGGGACTAAACACACAGGACAGACTACTAGCTGTTATGCACCTTAGCTGCTATGCTAGTTGGTAGCTAAACAGACTAGTAGTCAGAGATCCAAGGGACGAAAAGACGAGGAGACTAAGCAGACTAAGATCTAAGCAGGTTAGTAGTGCAATGGTTAGTATTCATACAGACTAAGAACTAAACATGCATGGGAGGTTACTTATACACGAGGGTAAACACACAAAAGACTAATCCTACTAGAGGCTAATCCTACTAGGAGACACAGAGACAAAGAGACATACAGTACTAACAATACCTACTTAACCAAAAACAAATGTAAACTTAACCAAGCCGCTCCATACAACAACTGCCAACTAAAAGAGAAGATAACCAAACACAACAAAAGCCCACTTAACATAAACATAAATAATGCTTGACCCAGTTTCCCAGAACCAGCTGCTATTTATAAAAAGAACTAATGAGCTACCTCGGTTCAGGTGAGCACCCGCATCACCTGACTGAGGTGTCTTCTGGGAAACTGAGTCTACAAACAAAAACTACAAAACACTGCGCTCTAGTTGTTGGAGCAGTTGGAGACAAAACGGCATGTTCAAAAATGTTACAGCTCCAGCCACAGCAGTATACAGTATGATATTATAAACAAAATGAGCACAAATAAAACAATAATATGAAATGTCAATTTCTTCATGACAAACAGTTTTGTTTCTGTCTCTTTTTTCCATATTGCTTTGTGATCGTGTAGGACATTTTAAATCAAGCAGGAATAAAATAAAATAGAAAGTCTAAATATAAAGTAAAGCATGCTACATAAATTACACAGCTTACATCATCTATTTTATAGAATTCTGCATGCATGGAGGACATTTCTTGAGTGCTTTCACAAATAAAGTAATAGCACCAAACATTTACTTAAACACAGAAAATGCACAGAATACTGCAGAGTAACGTCATGCACACTATATGATAAAGAAATAATTACCTGCACAAAGAGCAGTAGGAGACAAAATGGCATGTTCAAAAATGTTACAGCTCCAACTATTCAGAACACATTTCAATTCATTAGCACATTAGCACACGGCAAAACCAGGTACATCAAAACGGAAATAAAACTATCAAAATAACACATACTGTATATAAAAAGAACACGAACGAACATGCACGCACGCACACACACATATATATACACTCACCTAAAGGATTATTAGGCACACCTGTTCAATTTCTCATTAATGCAATTATCTAATCACCCAATCACATGGCAGTTGCTTCAATGCATTTAGGGGTGTGGTCCTGGTCAAGACAATCTCCTGAACTCCAAACTGAATGTCAGAATGGGACAGAAAGGTGATTTAAGCAATTTTGAGAGTGGCATGGTTGTTGGTCCCAGACGGGCCGGTCTGAGTATTTCACAATCTGCTCAGTTACTGGGATTTTCACGCACAAACATTTCTAGGTTTTACAAAGAATGGTGTGAAGAGGGAAAAACATCCAGAATGCGGCAGTCCGGTGGGCAAAAATGCCTTGTTGATGCTAGAGGTCAGAGGAGAATGGGCCGACTGATTCAAGCTGATAGAAGAGCAACTTTGACTGAAATAACCACTCGTTACAACCAAGGTATGCAGCAAAGCATTTGTGAAGCCAAAACACGCACAACCTTGAGGCGGATGGGCTATAATAGCAGAAGACCCCACCGGGTACCACTCATCTCCACTACAAATAGGAAAAAGAGGCTACAATTTTGGACAAAAATTTTACCAAAATTGGACAGTTGAAGACTGGAAAAATGTTGCCTGGTCTGATGAGTCTCGATTTCTGTTGAGACATTCAAATGGTAGAGTCAGAGTGAGAACATGGATCCATCATGCCTTGTTACCACTGTGCAGGCTGGTGGTGTAATGGTGTGGGGGACGTTTTCTTTGGCACACTTTAGGCCCCTTAGTGCCAATTGGGCATCGTTTAAATGCCACGGCCTACCTGAGCATTGTTTCTGACCATGTCCATCCCTTTATGACCATCATGTACCCATCCTCTGATGGCTACTTCCAGCAGGATAATGCACCATGTCACAAAGCTCGAATCATTTCAAATTGCTTTCTTGAACATGACAATGAGTTCACTGTACTAAAATGGCCCCCACAGTCACCAGATCTCAACCCAATAGAGCATCTTTGGGATGTGGTGGAACGGGAGCTTCATGCCCTCGATGTGCATCTCACAAATCTCCATCAACTGCAAGATGCTATCCTATCAATATGGGCCAACATTTCTAAAGAATGCTTTCAGCACCTTGCTGAATCAATGCCACATAGAATTAAGGCAGTTCTGAAGGCGAAAGTGGGTCAAACACCGTATTAATATGGTGTTCCTAATAATCCTTTAGGTGAGTGTAAATAAGTATAACTCTCCAAACACCTGTTTTGACTGTGTTGTTGTGGGATATTGTGTGTAGAATGATGTGACATCAGTTATTATTTCTGATTGCATGGCTTTATTTGTCTTTGCGGCCCAACCCTAGACTGGGTCGTAACAGAATTGGGGGCTCATCCGGGATCCAGCTAAATGTTAGAAAGTACTCGTCTTCTCTTTTCTGCATTTTCCTCAGGCCTGTTAGTGTGAAAAATGGCATTCGACCTTACTATGTTTACGCTTTGTCCTAATCTGGAGTATTTTTTGATAAGTGTAGGAAGGATGATCTGCTTTTAATAGCAGATTTCTTTGATATCACAGTTCCAAGGCTAGCTGCAAAGAAGGATGTTAAAGTGGCATTGTATCAAGCACTAGTGGCTCTACAGGTCTTACCTGAAAGAGAGGTGCATCCGTGTGTCACCACCCCGCCCCTTCGAGGTTCGGGTGCTTCGGTTGTTCTGATGGAGCTGGAGCTGGAAATTAAGCGACAGGAATATCAGACGCAGCTGTTGCGCGTTCGGGAGAGGGAGCTGGATACTGAGAGTAAGAAGCTCGACCTGGCTGCTCAGAGTAAGAAGCTCGACCTGGCTGCTCAGAGTAGGAAGCCAGTGCCACTTCCACGGAAGTCTTGCTCTTCTCCAGTGGGCTATCCTGATCCCGTCAGGGCTGAGACCTCCAGTGTGCTTGCTCCAAACCAGACCTCTCTGGTAAGAAAGCGCAGGAAGCATGCTCTCACACTGGAACAAAGTATAGATTACGAAGTGGTAAAGGCAACTGTTCTCCATGCATATGAGCTCGTGCCTGAAGCTTACAGGCAGAGTTTTAGAAACTCTGTTAAATCAGACAGTCAAACTTATGTTGAATTTGCTCGTGAGAAAGCCATCCAGTTTGATAAATGGTGTTCAGCTAGTGGTGTGATGAATTTTGAGCAGCTTAAAGAGTTGGTGTTGCTGGAGGAGTTCAAAATTCAAATTCAAATTTTATTTGTCACATACACAGTCATACAGAGTACGATATGTAGTGAAATGCTTACACGACTACTACTGACCTTAAAAATGATAAAAGCTTATACATAAGAAAATAAATGTGAATAAAAGAAATACGTTAAAAATAAAATTAACTAGCAAAATAAAATATGCTGTACAAAAAAATATACTGTAATAAAAGTATACGCTAGAAAATAAGATTAAACTAGTGAAATGTACTGTACAAAATAAATATACTTTACAAATAAGAACAATATCAATATAAGAACAAAATATCAATATAACAGATATAGAAATTTAAATAGAAATTTGTCAAAAACAGAAAATTATAAGTTTTGAAGTGGCTGGGGTGTGCAAATATGCATAGAAAATGACTTTGTAAAGTGACTTATTTAAAGTGTCTTATTTAAAGTATTTTGTAGTGTTTGTGTTTTGCAGTGGGTCTGTAGGTGAAAATATAAATATGATAAAGTGTCTTATTAAAGTGATTTGTGCAGTGGTCCATAGATGAAAATATAAATATGTAGTGCAAATGTGTCCAAAGTGGCCATGAATGCCCAGTCAGTGATGGATGTTACAAAAAGACAGTATTAGTCCTGTGTTCTGTTGTGATTGAGAGACCTTATCACCTGCAGGAAGAAGCTCCTCCTCAGTCTCTCTGTGTTGGCCTTCAAGGAGCGGAATCGCTTCCCAGACCGGAACAGAGAGAACAGTCCATTGTTGGGATGGCTGAGGTCCTTCACGATCTTCCTGGCCTTGGTCCAGCACCGCTTGCTGTAGATCGAGTGCAGGTCAGGGAGCTCGGTATGGATGATGCGCTCAGCTGATCGCACCACCCTCTGTAGAGCTCGTCTGTCCTGCATGGTGCTGTTTCCAAACCAGGTTGTGTTGTTTTTTGATCGAGCCTTTTCAGTTGTTGGTCCTAGACTGTGGAATGCGCTCCTCCCTAATGTTAGATCTGCATCCTCAGTTGAGGTTTTTAAATCTAAAAATATATTTAAATACAATATAAGAATATTTGTATTCTGTCGCTTTTAATTCTTGACTTTGCTATTGTATGTTATGTATGTTATGTATTTTATTGTATTTTATTCTATCATAGTTTCTTGGATGTTCAGTTCTTTGGTTTACGTAGTAGCATAAAGGGCTATATAAATAAATGAGACTTGAGACTAGTCATTTTGAACAAAATGTGCAATTCTAATCAAAGACTGATGCGCTGGTCTCTGATCATACAAGGGTTTAATCTTGCCATTACCCATAAGAAAGGTATGCTCAATTTAGTAGCTGACACCCTGTCCTGCTGTTAAATGGTTTCGTTATGTTTCTTTGATTTTTATGTGAACCAGTGGTTGGTTCACACTTTGGCAGGGGGGTGTTGTTTGTTGTTGTTTGTTGTATATGTGTATTGTCCTATGTGTGCAGGTCAGTCCATTCCTGATTCCAATCCAGGACTTGCAACTCCCATGCCTCTCTCTCAATCTAACTGGTGTGATTGTCTCTGACCCCGATGGCGTCATCATTGGCCGACCTTATTTAACCACTCCAGAAGCCAGTGCTGCGGCAGCTTTTTGGCTACTCAGCATGTTCTTTGTAGTGATGGGAAGTTCGAATCATTTTAGTGACTCGGTTCTTTGAATCTCGTTCATCAAAATGGACGAATATTTTTTTGAATCATTTCATTCATTTGATCAGAAATAAATTAAAATGTTGCGTTTTCAATAAAAATACCCACAATACATCAACATACACAAATTTCGGCTATAGTTTCAGTTATGAATATATTACAATGTAACTAAGGACATATTTTAATAAACAGAATGAGTAACTGACCTTTTATACCTTCCAATCTGAGTCGTTCTTTCTTTTGAATCTATTGCACCGCATAGCGTCTATGGGAGTCACGTGTCAAAAGAATGAACGACTCAGGACTCGAAGACCGACTAGCACAATCGTTCAATACTTTTTCCTGTGTACTGCACTCATAGCGTCTATGGGAGTCACGTGTCAAAAGAACGAACGACTCGGGACTCGAAGACCCACTAGCACAATCGTTCAATACTGTTTCCTGTATACTGCACTGCATAGCATCTATGGGAGTCACGCGTTAAAAGAACGAACGACTCGACTTGAAGACTTACTGGTGAGAATTGTTCAATAAAGTTTCCTGTATATAACATAAGTAGGTTTTGCGATGCTTTGCGCATGCGTGCCCAATAGAAAATGAACGAGTCACTCTCTGAGCTGACTTGCTCATCTGAGTCATGTTAAAGATTCATTCAAAAAGAACAAATCGTTCATGAACGACCTATCACTAATTCTTTGCCTGTTGTGTTTTTGCTATTTCTGGTGGTTGATGTGTGCTTTTTGGTGCATTTATTCGGTCCATGGGTCTGCCCTTGTGGCTTAGTAAGTCTGTGAAACTTAGTATCTTTTGTATGTAAGTAAATGTCTAGTCTCTGTATAAAGTGTTAGTGTTTTATGCATATATTTCTCTTTTTTTTACCGGTTGTAGGGGTGTGGCCTCAATTTTTCTTGGGTGTGGGAGGGGGTTTTTCTTAACTGTTTATGGATAGGGAGTTAGGGTAGCAAATTGTGTTTTATTTCTGTTTTCTTTTGTAGGGAAGTTAGAGCTTTCCTTAATCAGTATTTTTCAGTTTGTTGTTTTGGCCTTGGTCCACCCTGAAGTTCACACCGGTTATCTTGTATAGTACTTTATTCAATATATAATTTACAATCTATTACGTGTGTTTAGTTCTTGAGTTTGAAACAGTATCACACTCCTTCTACAGCTTACAATTATTCTCCCTAGACTGGGTCGTAAGATAATTTATATATGCATAAAAAGATTTTCATATTTGTGTAAATGCACATGAGAATTAATTTGGTGCATCCGGAAAGTATTCACAGCGCATCACTTTTTCCAGAGAGGCCAGACGGAAGCCACTCCTTAGTAAAAGGCACATGGCAGCAGATCTGGAGTTTGCCAAAAGTCACCTGAAGTGTGTGAATTTTGAAAGAACCAGTTTGCCTAAGATGCAAAAATTACTCCATTGGTTACCTTTTATCCAGTGTATTGTACTGAATTCAAATAGTTTCCTAGGAGCACAGGCAGGCATTGCATGCCACAATATCATTTGTTTATTGGTAAATTGTGTAAACTTTCAGTCTGTCCAGGACTGTTTGTAAGGACACATTTAAATCAGTGAATGAGTGAGTGAGATAAGGTAGGAAAATATTTCATACCCACATGCATTGGTGGGCCAATTAATATAATATTATATAAATCACCTTCAGATCACTACAGATTTACTGTAATTTAAAACTAGAATCCCTGATTTGCTCTCGCCACAATTTATCTTTATGGTATCTTACAATTAACTCTTTATTTTACAGTTGCCATTTAAATTTTTTAGGCAGGTTTAAGCCATACAGAAAATAAAATAAAATAAAGTTTTGGGAAAAAAATATATAATGTGCAATATAAAGTTATATATAAAGCTGAACAAAAAACTACATATGGTAGTGCAGTGGTATGGTAGTGGAACTCTGCACTACCATTAAGTAAATTTCACAGTAAGAATTTTTCAGTGTTGTTGCTTAAAAAATTTATGATAAATGGGAAAGGAAATGGGTTAAAGGAGGGAGGACAGAAAGAAAGGAAAGGCATGAATGTGCACGTGCAGGTCTGGTGGGTAGTGACCTGCTGGCATGCGAGCATAGGCTGGTGAGCCTATGGCCACAGCCCAGAGCGGTGGACAGCGGGCAGAGTCGCAGCGTGAGCCCGCATGGACAGCTGCTCCTTCCTCCGTCTGCTCGCGCTGACTCTGCTCTTGGCGGATTGCCAGACCGGCCCCTCCCGGGACTCCCATTTGAGGCCGCGCCCACAGAGAGAGCTGGGGCTGGGAACAAGGGCCGTGACGTGAACCTCCTTGTGGCCTTTTCCTCTTCGGCGGCAGGGTCACAAGAATCCGGCTCCATTGTGAGAGGTCATGGCTATCCTCGCCTCTTTGAAGTCCCTGGGGCGTGTTCCATTGCACCACTTGCATGCCGCTCTATTTTATAGTGCAGGGAGAAGCCTGGGATCATTAGCGGCGATAGTTCACCAGCCGTGCCTAATTCCGCGGCCCCACTCCTTCGCATACCTGAAGGGGAGGCCATTTAACTAGTGAGCTTCGGAGGGAGCGAGGAGCGATATTGATTTGGGTGCATGCCCATCACAGGCGCACGCCATGACAAGTGTATTAAAATGTATTGCACTGCCATCAACCTTAAAATTGTGTTACGAATGATGGCTGCAGTGCATGCTTTGGAATTGATCTTTAACAGGATATTGCAAATGCTTATCAAAAACCATTTCTACAGCATTTACAGAATGTTCAAATAAATTGTTCAAAAAGGCATTTCTAAAGGGATAGATCATATAGGGTAAAAATCTATTGTCTAATATAGATGGGGATTCTGTTATAATTGATATGAACTAAAGCCCCCCCCCCCCCCAAACCTCCTCTATCATGTGCCTCCGCCCCCCCCCACCCCATACACACATGATTTTGATTGATAGATTGATAGATAGATAGATTTTTTTTTTACTTTTTTGTATTTTTTTCATATACTATTCTTAGCTTTTATAATTTTCAAAATAATTATTATGAGTTTTAGAAATCTATAAATAGACAGACAGACAAACAGATTGTTTTTTATAATTTTTTTGTATTTAGTTTTTTTATACTTAACCTTTATGATTTTTAAAATAACTTTTATGAGTTTTATACAACTATATACAATGACAGATGACTAGACAATTATGGAATGTTATCAATATTGTAACTATTTTGAACAAGAGAACTTAAAGTAATATCAGTTGTAATGTGTAAACGCTAAATAACGTGTAAGTATTATTGTAAGTGTGAAGTAAGCTGCAGTTAATTTGTTTGTTGCATTCTGCAAGCATTCGCATACTATCCGCCCTAAATAATATTCAGTAGGCAGATATTATATGAGATATTATATATTATATTATATTATACGAATTGGGACGTAGGTCAGTGGGACACCTGCACTTGCTTATTTTTACAAAGAAGCGCAATTCGCGGTTCAGTGATGGACAGCGCAAGCCTCAGGTCATCTTCCACCTGGAGCTGATTTCGGTACTTTGTTTTCAAAGCAGTCGATTTTGAAAACCCGGCCTCACACAGATAAGTTGAGGCGAATGGAAGAAGTAATTTTACGGTGGCGTCAGATAACAGGATATTCAGGCATCACGCTCAACCAAAATGACAGCAGAGAGGAAGAGCTGTATAAGTCTCACAGTCTCGTGTCGCACTGGAAAGTCTTTTCCTGGGCTGATAAAGGGATCTCTGACCAAAGCAAATGAACTGAAATCCTCAGCGAAATAACGGCTGAATTGTTGTTTTAGTCCCTCTACATGCTGAGCGACTGTATCAATCAAAGGAGAGATATTTACAGATGTCGCCATTAAAAACCTGCGTTTCGAGAAAAGGGATCCCGTGACTTGCCGCGGCTTTGCGCGGCTGCGTGCGGGAAGCTGTGAACATGCCCTTCATTACCTGTAGGGGGCAGTCGTGTTTCAGTCTGAAGTATTGTGTGTCTACTGAAGCCGAAAATGTGTGCAAATTAAACTGCGCATGCGTGTTTGGAGTCGCTGTGCCGGCGCTGTGTATCAGTCGGTTGTGGATCATCACGGAGGTTACAACACGGTGTGGCTGCAGCTGGAGTTTGTCGTGTTCGAGGTAAGTTTAGCTTTCTTTTTTGGATGTGATTCTCGCTTTCATGACTCCCAATTAATGTTCATCTTAATCTCAGGACGTACAATTAGCAATTTCAGTTTTTAATAGTGTGGAGATTCACAAAACACCGTTTTCGTGTAAAAACCTGAACCTACGGAGCCCCCATGGGTCCTGTGGTAAATAAATAAATAAATAAAATAATAACGAACCGAGCGCGCGGATTAATACACCGAGATGTGTGTTTCTTTCCCCCAACCCGAGTGAAAACGGCGTGTTCAGACAAAGCCTCGCCAGTTAGATGCCATTTCTGAACAAACTGAGTCGTGTGTGTTAAAGCATTAAATGGTAAAAGAGCACTAGCAATAAACGTTTTTTTTCTGAAGCCGGACTTTATTAATGAGTTACGAGTAAAGAACCTGTACATATGTTCATACAGTATTGACAGCAGCTCTAATTTACTGCGGTAAAGCCAGCCGCGGTTCAGAAAAACACGGTCAAGCCAGCCGCGATTGATTTTAGTGCGCGCGCATATTACAGCGATTACGGTAGTTTCATGAACAACACAGAGAGAATGCCCCATATCTGAAAAATGCTGCAGTAAAATAGTTTCATATGTGGTGTGTATATAGTATGGGACGTCCTGAATAAGAACTGATCATTGTTTTTTTCTACTTATTAGAAATGGGGTCTTTATACCCCTTTAAAGTGTAATAATGTCCAATATCTCAAAAATGCTGCAGTAAAATAGTTTCATATGTGGTGTGTATATAGTATGGGACGTCCTGAATAAGAACTGATCATTGTTTTTTTTCTACTTTTTTTTTATTATCATATAATGTGTGTACATTATATGGGATAAAAACTGACCATGGCGTTTTATACTTACTAGAATTTATTTTTTCATAGGTCTCTGAAGTGAAATAAAGGCATTTTATTTAACTTTTTTTCCCCATTGTGAACATTTGTTTATTTGACCTCTCTTCCAAAGCAGACGTTAATCCTCATTATAGAAAACATTCATTGAAGAATAACTGCTACTTTTGAACAGTAAAACAAAATAAAAATCAATTCTGGTATTTAGAAAGACTAAATACATTATTTTGTCTGTTTTCTACGAATTCTGCTGTAACTTATCTACATAAAACAATTATTTGAATGGTGAATATTTAAGAAAAATATTGTAACAGACAACCGTCAAAGTCACCAATAAATAACACGGATATTAAAGCAGAAATGCAAATAAATAAGCAAGTAAAAATTGACGAGCATGTTGTATTATCTCTCAGTCCTGGGCGTCTAAATGAAAAGCGCTCTGAAAGCGCGTTGTCTCTGTGTCGGTCCTGAAACTACCGTAATCACTGTAATATGTGCGCACACTAAAATCAATCGCGGCTGGCTTGACCGTGTTCTTCTGAACCGCGGCTGGCTTTACCGCAGTTCTAATTTGTCTAAATCGCATTGCAGACAATAAAAATAAGTCGAGTCATCCTGTGACCCTACATGCTTAATCTTTGCACACATGATTCTTGCTTCTCACTTTTTCCTTAATCCCTCACTGTTCTATCTTGTATTTTCTAACGGTGTCAGAAACTTTGTGTTAGTAGCACTGCTTGACATGCTTGATGCCTTCCTCTTTTGTAATTTGCTTTGGATAAAGGCAAACTTACAAAAGATGAAGAAATGCCTGAATGTAGTTGTACGAATAAAAGATTATGTAATGATACAATGTAAATATTTTCACAGAAACAAAGTGTAAAGATGAGACGTGAATCTGAAGAGGATCTCTTTGATGATTGCCTGGTAAAGCATTGTTTTCTTATTAATTATACAATTTATTAATACCTTGAATATAGTGTTTGTTGTATTGGACAGAAGCATATAAATGCAAATGTATATATAAATGAGTAATTATTGAACGAATTTTCATGTTTGGACTAACCCTTTAAATACAAACTCAGCATTCATCATAGGATTTCCTGACACTGTAAAGCCATCTCATGCCATGTTTTACTGATGCAAGATAAAGCAATTTAACCCAAGTTTAACAATATGAAGTATATGAAGTGATGGTCATTTTTTTATTATCATTTATTTTTATTATTATTTTTTTCTCAATGAAGTCAGCACAGGTTGAAGCAATTCAGATTTTTTTGCTTCTCAAAATAAATGATTTATTTTCTTGTAAATTTTATGCAGGGGGACAGACGAAGTGACACCTTCTTAAAATCCTTGTCGTCCGTGCTGTTGAAGGGGAAGAACCGGTTGGTGTATCCATAATCCTTGAAGGAGAGGCTATTTTCAGAAAGTTCTTCTAGAACTTGATGGGATTAAGCTATCACCAAAAGTGCAAGCTTTAAAGATGAAGTTATCATCTTAAAACATTTGATTTGGCTTGACTACAAGTGTTTACATGTTGTGTTTACATGTTCAGCTTAAAATGTTTTCATGCATTAAGGTTTCAATGGCATACTTTTAAGTGCACAAGTCCAGAGTGCTGATTTGAAAGTTGCAACTTCACTGCTTCAGAGGGCTATTACGTTTTAACGTTTATTCTACAGTTTGTTTAAAGTATTTTCTGCTGCATTTTATTTCTAAATGAATGCTGTATTTTATTTATTTATTATTTTACACAATTTTGTTTAAAACAAGTATTTCAGGCCCTGGTGCCGTGCAGTTTTTTTCTATGGATGCAAATTTTAGCTGAATGCACTTTTATTAAAAAGACAACTTGGATCTAGACTGTGAATGTCACAAATATTTGGTAATGTTGGTGAATAAACTGTTTAATTATATTTTAGTTGTGTGATTTATGAAAGATACAGATGAAATAATTACTTAAGTTTCTTTCCAAAACATAAATTAGCAATGTTTACATTATTATAGGGAGTAATATAAATTGATAAAACCAAGTAAGGGAAAATCTCACAAAACATGTGTGTGTGTGTGTATGTATATATATATATATATATATATATATATATATATATATATATATATATATTAGTTAATTCAGGGCTATTTATGATGGAGACACCTTTTTACGTTTTAAATATGTAAAACCTCCGCTGCGTGTATTCATTCACAGGCTGCAGCGCGCGCACAGAGAAATAGGAGACTGTGGTGTATGAGTGGATTGGAGAGAAGAGAGCTGTTCAGTTACTATAAAATATATATATATAAACATAATATGATCTTTTTGAGTTATAATGTTTTTTTTATTATTCATAAGAAAACCTTTCAGTTTTGTAAATATTCTAGTTATAGTGTGTTATTATTATTAGTTGGAGTCATAGGTAGCAAACCTACGCCCTTGTGTGTGTGTGTGTGTGTATGTATATATATGGAAATATAATTAATATTTTCGTGTTTAATTACAAAAAAAAAACATTTTAATGGTTAGTGATTGTTGCAGACATTTACACTATTTTTGAGAACTATTAAGTTCTCCTTCAACGTGTCATAGCCGATAACTGCCCCTTTGAAGCCTTTGAATGGTGTTAAAAATACTTGCAAAACAAGTATTGCAGCCATACATTGGAGGGAACTTCTGAGGTGGTCAGTGATTGATGGCACGGTCGGTCGGAGGGGGTTGTGATCACACCTATAGATCTTTTGTTCTAGGCTATCGGTCAAATATCTCTCCACTTGGAAGCAAAAACATGCAAGGGATTTCAGCATCTCGACGCACATACTAAGCTGTTTATAAAGTAGACACTGTTTGTTTTTTCATTTTGTAATCTTTCCCGTGTTTACCGTGTACTGTACAATGTATATTCATTTTTTAATGAATTACTGTAAATAAACTACACATTCCGTTGATTTACCAGAAATGACTTTTCTGTTTTTTTTGTGTGCTAAACTAAACTTCAGGGTCAAAGTAATAGCGATTTTATTTGAAAAGTATTATATATTTACAATGCTGATAAGTTCAAGCTTAGATTCATATATAAACTGCTTCAAAGTCTTTCCGTGACCGCTGAAATCCGACAGACGCAGGGCTCAAGGGAGGTGTGTGTGTGTGTGTGTGTGTGCGCGCGCGTGTGTATGTGTGTGTGTGCGGGTTAGTGTGCCTGTCCTATTTCAGCGGATTTTTCCGCTACCGCAGATCAGTTTATCAACTTGTAATATATACATTTTAGGAATATATTAACATGTGCAGACATTTAAGGTTGCGCTGCCCTCTCTTGCCCCTGCGTAGAGCCTACACACACACACACACACATCTATCTATCTATCTATCTATCTATTATATAAATACACATTTGGAATCTGCATCTACATTTTCTGTTACAAGTATAGAATTAGGTTCAGCTGAGACTCATGATCAATGATGTAGTGATAATTAGTTTCAGCCAGATCATTAAAACTAACAATGGACTATGACACTCTTGAGAGGGGATATGAAGGTGTTATTCATTTATTTATTCTCTACAAGGGTGCGAACAACAGTACAGACCAAACTATAACTTATACTACTATAAAAATATAAACAAACAAAATACAGCTTTTTTTCCTCAGAGGTAAACGGAAAAGTGAAGTTGTTCAGCTGTTCACTGTCACTGCAGCTTCTTCAAAGTCTTCCCACTCCGTGACCACTGAAATCCGACACGACACCACATTAGGCTACGTCTTGACTCATTTGTATACCGACGGTGATTGGATGTTTCCCGAGGGCTCAGGGGAGTGTGTGTGTCTCTGTGTGTGTGTGTGTGTCTATGTGTGTGTGTCATTGTTTTAGCGATAGTTTCAAGGAAGCGAGTTCAGAACTAATCTAACCAAACCAAAAAAAAAAAACATCCGAAGCTTCAAATAGAATGAACGAACTAATGAAATTGATATATATGTAATTGATATACTGTATACACAGACGTGTGTGTGTCATTTTAATTCAAATGAACATTTTAATGCTTTCTGATACACTTATCAACTTATCCACATAAAGTTATCAACACATACTCTCCGTGCACGCACATACAATCTCTAAAAAAGTACAATTAATAACATACATATACAAATAAACAAATGTATATTGAAGTTTACGGTGAACGCAGAGTCGGGTAAGCACATGTGATGACGCGCGCGCCCTCACCTCTTGTTACGACTGCCTATTTGGCCAAAAAATAATTGAACGATATGCCTGGTCCTGGAAAGAGACAATAAATATATACAGTATATATTTTTTATACATTTATTGCATTGTTTGTTGTTTACAGTCAAGCCATTCACATACAATAAAATGTAAACATGAGATCTAAACTAAAAACTGTGCTCCCTGTGCTGCTGCTGGCAATATCATCTCTTTGTTCTGCTGTCTCCGGCTCCCTCCCTGGTCCTGAACCGTACCATACATACCAGATCAAGAACTTGAAGATGAAGATTATATCTCTGGTCTTCTCTCTCTGACGGGTTCCTCCCTAGTTTCTGATGATCTCAATTAGTTTGTAGTGTTGCTTGTCCAAGGAAACCAGTAATCTTGCTTGAAGTGGAGCAGATATAATTCTCAGAAACTCATTACTGATCTTTAAAAAAAAAAAAAAAAAAGGTAAAAACAAAAATTGGACTGGCTCAAGTTCTTATGTTAGCAAATCTTAATTACAGTGTGTATAAAGTATAGAAAGCAGTACACTACAAACAGCAATCACTCCAAATTAGCTTGTTCTATGTTTACGTCACTTTCCTATTAATTTTTACATCGTTAACCAACGGTACTTAAATATAATTATTTTCTTCGGCGCCGCTGACTTACTGTATAAACTCCGGTGTTTTTGAAAATCACCACGTTAGTTAGCTAATGCTAATGCAGGTAATATAGGTGGTTTTAGCTACAGTAGCAAACACGGACACAAAACTCAATCTACAAAGTAGTTGTTCCTGACATAAATCATGAATTTGCTCATAGAAGAGATACATTTAACATAGAAATGACATGAGTTTGCTTTCTTACCTGGTTTAAAGGAGTTTTCTTTGAGAATCTCCACCCGCATGTGATTCAGTCCGTGAAAATGCTGCGTCATGAGGTCATGAGACACGGTTTGAAGCAGAAATGTCCTTTGTGAATGGATTAGATTTAAGTTTAATCAGGGGCTTTAACTAACAGTAACTGAAATACAGGTTCTGATATCCTTCCTTACTTGTTTCAACGTCATGCTCCGGTTTGAGGCGGAAATAAAATTATACCGGCAAAACTATGGTCTAAAGACTGCGCATGCGCAAATCACACTCAACCTAATAAGAGTACCTTGATCAAAATGAAATATTTCACTTTGGTTTCCTGCTGTAAACAGCATTATACAAAAAAAAAAAAAAAAAGATTCACCCATAAGCATAAATTAGACACTTCAGTTAAAAAGAGCAAATTATTTTTTTTACTAATGGAATGAGAAAAAAAACACATTAAACTAGGTTTACTTTTTTCAGTGGATCCCTCAATAATTTCTGTCTCCTTTGCCTGTGTTTGATAATGTGAAGCACATATACACTCATTCATCATGAAAGATCTATTATAAAACAAAATAAAATTCATGTTCGCTTCAGCACTGTTCATCCGCGTCCTTACATTCATTGTTGTACTTGGTCCGGCTTTTAGATAAAGTCCTTCCATGCGCCATCTGGCGGATATTCAGTGAAGCGCAACACATTTATTTAAAATTCCCGAATGTTGCCTCCGGCAAGACCCGGCACGCCGCGCGCTAAATTGCGGCATCCCGCGGGAAAACACGCAGGGTTTTAAGGGCGACATCTGTATCCCTGTCTCTTGCACACAGTCAGCGAAGTTGGGAAACAAGTCAACATTTTTATTAATCAGACGATCACCTGAAAGGTGAAATGCAATAAAATACATCCAGTGCCCAAATAATGCATTGTCTCTGTTTTTTCTTGAAAAACTCTTCCGATCTTTCTGCGCCCTACTGGGATGTAGTATGAGTACATATGTAGATATGTTAATATGTAGATACATAATCCTTGTGTTTAGGTGGTCTGTCTTTCCACTGGTGACAACTGAATAAGCATGCACCATGCACTTTAGGAGTTCTTCGGTTTACCTGCCTCAGGATTGACCGTCAAGTCCTTAATGGTACAGTATAATTCAGCCAGTTTTAAATTTGTTCATATAATTGGCCCCAAATAACTTCTTAGGGGAAAACACTGCCTACGATCAATTCTCTACCTATTTGATGATTTACCATGTGAATTGAAAACGCATGTATTATTAAGTGAAATCAAGGACATTCTCATCCGGTGACGAGTCTGCAAATAGATGCGAGGTTAAGGAAGCTTGCTGTCTGGTGAAACCACAACAACCTGGAGCTGAACACACTAAAAACAGTGGAGATGACTGTGGGCTTCAGGGGAAACCCTCCTGCACTTCCTGCACTCATCATCATGGACAGCACTGTGGCAGCAGTGGAGTCATTCTGGTTCCTGGACACCGCCATCTCTCAGGACCTGAAGGGGGACAATCACATTGACTCCATTTTTAAAAAGGCCCATCAGTATTGTATTTCCTTCACCAGCTGAAGATGTTCAACCTGACAGGAGATTTTCACATAATTCTAATCAATCCTAATTGAATCTGTCCTGTGCACTTCAATAGTTGTCTCATTTGACTCAGCTACTAAAGCAGAAGACTAAAAAGAACGGATTAGACTGCTGAAAGGATTATCTGTGCTCCCTTGCCCACCTTCAAGAACTGTATGTATCCAGAGTAAAGAAAAAGAGCTCAGAAAATCATTTTGGACCCCTCAAACCCAAGTAAAAAAAAAGTATGCTAAGTATATTAAATCCTAGCATGCCAAATCATACTTAAATGTACTTGCATGCCAAAGCATACTTAAAAGTTTGCTATTTTGGAACAACTAATTTTGTACTAAGTGTATTTAAGTTGTAATTAAATTGTACAAAAGCACAATTTTAAGTGTATTAAGTATACTTTTGTGTGCTAAAGTGGAACAACTTTAAGTATACTTTAGTACACTTAAAGTATATGGCTGTGTGTGTACTAACGTACATACCTGACAGTAATTAATACAATTTAAGTATATATTTAATGTATTATAAGTAGATTACAGCAATTTTTTACTGTATTACAAATACATGATTAATGTACTATGAGTATATTCTTATTGCAGCAGTAGCATGCTGTTATACTTCTAGCCAATTACAAATACTAAAAAAGTACACTTTGTGGTTAATACAAATATACTTTATTGTATCATACAGTACACACAACCCTCTATAATACTGTAGCGTTTTTCGACGCTAGCAGGGAACTTGGAGGACGAGTGAGTTTGGTGGCTACCCAATGTAATGACACACCTATTCAGCTATTAGCTGGAACTGGAGAGCGGTAGCAGAATGCAGCACATACACGCGAAGAGATAACACACATGTACACATACTCAAACTTGGCCGAAGCCACTAACCTAAACACACGTCCCAAACAGGGTGAACACAAAAAGAACACCTACCGCAAACCACAGCCCCGCCCACAATACTGTACTGCAAATGTGTTACCAGTACATTAAGTGTTTAGGATAATTTACAAATGCTAAATGTATTTTCTACACTATAACATGTTTTTGAAACCTATTACATCAGTAATTATGAGGCAGACTTTATTCATGAGTTCAACAGATTTAATTTGCACAAGGTTACAAAAAAGCACTACTATAGTTTATTTGTGCTCAACAAAACATCAGGTTGTTTTACAAACACACAAACTACAATATAAACTGGTGTGTGAACACAGACAGACATCAGTATTAGACTCTACAGGTACAGTATTAGTTTAAACCTGGTGTGTGAACACAGACAGACATTAGTATTAGAATCTACAGGTACAGTATTAGTTTAAACCTGGTGTGTGAACACAGACAGACATTAGTATTAGAATCTACAGGTACAGTATTAGTTTAAACCTGGTGTGTTGATTCTGTTACACAGAGACTGAAAACAGGCCGAGAGCTACAGAGCCATTATACCACAAGCAAAGTACACAACACATTAACAACAACACATTAGACAATATAAACTATAGATTAAAGTATGTACTTAATTTAAAACCGTTAAATTTACCTTATGCCGATGAAAATAAAATAATAACGATACGAACTAACGCACGCGATGATGCAGCTTCAGCCGTTAATTCAAACTAGAAGTGGAGAACTGGGGAGCCAATCAGAGAACGGACAGTCCGAATCTGCCCGCCTCTAGCTCTGATTGGCTGGTGGGGCGCTGTCTAGTCTCCGGTTGGCTGGAAAAGTCGCAAAGTTTACCCCCCTGCTGCAGTTTGTGTGTCGCTTTATGACAGTGAGCGGACAGAAGAGGGAGGAGTAAAAACATAAATTATCTTGAACGGCAAAAGTGATTTTGAGCGCAGGAACGAGTTTGAGATCGCGCGCGCGAGGGAGAGATTCAGCGTGCAAAAACGAGTTTAAAAGCGCGCGCACACACGAGAGAGTAGTGCACGCAATATAAGTACATTTACATTTAACTGATAATATTCTGAGACTACCGTATATTAAAATTTGTATTCTAATATATACTTTCTGTACATTTGTACAATGATTATTTCGAGCATATTTAAAAAAAAATATACCAAAAATATATTGAAAAACAAGTTTAAATAAGTATACTTTGGAAATTAGACCAGCCTTTCACTTAAAGTATTATAATACAATAATTTTTTAAGTATATTTAAAGTTTAATTCCAAAATTTGGTAAAAGCATGATGTTAGTATACTTTTTATATATTAACTGATGGTACAACTTTTTGTTAGTATATTAGCAGTGTATTATGAGGATTTCAATATATTTGTAATACACTAAAGTGCATTTTTTTTTCACTGGGGAATCCAAGCCACCTTTTCTTCGAACTTTAGCCATGTGGTCGGCAGAACACTGAACACCAGGACAGTAAGGCACAAGAACAGTTTTTTACCCCAGGCAATCTACCTCATGAACAGTTAAATGTTCTCTTCACTGTGCAATAAAAATATGTACTATAGGTGCAATACTGTGCAATACTACTGATACACCTACTTTTATGCCGACGACATTCAACTTTATTCTATCTGTACACCTAAATCCCTCTGCCGAAATTGACAAAATCTCTGCTTTTGTGAAGGACATTAGAGATTGGCTTAACTTAAACTTTCTGAAACTTAATATGGACAAAACTGAGATAATTCTCATCGGAACCCCACACTGTAAAAACATTTTCATGTAAAATTACAGTAAATTACTGGCAGCAGTTTTGCCAGTAAAATGCTGTTTTATTACAGTATTTCTACTGTAGAAATAGACTACAGTAAATTGCTGTATTTTGATATACAGTTTATTACTGTGATTTTGTACTGTTTACTATATTTTAGTGGTAAATAATTATTCGGACAACTTGTATTTTTAACAGCATTTAAAAAAATATTTTTTTTTAGTCCTGCCCAATTCTTTCCAATTCTTTACAGTTAAATATTGTAAATCACAGTAATGCTGTTTCTTTTACAGTAATGTGCAGTATTTAAAAAAAAAAAAACAATCGGAAACTGTAAAAAAAAAATCCTGTAAATTTACATCAATTTGTTACAGTGCAGCACTCACCAGCAACATTTCCACCAATTTCACCTGCAAGATTGCTGGCTCTCACATCAAAACATCTACTTCTGTCAAAGATTTAGGAGTAATCTTCGACTCCACACTCTCCTTTCAGCCTCACATTAAATCTGTCACTAAATCTGCTTTCTTTCATTTGCGCCGCATTGCCCAACTGTGTCCCTTCATCAGTAACAAAGATGCTGAAACTGTCATCCATGCATTCGTATCATCACGCATTGATTTCTGTAATGCCCTTTTCATTGGTCTACCTGCCAGCTCCATCTCCAGATTACAATATATTCAAAATTCACTAATATTCACCAAACGTTCTGCTCATATACCCCAATCTTGTCCGATCTACATTGGCTCCCAGTTGCCTACCATATTAAATGAATTCTTCTCCTTGTCTTTAAATCTATAAATGGCTTAGCTCCCAATTATCTTCTCAATCTGCTCTCCCCCTACATTCCGACTCGTTCACATTGTTCCTCTGATTTTGGCTATTTTGCTGTCCCTCGGTACCGCCTCTCTTCAATGGATGGCAGATCATTTAGTGTTATTGTATCCAAACTTTGGAATTCTCTACCACACTCTCTCCGTTCTGTAAATAGCGTCTCAGTATTTAAATCTTTACTCAAAACTCGCTCGTTTTCCGAATGTTACATTCTTATGAAGTAAGACGTTTATGGGACAAGAAGTATCAAGGGGACATTTCAATCTATCAAGGTAATCTTTTGAAAATTAAACAAATCCATACATCGTTCTATTGTGCTTCCTCAAGCTTGCTGCTCTCTCTCTCCCTCTCTCACTGCACATGCACTGGGTGAGAGGGGAGCGCATGAAAGGTTGTTTAGTGTCTTGCCATGTTTTGAATTTATTAGTATTTGTTGTCACTAAAATATTAAACGTTTAGAGAGAGGGAGAGAGAGAGGTCGGGGGAGACACTGTCTCTCCGGAATGGAGTTAGGTGTGTCGTAGAAGATGGAATACAGATAGAGGAGGTGCTGCTAGTGGTGGGAGAGCAGGTAGGGTGCGAGAATATCTACTATCTGCTCTGCCTCCCAGGTGAATAAAGCAGTGGTGGTTTTTCTCACCAAGAAAACAATTGTATGCACGCGAATAAAAATGGGATACAAGTGACAGTCTCCCCTCTGTCTTCCCCTGCAACGTGAGTGGTTATCTCTAATGTGTCCTTGTTCAGGGCCGGGATGTGACCCAGTTGAACTGAATCTTACAAATCATAATTTGCACAACCATCTTGCTACCATCTTTAAATCATGCACTAATCAAACATCAAGTATACTGTACATTGTGTAAAAGCACCACCATGCCTCCAACAAACTCCCTATATGCACGTTACATCACTACACCTTCATTTTTTTCACTACCTAGTATTTTACATATGCTGCACACAGGATTACTTGCCCTACCTTACAATCCCTTTATGGACACTCTATTGCACATATACTCAGGATCCCCCGCCTTATTTAATCTCATTTAATGACAAGCTAAATGTTTTTTTTTTTATGTACATTGTTTTTGATAGTTGATAGCTACAAACAGCCGGAACCAAATTCCTTGTTTGTGTACTTTCTCTGGCGAATAAAAACTGATTCTGATTCTGTTGAGTAAGATCAAACAGTGGCATTTGACCTACTCCACCATCCCTGATGATAGTCAGACTATGACTTGCAAATGGGAAGCCATGATCACGTAGGATTTATTTGGTTATGCCAACCCGATGCAGAATCGTTCACTTCAAGTCTGGGGACTCCAACCAGTGTGTGCCAAGAAGTTTTTACGTTAAAAAATTACATGCATTTGTTCAAACTTTGCTCTTAAAGCACCATCATGTGCTTATTCATACATTTCCCCTCCCTGCAGCATGAAATCAACAAAAAGCAAGCTGCATTCATACACATCACTAGTTTCCCTGAAGTTGTGGGCAATCCATGGCACACACATTTAAAATAATTGTTTCAAGCACCAATCAGGAAGCTTGTGTGAAACATAAGATATTTCAATTCAATTCAAAAGAATTATTTAAGTTTGTATGGAATGTGAATGTGTATGAATCAGAATGTTCAGATTGTCCCCGATGATGGAGCCGAGGGCGACAGTGGCAAGGAAAAACTCCCTGAGATGGTAATAGGAAGAAACCTTGAGAGGAACCAGACTCAACAGGGAACCCATCCTCATCTGGGTGAAACAGATAGCAGGAAATGATCTGCATTTATACAGTGTGTTAGGTGGCAGCCAGTTCAGCTATGTTGATGTTAGTTGATGTTAATATGGAGTCCAGGTAGTTATTGGAGACTCAGGTAGACTTGTAGGAAATTCCAGTCCTGATCTATCGAGCAACTGCAGCCAAGTCAAGTCCTCAGAGAAACAGCTGTCAACATCAGTCGAGGCAGAAACGGTCTTCATGGTAGAGTGAAACCGTCCCCAGACATCAGACGCCTCCCCAAGAGACACACGGGGCATCCATGTGAAGAGACCTCCAACCAGAAGCGGGGCACCAGGATGGATCAGACAGGTCCGGAGGGCAGAGGGAGTCTGGATCACTGGCAGCTCAGGAATGACATGTGTAGCTCGACAGAGAGAGAGAAGAGAGAGAGGGGGAGAGAGGGAAGAGAGAGGGGGAGAGAGAAGAGGAGAGAACAGTTAGGTATGGTCACAGTCACATAATGTATAATGTGAATTTATATTTACTGTAGAGTGCAAGCAGGGACTCCGGCAGGACTAACTATGACATCATAACTAAAAGGGGAGAGCCAGAAGGAATCACAAACATGAGGGGGAACTGAGATGTAAAGCAAACAATCACCTCACCGTCAACAAACCTGAGTGATCAAATGAGAGTGAGGAAGACAGCATCTAAACATACCAGTTCACCATAATACTCTATGTCCATGAGTCCCCCAATCGATTATCACTGCAAAACTTTATCAACGCTACATTATCATTGATTTACTATACGTTTTTGATATTAGTACTAATTTGTACACCTATTTTTAGTTTTAAACTAATTAAACTAAACAAAATTCGGTCAGCAGGCGGCACTGTGGTGTATTGGTTAGCACTGTCGCCTTGCACCTCCAGGGTCCGGGTTCGATTCCCGGCCAGGCTCGATTCCCGTCTCTGAGTTTGCATGCTCTCCCCGTGCTTGGTGGGTTTCCTCTGGGTACTCCGGTTTCCTTCCACAGTCCAAAGACATGCAGATTAGGCTAATTGGCGTTCCCAAATTGACCATAGTGTGTGAATGAGTGTGTGTGTGTGTGTGTGTGTGTGTGTGCTCTGCGATGGATTGGCACGCTGTCCAGGGTGTACCCTGCCTCATGCCCTCAAGTCTCCTGGGATAGGCTCCAGGTACCCACGACCTTAAATACAGGATAAAGCGGTATAGAAGAAGAAAACCTGCCACTGCTTGTATCAAATACGAACAGGAAGCCAACAATATAAGTGCCAACAATATCAAACTTGAGAATTGTTTAATCCTCTTTAGGGATAAAAAGATACTGAATAAATTGTATTCAGTTTAAAGCTATAGTACTGTATATTGTATTCTGCAAAATTAAAATTATGATCTAACATCTATTAACATATTTAACATATTAAAAATCATTAAACACTGTCAATGTCACGGGCAGGGATGAATAGGAGTGAGCCCAGTAGCACACAGTTCCTTCTTTTTATTAAATTATTTTATTAATGTCCAGAGATGTTACAGTAGGTGTATTGGTGCAGTAGGAGTAGAGGGGGAGGTAGTGCATGTCTCCACTGATGAGAGAGGAGGTGGGGCTATGACGCAAGGGAATCTCAATCACAAAGATAAACAGTTTTAGATACCAGGTTGAAATGATCTGTCATAGTCCAGGTGAGCGCAATACAATACTCTGAAGCACTTATGTTCAAAAGTCATACATATAATACGGTTGCATTAAATATTACATTCCTGAAAGTGATTGTGTTCAGTTAACTGCGACGCATGTTTGCAGACAAATGTAATATTTGTTCATGTACAGTAATTTGTCTCCTCTTAGTCACTGAAACATGTGACGTAGCTGCAGACGTAGATGGGATTCAAAGAATCTGGAAACAGAACGTAAATTGAAACCAACAGTCTTTCCAACAGAACAGTTCATGTTTCTTCAGTGAAGGTGGGATCAAGAGCAGATAGAAGTAAAGAATTCAGGGAGAGTCATTCTCGTAGTACAAGGCTCAAGACTATAAAGTTATTGTTAGTGAATATCTAAATGGAAAAAATCTGGAAGCAAGTGACATTCTCCCCAAACACAGTGATAATCCAAACAACAAATACAGAATCAAGAGACAATACTTTATACATAATATATTTTATAAGTATGTCTATGGGATATGCCAAAAACTGGTCATGTCTCATATGTGTACTATGTGTGTTGGCTGTGCAAGCTACACAGTGCAATTGCAATTAAATGCCTATTTAGTTACTATCCTGCAGGACAGACAAGCTCTACTCAGGGTGATACAATCAGCTAAGCGCAACATCCACACCAAGCTTCCTCATCTGCGCTTAATCTAAAAACATGTGGACCAAGGCCAGGATCATTGTGAAGAACCTCAGCCACCCCAATAATGTACAGTACTGTTCTCACTGTTGCAGTCAGGAAAGGACTTCTGCTCCATGAAGGCCAACACAGAGAGACTGAGGAGAAGCTTCTTCCTGCAGGCTTTACGGACTCTCAATCATAACATCACACAGAACTAAACACTTCGATCTGCTCCTACTCAAACACCACTCAGCACATTAACACATTGACACAGTCTCATAGCATATACAGCTTCTTACAAAATGAAAGTCAAGTCAACTAGCCTTTTATTGATATTTCAACTATATATACAGTTCAGTACACAGTGAAACAAACAACATTCGTCCAGGACCAAGGAGCTACACACAACAATAAATTATCAACATAAATTAATAAAACTAACTAGCTAAGACATCTAATTATCTAAGACAACATATTAACACTATAAATTAACAAAACTCAGGTGATTGTGTTTATCTGAGTGTGTGTTTATCAGTCCAATCTCTTGTTATTGAGGAGACGAGTGGCTAGTGGGAAGAAGCTGTTACACACTTATAACTAAATAAACTGAAGCTGTCTGGATGTGAGGGCCTGAATGCTTCAGGTACCTTTCTCCAGAAGCCAGGAGGGTGAAGAGTGTGTGAGGGGTGTGGGGAGGGGATCAGTCACAAACCTGGCGGGTTTGTGGATGCAGTGTGTAGTGTAGATGTCTGTGATAGAGGGAATTGAGACCCTGATTATCTTCACGGCTGTTCTCTTGACAATCTCCACACAGGAGATTTTTAGCAGAGAGTGTTCTCACTGTGTCCTCCTGAAGTCCACAACTATCTCTTTTGTTTTATCATCTTTCAGACACATGCTTCTGTCTTTACACCGGTATGTTAGTCTCTGCACTTCCTGTCTGTATGCTGACTCATCATTCTTGCTGATGAGACCCACCACGGTCCGGTCATCAGTAAACTTGATATGATTGGAGCTGTGGTGGAATGTGGAATGTATACTCTGATTACCCTAACAGTGGTGAATTCCACTGCTTCTGATATCCCTTAATATCCCGGCTGCAAGCCGAGGTCATGTACCCTTTCCCGCAGCTCCAAAAGTGTTTGACAGTGCTATATACTGTACAAACACCGGTTGCTCCGATGTCCATATACCATGTAAAAACACGCTACAACACAAAATAAATAATAGCACCATTTTGGACCTGGAGCAGCTGCTGTCTGCCACTGCTATTCGAAGAACTGATATTTATTGCTAATCCCTGACCTGTTATTTATAAGTTTGATGTAGAATTCTTCCCAGAATTCTGAGAGGCAGTTACAGAATACACCAGAGCGCTTTTCTGCTTTGAGGCAATGTCAATTGCTAAAAGCGCTATACAAATAAAATTTAATTAAATTTTCTTGTTCCAGCTTCCCATTTGGAAGTTTCATTTTGATGTGCACATTTTTGCTTATGATATCTGGATGATTAAGGCCAGCCCTCAGGTCAGCAAGGGTGTAATTCCTTCAAACTACAATGATGACCTCTAACTTTGATTCCTCCTAAGTGCCATCCATGTCAGTGATGGTCCAACAGTTACTTCACCATCAGTGGAAATGTTAAGCAGCATGTCTACATCACCGGCCTTTGAAAAAAGGTCTTACACTTGCACTTTTGTTTTCTTCTCCTTGCTCTAAACTGATCAGTTAATGCAACCATAGGGGGCACAATTCAGTGTCTTCTTATGCCAGTCCCAAATCTGGATAAATGATGAGGGTTGTGACAGGAGGGACATCCAACATAAAACATTTGCCAAATCAATCATGCAAATCATTAACAGGACTTCCATACCGGACTGGTCGTTGCCCGGGTTAACAATGACCGCCACCGGTGCTGCTGATGTCATGGGGCGGAGCGGACGAGGTGAATCCCCACGCAGATGAATGACAGTAACGTAGAACGAGAATGAGGTCGGAATGCGGAAGCGGAGGTCAATACTGGGAGATCAGTCAGCGTTGCGTCGAAGCCAAATCGTAAAACGAGAGCCGTAGTCAGAAGAGGAAGCGCGAGGTCAAAACCGGGAGATCAAAGGACGAAGCAAACAAAATCGAGACAAGAAACTGAAAGCAAAAACGAGAGACAAAAGCGGGCTTGGCAACGTGAAAGCAGGGAAAAATAAACGCTAGAGAATCGAGGCAAAATAATGGGCATGAGGCAAGACGGCGTAGCTGGGACACGTGGAATGTAGGATTGATTCGTCGCATGGTTGAGTGGAGCAAGAGTTTAACAGCGCAGGGGTTGACTATCTTAGTGATGGTGAAGGGGCCGAGGTAACGAGGGGAAAGCTTGCGGCAGGTGGTCTTTAGGGGGATATCTCTGGCGGCAAGCATGACTCTCTGCCCCACCCTGTTCTTGGGAGCCTGAGAGCATCTGCGGTCGGCCTGTGTCTTATATCTTCTGCCGACCCGTAACAGCGTTCTCCTCGCTTGCAGCCAGGTCTTTCTGCATCGCCTGACAAAAGCTTGGACAGATGGGACACTGACCTCCTCCTCCTGAGATGGGAATAAGGGTGGTTGATAGCCCAGGCAGCACTGGAATGGAGACAAACCAGTAGATGACGATACTTGGGAGTTGTGGGCGTATTCCACCCAAGGCAGAAACTTGCTCCAGGAGGCAACATCTCGGGAGGCCATGCACCTTAAGGCTACCTCGAGGGACTGGTTCTTTCTTTCGGTCTGCCCGTTGGACTGAGGGTGAAAGCCTGAGGACAGACTGGGGGTGGCTCCAATGAGTCTGCAAAATGCCTTCCAAAATTGTGATGTGAATTGGGGCCCACGGTCGGAGACGATGTCATTGGGAAGACCATGCAGCCTGAAAACGTGCATTATCATGAGATCAGCGGTTTCCTTGGCGGATGGGAGCTTGGGTAACGGAATGAAATGGGCGGCCTTAGAGAACCGATCCACCACAGTCATGATTCAATTCATTTCAATTCAATTCAATTTTATTTATATAGCGCTTTTAACAATGGTCATTGTCTCAAAGCAGCTTCACAAAAATTAAAGAAATTTAACAAATCATAATAATAATAATAATAATAATAAATAAATAAATAAAATAATAATAATAGAAAATAAATAAATAAAAACAAATAATAATAATAATTATAGAAAAGAAAATAATTGGAAGTGTGGATGTGTGAGAAAAATGTGCAGATAATGAGACGAATGAATGAAATTTCTCTGATGAGCAAGCCAAGGGTGACGGCGACGGTGGCAAGGAAAAACTCCCTGAGATGGCATTAGGAAGAAACCTTGAGAGGAACCAGACTCAACAGGGAACCCATCCTCATTTGGGCGACAACAGATAGAAATGATATAACATCTTGTGTGTTGTGCAGGTGAAAATTCAATATGACAGAAATTATTTAAATTGACATGAAGACCAGTTCAGCATAGGGATGAGTCAGTAGGTGCAGAGGGCAGATGAGGTCTGGATCACTGGAAGCACAGGAGCAGCATGTGTAGCTCCAACCATCATAAAGCTGAATCCAGCTGGAGCTTGTCCTTCTCTGGATGCCTCAGGAACCTCGCAGGGTCGGCCTTTGTCTACTGAAGCTGGCAAAATCTCCGGATGCCTCGGGATGGGTAGAGAAATACAGAACAGATGGGGAGAATTAGCGTAGTTGCCATTCGGTATAGGTGTACTGGAGTATGAGTACTGGGATGAGTTATGTGTATGCCAGATTAAAAAGATGCATCTTGAGTCTACTTTTGAACTGAGAAACCGTGTCTGCTCCCCGAACACTGTCTGGAAGGCTATTCCAAAGCTTTGGAGCTAAATATGAAAAAGCCCTACCCCCTTTTGTAGATTTTGAAATTCTGGGAACTACCAGAAGTCCGGAGCTTTGTGATCTTAAGGCGCGTGGTGGATTGTAGCGCATCAGAAGACTGGTTAGGTATGTGGGAGCTAAACCATTTAAGGCCTTGTATGTAAGTACAGTAATACTATTTTGTAATTTATTCTAAACTGAACAGGTAGCCAGTGCAGGGATGATAATATTGGGGTTATATGATAATATTTTCTGGATCTAGTGAGAACCCTGGCAGCTGCATTTTGGATTAACTGAAGCTTGTTTATTGAGGATGCAGGACAACCACCTAGTAATGCATTACAATAGTCCAGTCTGGAGGTCATGAATGCATGAACTAGTTTTTCTGCATCAGATACGGATAAGATGTTCCTAAGTTTAGCAATATTTCAAAGATGGAAAAAGGCTGTTTTTGTGATATTTGAAATGTGATTTTCAAAAGACAAGTTACTGTCTAATATTACTCCCAGATCTTTTACTGCTGAGCTGGTAATAACAGTACATCCTTCTAAGCGCAAGCTGAATTGTGAAAGCTGTTGTGTGCTGGTTTTTGGGCCAATAAGTAATATCTCTGTCTTATCTGAATTTAATAAAAGAAAGTTATTGGTCATCCAATCTTTTATGTCCTGGACACACTCAGTTAATCTAGACAACTTACGTATTTCGTCTGGTTTGGTTGAGATATATAATTGGGTATCATCAGCATAACAATGGAAACTAATCCCATGTCTTCTAATGATGTTACCCAAGGGAAGCATGTATATTGACAACAACAGAGGTCCTAAAACTGACCCTTGTGGGACCCCATATTTCACTGGCATTACACCAGACGGTTCTCCATTTAGATCTACAAAATGGTAGCGATCAGACAGGTAAGATCTAAACCATTTTAATGCCTGTCCCTGAATACCTATATAATTTTGTAAGCGATCTATGAGAATATTATGATCTATAGTGTCGATTGCAGCACTTGGTCTGAAGCTAAAAACAAGTCGTTTGTAATCTTAACTAGTGCAGTTTCTGTGCTATGATGGGGCCTGAAACCTGACTGAAATTCTTCAAGGATGTTGTTATCCTGCAAGAATGTGCAAATTTGAGCTGATACTACTTTTTCTAGTATTTTTGATATGAACGGGAGGTTTGAAATCGGTCTGTAATTTGTTATTTCATTCGCGTCCAAATTAGATTTTTTAAGAAGCGGCTTAATAACTGTTAACTTGAACGGTTTAGGGACGTGACCTAGATGTAATGAAGAATTAATAATGTTTAGGAGTGGCTCTCCAACCGTAAGCATCACTTCTTTTAAAAATCTGGTTGGGATTGGGTCTAACAGGCACGTTGTTGATTTAGCCGAGGTGATGAGTTTATACAGCTCTTCCTGTCCTATACCTGTAAAGCAGTGAAAATCTAAATGTGAAGCTATAGGCTGAACTGGATCGTGAGATACTATTAGAGGTTGAACCTCCATTATTTTCTTCCTGATATTATAGATTTTTTCATTAAAGAAGTCCATAAAGTCTTCACTTCTAAACTGTGATGGGATACTCTCTGCATCTTAGGTTTTGTTAGGCGAGCCACTGTACTAAATAAGAACCTGGGATTGTTTTGGTTTCTTGCTATCAGTTGGCTAAGATGCTCGGTTCTAGCAGTTTTTAGAGCCTGTCTATAGCTGCACATACTGTCTTTATACGCAATTCGAAAAAATTCTAATTTAGTTTTCCTCCATTTTCGCTCGGGGTCTCTGACTTTTTTTAATCTGATGGGAGCAACAGTGCATGATGCATGAGTGGCCGTTGGAGGAAGGTAACCCTGTGACAAAGTCCAGGGCAATGTTGGACCATGGACGAGATGGGATAGGTAATGGTCTGAGGAGGCCTGCCGGCGCGGTGTTGGTGTGTTTGCATCTAGCACAGGTGTCACATGCTGCCACGAAGCTGGAGGTGTCTTCCTTGACTGTGGGCCACCAGAAACGTTGTTGGACTTGAGACAGGGTTCGAGCTGAGCCAGGATGACAGGAGAGCTTGGAGCTGTGTGCCCATTCCAGAACTTGAGAACGTAGAGGAAGTGGAACAAACAGGCAATTAGGAGGCACGTTACTTGGCCCGGGTTCATGAGACAGGGCTTGCTGGACCTTAGTCTCGATATCAAGCTCAGCTGCTGCAAGCAAGCATGATGGGGGAATGATGGTTTCGTTGGCAGTGGAGTCGTGAGTAGGTGAAAACTGTCTGGAGAGTGCATCTGGCTTGGAATTCTTGGACCCAGGACGATAGGAGAGGACGAAGTTGAATCTGGCCGAAGAACAGTGACCACCGAGCCTGGTGAGAGTTTAGCCTCTTGGCGTTCTGCAGGTATTCGAGGTTCTTGTGGTCGGTCCAGACCAAAAATGGGGTCTCCGTCCCCTCTAACCAGTGTCTCCATTCTTCTAGGGCCAGCTTGATGGCCAGCAGTTCTCGATCACCGATGCCATAATTCACCTCAGCAGGCGTTAAGCGGTGAGAGAAGAAAGAGCAGGGGTGTAGCTTGTTGTCGTGTGCAGCTCTCTGGGAAAGGACACCTCCTACCCCTGTGCTGGAGGCATCGACTTCCACAACGAACTGACGTGACGGATCTGGAATAGTCAGGATTGGGGCAGACGTGAACCGTTTCTTGAGTTCCGAGAAGGCTTTTTCAGAGTTCATGTCCCAACGGAAACGTGTCTTGGGGGAAGTCAGGGCTGTTAAGGGGGCAGCAATGGAGCTGTAGCCTCGGATGAAGCGATGGTAAAAGTTGGCAAAACCCAAGAATCTCTGAAGTTCCGGTCTTGTGGTGGGCATGAGCCAGTTCATGACTGCATGGAGTTTAGCAGGCTCCATTTCAATGCCTGAGGGACCAATGACGAACCCCAGGAAAGTGGTGGTTGTTGTGTGAAATTCGCACTTCTCTGCTTTGACGAAAAGATTGTTCTCTAATGGTCTTTGTAGCACCTGTCGGACATGATGTTGGTGCTCTCCTAGGTCTCGGGAGAAGATTAAAATATCGTCCAGATAAACAAACACAAATAAATTCAGAAAGTCTCTGAAGACATCATTGATGAGGGCCTGAAAGACGGGCGGGGGGGCGTTGATCAGGCCAAACGGGACCACCAGGTACTCATAGTGTCCTGTTGGAGTATTAAAAGCAGTTTTCCATTCGTCACCCTCTCGGACGAGGTGATATGCGTTGCGTAGGTCCAGTTTGGTAAAAATCTTTGCTTCCTGGAGGAGTTCAAAGGCGGTCGCCATTAACGGAAGGGGATAGCGGTTCTTCACTGTGATCTGGTTTAGGCACCTATAATCGATGCATGGACGAAGGGACCCATCTTTTTTACCCACGAAGAAGAAGCCGGCTCCCGCCGGGGAGGAGGAGGGGCGAATGATCCCCGCCGTGAGGGACTCAGAGATATAATGATTCATAGCTTCACGCTCCTTGGGTAACAGAGAATATAGGCGGCCCTCAAGGGCATGGGACCTGGGAGCAGGTCGATAGCGCAGTCATATGGATGGTGGGGGGGCAGAGAGACAGCACGAGATTTACTGAAGACCTCCTTGAGATCATGGTACTCTGAAGGGACGGCGGTGAGGTCCGGTGGTTCCTCCACAGATGCAGGGCTGAGGCATGACGTGGCTGCAGCTCGCAGGCAGGAAGTGGCGCATGACGGGTTCCAGGCTACGATTGTGTTCCTGACCCAATCGAGTTGAGGATTGTGACGGGTTAGCCAGGGCAGGCTCAGGACAACAGTAGCATGTGATCCCTCCATGATAAACAGAGAAGTTTGTTCTAAATGGTTGCCCGAGACCCTTAGCCTGATGAGGGGAGTTCTGTGTGTGATAGATGGGAGCGGGCTGCCGTCGAGTGCCTGAACCTTGAGGTGGGTCTCCAAGAGTAGAGCGGGGATTCCTAGGGTCTTGGCAGAAGTTGCATTGATCAGGTTGCGGTCTGAACCTGAATCAATCAGTGCCTGCACCAGGTGGGTCCGTTGCTCGTGGATGAGAAAAACTGGAAACAGGCGGCGTTGATCTGGGGATCTTCCTGGTGACACACCCTCCAATCCTCCCAGCTGGACTAGAAGACGCTCCCTTTTTACAGGACAGTTCTTGAGCTGATGACATGATTTCCCACAGTAAAAGCACGCACCATCCACTCTGCGTCGTCGGCGTTCTTCAGGGGAAACGCGGGTCCTGGATCTCCTTCATAGGTGGGGGGGGCAGGCAGTCGTGGTTCCCGTTGCGTGCAGGGGCCCCCACTTTGTGCCGGAGAGAGATGGAGCCGTTGGAGTTGGGTAATAACATCAGCAAGGGTTTGCTTGGTGTTGAGCAGCTCCTGCTGGTGAGCTCCGAGAAGTGCACCTTGACTCTCCAGCGCCGATTTCATGCGGTCAATATCTGCTGGATTCATTTCGCTGGCTGGATTATTTTGTCACGGGGTGGAGCGGACGAGGTGAATCCAGGCGCAGATGAATGACAGCAACATAGAACGAGAATGAGGTCGGAATGCGGAAGCGGAGGTCAATACCGGGAGATGAGTCAGCGTTGCGTCGAAGCCAAATCATAAAACGAGAGCCGTAGTCAGAAGAGCAAGCGCGAGGCCAAAACCGGGAGATCAAAGGACGAGGCAAACAAAATCAAGACGAGAAACCGAAAGCAAAAACGAGAGACAAAAGCGGGCTTGGCAACGTGAAAGCAGGGAAAAATAAACGCGAAAGAATCGAGGCAAAAATACACAAGATAATCCAGCGATTTGAGCAGCGCGCAGCACGTGCTTAAATCGCTGGAGTAATCAGTGGAGGGAATGAGGAACAGGCGAGCAGACGGGGCGGAAACGGGGGGCGTGGGAAATGTGCATGGGATAAACATAAGCACGTGAGAATAAGTGACAGCGTGTGACAAGTGCAGACAGGACGTGAATCATGACAGTTGACCTACAGGGTGCTGGTGGAAATTGGGCTATTGTTGGTCAAAGAAATAGAGGAGGAAGGTGTGTTTGTAGGCAGAGAGAGAGAAGGAAAGGCAAGAGTTTAGGAGTGGCAGTAGGGACTTTGAATATTGGGACTATGACAGGGAAGGCAAGAGAAATAGTTGACGTGAATAAAAGAAAGAATATGGCTGTTTGTCCAGGAAACCAGGTGGAAATATAGCAAGGCTAGAAGCTTAGAGCAGTTGTTTTACTATGGTGTGGATAGTGTAACAGTTTCAACCCTATGTGCACGGGTGGCACCATGAAACACGGACACGAGGCGAGGTCTTACAGGGAAAAGGGTAATTTATTTTGAAAAAATGGGGAAGGAAAGGGTTAAAGGAGGGAAGATGGAAAGAAAGGGAAGGTGTTGCACGTGCAGGTCTGGTTGGCCGTTGCCCCGCTGGGATGCGGGCACAGGCTGGTGAGATATCCCCAAAGTTTGACAAAAAATTACAATGTCAATTGCGGGTGTTTCCACCATTTGCCGCAATGACAGCTTGACAGCGGCATCTCATTCTCCTCAGTAGCCTCATAATGTTGTTCTGAGGCAATACGAAATTGAATTCTTACACAAGTGCTACATGCAGTTCTGCAGGGTGGGGTACGATCATCCAGTCTCTGCTTCAACTGGTCCCAGACGTGCTCTATGGGGTTCAGGTCAGGGGACATTGATGGCCATACCATATGAGGCACTCCAACTTCCTGAAGTCGAGCTGTGACAGGGGGCCCGCTTCCTCCAGTGCCTGTCTGCAAGAAAGTATAAAAGCAAGAAATTAGCTGAAGGTTGCAACCATAACAGCTTGTACAAATTTAATTTGGTCTGATAACATCCAAATTTGGTCACAGCAATCACAGAGCAATCACAGATAACCTGAAATTCTGTCTGGAGCTTATGTGCTAGAGTATATACATAAAGGTTATATATAAAATGAGTAAGTACCTGTACTGTAACTCTAATAGCTACATAAGCACAGCACTTAAGTTTATCATATTCTACTGTTTTGGACAGGGAATTTTTCTGGGGCCTTAACGTAAGCAGACATGAGGGGTTAACTTTGTTGTGAGTTAATGTGAAAGGATCATCCTGTACATCTTATATGCATTTAAACTTTCACCACAAGATCCACGGACAATTACCAGAAGATGCCGGGATAATATAAGACTCTATTTAACAGCGTTAATAACAAAAGTATTTAACATTAACTTACCGCCCACTCGTAGGCTCTCTGCTGGACCAGGTTCCACGCTGCCTGGTTCCAATGATGAAGGTAGATGTTGTCGTGGGACAGAAGGGTTCTGACTCGATCTAAGGGTTAACCCCTAGAGGGCGCCACTGCGTCCGTTATTTCTGTTGTAGTTTGTTTTCTGTTCAGTTTAATTGTTAATACTTCAGTTCCCAGACTGCACCTCGGTCAGGTGACGTATGCCGGCACCTGAACCGAGGAAGGTAATTAAGAAGATTATAAAAAGCCAGTTTAAGTTGAAGACTTTGTGTTGCATTAATCGTCATTAGGTTTGTGTTGGTGTTTTGTTTATTTAAGTTTAGTAGTATAGAAGTTCATTAAAGAGTCCTAGTTGCTCTCTACGAAGAGCTTATGTTTTGTTTTACCTTGTACTTAAATAAACATTATTATTGAACCGCCAGCTCGCCTCCTGCATTTATGCCACAAAACCGCTGACACACACCCCAGAACCGTGACAGTAGGACATTAAGAAATCTGGAGAGTAGACAAGAGTACAGGGAGAGACAGCATAAGGTGAAGATAGAGGTGGCAAAGACCAAACAAAGAGCATATGAGGACTTGTATGCTAGGTTGGGCATTAAGGAGGGAGAGGTGGATCTGTACAGGTTAGTGAGGCAAAAGAGATAGAATGGATGTGTAGAATGTTAGAGTGATTAAAGATAGAGATGGAAATGTACTGACATGAGGAAAATGAAAGAGAATGAAGCGTAGAAGAGGTGACTGTTGTGAAGCAGGAAGTAGCAAAAATCAATAAGAGTGAGGTGAGGAAGGTTGTGAAGAGGTTGAAGAGTGGAAAGGCAGTTGGTCCTGACAACTGTGGAGATGTGGGAGTGCTTAGAATGCTCTATGGCTAAGAGACCGTGGCACTGAAGAAAAGACAGGAGGCAGAGCCGGAGGTAGGAGCGCTGAAGATGTTGAGGTTCTCTTTGGGAATGACAAGGATTGATAGAATAAAGAATAAGTCCATCAGCGGGACCAACCATGTGAGATGTTTTGGAGACAAAGTAAGAGATGGCAGATTTAGGTAGTTCCCTTTCAAAGGCTTTCTCTCGATGCTGCGTGAAAACGCTATGAGAACCATTTTGTCCTGTTGCTGGTTGTGAAGCATGTGTGCAAATTTTTTGGCTATATATAACCTCGGTCAGGTGACGTCATCTGATTAGACGCAGCTGCAGGTTATCTTGGTTGTCTTCACCTTGTCGTGAGCATGTCTGTGTTTAAACCAGCAAAATAAGAAAGTATTTAACTCTCCAATATGGCGGAGTTTAAACTAGATATCCTTCGGTGTGTGATAATCCATATCGGAGGGCGATCTCTACACTTTACTGCTTCGGTTAATTGCTGCGCGCGCCTCGCATTCCTTGAGAAGCTTCGAGCCACCACGCATTCCTGGCTTAAACTCGTGCATTTGACAGAGCTGTGGCAGACGGAGGTAAGCTCCTTTCTTCCGCGTTCTCATCACGGGGATTCCTCTCTTGCTTACGCGGAGATGAAAATAGCCTTAAGCACTTAAAAACAGTAGACGGCAGGTTCTGTCGGGTGGCCGGGGGGCGGAGCCTCAACGACGCTCTCTCCCCCCTCTTAGCTCTCTCCATATGAGTTAACCCTTTCATGGAGTAAGCTGTATTCATCCCGTGTTTTTCCTGCCATCAACTTATTTATTTATTTATTTAAATATAGTTGATGTGGAAGCGCGGGGTTATATGATGACGCCCAGATAGAAGAGACGCTTCACAGGCTATCTCTCTCCTGGGACATCATCCTTCCTGGAAAGCTTATACTTCCTTTCTAGCTGTGTAGACTTTCATCTTCCCTGGAGGGGAAAGCTTTTCAGGCAGTAGGTCAGCTTGGTGCTCCTCTGCACACCATGGCAGTTTTGCAGGCCTACCAGGCTGACCTGCTGAGAGACTTGAGTGTTAGCGGGGCTCTTCAAGATAAGGCGTATTGGAATTATGCCGAGCTACAGACTTGTATCTTCATGCAACAAAGCAGACGGCTCGTGTTATCGGCCATTTTATGGCTGCTATGGTTTTCGCAGGAGGCACCTGTGGCTAAATCTCAGGCGCATCAAGGATAGGATTGGTCATTCCTCCTTAATGCCCCTATCTCGCCTTCTGGCCTGTTTAGCGATGTCGTTAACTCAGCCGCCACTAGGTTCTGGGGCGAAGTTATACGAACAAGCTTTTGGGAAATTCCCTCCCCGCTGTGCTCAAGAGTCGGGATTGTCGGCCCACCAGTCTCGACCGGGTCTGACTCTTGCGAGGCATAAAACACAAGGAGGGTGTTTTTCTTGGACCGGGGCACCTCCTCATAAATATTGGGGTGCGCCGCGTTGCACTATCTGCCCCAAGAGGTCAGACTGATTAAAAAAAAAAAATGAATTAAAAAAAAAATGGGGGTGGCCCCCCAATAGGGAGAGGCACCCAGAATTCCTTTCAAACGAAGGAAGTGTTCTCCCTGGCATCCCCCCCCCCCCCCGTTTAACCAAGCCGCCGAGACTTTTGCTCTTTTCTGAGAAACTGGCAGCATGGAAGCTATTTTAATTTTTTTATTTTTTTTTGTGCTAAATTTCTTTCATTTTTGTGAAGCTGCTTTGAGACAATGACCATTTTTAAAAGCGCTATATAAATAAAATTGAATTGAATTGAATTGGTTCCCAAGAGGAACGGGGGCTGTGTCCAATTTTTCAGATTTTGCGGGCTCTTCCGCTATCTGAAAATCAATAAATACAGTTTCAAATGTTGACTGTCAAAGTGATTGCTCTCAAATCCTACCAAGTGATTGATTTCTGACAATCGATTTAAGGACGCTTAATTTCATACAGAAACATTGCCACAACACAGGAAGTTCCTGAGGTTCGCTTTCGGGGGCAAAGCTTACCAGTATCGGGTCCTTCCATTGGTCTAGCTCACCCGCACATATACAAAATGCATGGATTTAGTCCTGGCTCTTACGGGAGTCCCAGGGCATCCGGTAGCTAGCGCTTCAACATCAGCATGTCGTCCTAGCTCATCTCTGTTCTCAGGATTGAGACCCAACTCCAGGAAAGCGTGCTCTTTCCTGTTCAGAGTACAACACATTGGGTGCCATATGGGATTCGATCGTAAGCGGGCACAGCTGTCTCCCGCTTGTGTCAAACCCATTCTCAACACCCTCAAGGAAAACAAGCTAGACCAGAAAGTGACCATCACTTTCAGAGATCCTTGCTCTCATGGCAGCTGTATCCACGGTGACACCTTTGGGCCTCCTGCACATGAGAGCATTTCAAGTTGTGGCTATGAACCAGGGGATTTCACTAGGGCCAATCCCCAATAAGGGTTACGCGCCAGGTGCTTCGTACCCTTTCTATGTGGTTTAGACCCCGGTTTCTACTCTGGGTCCCACTCTAAGTTCATCTTGTCGTCGCTGATGCTAATGACAGATGCTTCCCTCACAGGCTGGGGTGTGGTCTCAGATGACCGTCCAGCCCAAGGGAGCTGGAGAGGCCATCTTCTCGTGCGGCACATCAATTGCCTCGAGATGATACCTATCTATTATTAGATCTATTTCTGGCCCTAAAGCAGTTCCTCCAGCAGTTGAGAGGCTGCCATGTCCTAGTATGGGTGAACAACACTATGGCAGTCTCATATATTATCGCCAGGGCGGACTGTGCTCGCGCCGATAATAGCTAGCGCACCAGGTTCCTGTCCATCAGGGCGATTTACATTCCAGCATGTAGTAGTACTGTCCAGTCTATCTCTGACACACGGGGAATGGAAGCCCCACTCCAAAGTAGTCAGGGAGAAATTTCAAGTAGCAAGGTGGGCCTCTTGCCTTGCAAGATATGCTTCACCTTTTACTGCTCTTCAGATTTACGTCCACAGATTTATGTTTTCTCTAGCCCTTTTCACCTAATATCAAGCACACATAAAAAAAAACATTTTGACTTTTTATATATTTAACCTAAATCTCTTTTGGTAGATAAAATGTGTTACCTTTATTATGATCAAAATAGTACAAGACATTTACATGTGATAATTTCCATATTCTTGTTCCTTGTTCTATTTCCTTTGATAAGGTATTGAACAATAAAAAGAATTCAGCAAGGCATACAGAAAATTCAAATAATGATAAGAATGTAAGCTTTGTAAAAAAAATAGGCAATTTTTAATTCAACCGAATCTTTCCAACTTGGGACAAATTGTAGGTTTTACCAGATTTTTATCTTTTATGTTTTACAAGGTTTAGAGAGAATGTAAAAGTTAATTTATCATGACTTTGCTATGCATAAATGTCATAAGTCACATACTCTGTATGGCCTAATGCAATACAGACCAACAGAAACTACCATTAATGTGTAGCCTATAAACATTTGCAAAATATTCTATATATACTTTAAGTGAGGTAAAGCACATTTTATATGAATTCATATAAGATAATGTCAAGACACTGAGTTAAACACTTTTCAATAACAGTAATAGACACAGCACCTGGCATATACTGTAGATATATAACCATCAGTATAAATGCATGGTTACCTTTATTTACTCTCTGGTACACAGGATAACACTACGGCATCAGTCTTGTTAGGTTGTGGCCCTGACATAGTACTGTATGTTCTGGCCACATGTTTTACTATTTCATTCCCCTATAGTCATTAGGTGTGTTCGAGCTCATGCTGCGGCTGCGCAGCCCGATCGGCGAGATTAGCCGAAAGCAGTCAGGGAGGAGCTGAAAATGGAGCCGTCAAGTCGGACACGTTGGGGATCTCGTTGCTTCCTCAAACATGGCAGATCACGTGGCATTTACCTACTTTATTGCATATGAACTGGAAGCTGTAGAAATACCTTTTTTGTTGGAAGAAATGCAGCAGAATGAACAACGACGATAAGTTTATAAACAATATGTGCATGTGTAAATCATTTCAGAAAATACTATTAATGTCCCTATTACAAAAGCTGCACTACCCGATGAAGAGTGTTTGTGCTCTCTGTAAATACTGAGAGAATCTCACCGCGTGTTGTCTGGATAAATTCAGCATTTATTTATTCTTTGGTTAAGAGTTAATCTGCAGGTTATTTCTGTGACTGGAATCTAATGTGATGCAGTTCATGAGGGACACAGACTGAGGGTAGCTGTACAGGAGCTAGTAACGCTCATAACCGGGTTTATATTTTATCCACTTTAGCCGTGACTTTCCGCGGTAGCGCGAGCGCTTAGATAACGAGCTGGATTAAAACCCTGAAGTGTTTATTAGTTAAGGAGGAGGAGGGGGAGGTGTGTGTGAGTGGAGTGATATTGTGAGTTTGTGACACTGACAGTAAGCTATAATGTTAACTCCAGACTTGGTAAACAGATCATTAAGTTATCTAAAGTCACATCTGACCGCTGCTGGTGCTGCCAATGGTATTTAAAACGGCCAATAAAAAAATAAACTGGGAAATAAACTGTAAACTACCCCAAACACATTTTATAAAATAAAACATCACTTACCACTGTCACGGGCCGGTCCGTGTGAGGCAGGCTTAGGGAAACCAAAAGCAGACAAAACAGACTTTGTTCAGTATAACTGATTTTAATGCAAAATATGAGAGTCAAACAGAAGGAGAATTATAATAAAAGGAAAGTTACTTTATTTCAAAATCACTGATCTTAATGCAAAATATGAGAGTCAAACAGAAGGAGAGTTATAAGGAAAGTTACTTTCTTGGTTTCAGTACTATGGATTCTAACTGTGGATAAGAAAGTGAAACAGAGAATGGAAAAACAAAAAAATTACTTGAGACGACCTGTGGCGTGGCTTGGCCGAGGCTGTGAACAGGAGCCAAAGAGCGAGTGACACAGAGCATGCGCAGTGTCCTGCAGAGTGGGCGCGACAGGTACAGGTGTGCTTGAGCATGAATGAATGAGGCGGTAAAATGGAGGCAACGGGATGGAATGTGGAAAGGAATCGCTGGAGATCATGACTTGGCTCGAGCAGAGGGCGTGACTTGCCGTACCGTTACAGTACCCCCCCTCCTATGGGCGCCACCGGGCGTCCTAACTGGTGCCTCTGGGTGCTGCCGGTGGAAGTCTGAGATTAGAGTTGGGTCGACAATGAACCTGGCAGGAACACAACTTCTCTCTTCTGGCCCATAACCCTCCCAATCGACGAGGTACTGTAGGCCTTTGCCTCGGCGTCAGGCTCTTAGCAGCTTGCGTACTGCAAAAACCTCATCTCCGTCAATGAGTTGAGGAGGAGGGGGAGGGCGGGTGGGTTGGGATAGAGGGCAAGGGACCAGTCGCCTGAGTTGCGAAACGTGAAACGTCGGGTTGATGCGGCGCATAGCTAGGGGTAAGGAAAGCCTGACGGCAACGGGGTTAATTACCTTGGTGATGGTGAATGGTCCGATGAACCTGGGGGACAATTTGGGGGTGGTTGTTTTGATGGGAATGTCTCGGGTGGACAGCATCACCCTCTGACCCACTCTGTACCTGGGGGCTTCTGAGCGGCGTCAGTCAGCTTGCCGCTTGAAGGTACTGATGGTGCGTAGGAGACGGGTTCTGGCCTGGGACCACACTCTGCTGCAGCGGCGCACGAAAGACAGGGCTGACGGTGCTGTTGCTTCCTCTTCTTGGGATGGGAACAGTGGAGGCTGATAGCCCAAGCAGCACTGGAATGGAGAGAGGCCTGTAGCAGAGGTTGGCAGAGAGTTGTGCGCATACTCTATCCAGGGGAGTGTCCTGCTCCATGTGGTTGGGTCCCTTGAGGCCATGCACCTTAAGGCCTTCTCTAGCTCCTGGTTCAATCTCTCTGTCTGTCCATTTGACTGAGGGTGATAACCAGAGGATAGGCTGGGTGTTGCTCCGATTAGTCTGCAAAATGTCTTCCAGAACTCTGCTGAGAACTGGGGGCCACGGTCAGAGACAATGTCGGAGGGGAGACCATGCAGACGGAAGGCGTGGAGGACCATCAGCTCGGCCGTTTCCTTGGCTGACGGGAGCTTTGGCAAGGGAACGAAATGGGCAGCCTTTGAGAAGCGATCGACTATGGTCAGTATACAGGTGTTGCCCTCAGAATTGGGGAGGCCGGTAATGAAGTCCAGAGCGATATGAGACCAGGGGCGGCGAGGGGCTGGGAGGGGATTCAGGAACCCAGCAGGGGGTTTGTTGGTTGACTTGTTCCTGATGCAAGTGTCACAGGCTGTCACAAACCCCTGAACATCAGTCTTCATAGAAGGCCACCAGAACCGTTGTTGAAGGAGGGATAGGGTGCGGGCTCTCCCTGGATGACAGGCAATTTGAGAGCTGTGTCCCAGATCAGACAGACGCTGGGACAAAGAGAAGGCCTGGGGGAACGTTGCTGGGGCCTGGCTCCCGATTGAGCGCATTCTTCACCAGCAATTCAATATCCAGGACTGCGGCCGCCACAAGGCAACGAGGAGGCAGGATTGTCTCGGCCGGCACTGGTTCATGGGGAGTGGAGAACTGCCGAGATAGGGCGTCAGGCTTCCCATTTTTGGAGCCCGGGCGATATGAGAGCGAGAAATCAAAACGGGAGAAAAATAGGCTCCACCTGGCCTGACGGGCATTGAGCCTCCTGGCTGACCTGAGGTACTCCAGGTTTTTGTGGTCGGTCCAGACCAGGAATGGAGAGGAAGTTCCCTCTAACCAGTGTCTCCACTCTTCTAGGGCAAGTTTGACCGCCAACAGCTCCCGATCTCCTATGTCATAGTTCCTTTCAGCAGAGGAGAGACAGCGGGAGAAAAAGGAGCAGGGGTGCAACTTATTATCCTTGAGTGACCTTTGAGACAAGACGGCCCCAACTCCTGACTCGGAGGCGTCCACCTCCACCACAAACTGGAGAGACGGATCCGGTATGATCAGAATGGGTGCAGATGTGAACCTAAGCTTTAGGTTGGTGAATGCCTCTTCAGCCTGCAGGTTCCAGAGAAAGGGAACCTTGGTGGAGGTTAGCATGGTGAGAGGTGCTGCCACTGAGCTGTAATTTCTGATGAAGCGCCTATAAAAATTGGCAAATCCCAAGAATCGCTGGAGCTCGCTGTGGTGGGTGTGGGCCAGTCTGTAAGAGCAGTTAGCTTAGATGGCTCCATCTGCAGGCTGGAAGGGGCAATAATAAAACCCAGGAATGACACAGATTATCGGTGGAATTCACACTTCTCTGCTTTAACAAAAAGTTTATTCTCGAGGAGTCTTTGCAAGACCTGTCTGACGTGCAACTTGTGCTCCTTCAGAGAACGAGAAAAAATCAAAATGTCGTCCAGGTAAACAAAAACGGATATATTTAGAAAGTCCCTTAGGAGCGTTGGTCAGTCCGAAGGGAACCACTAGGTACTCGTAGTGGCCTGTGGGTGTATTGAATGCAGTCTTCTATTCGTCCCCCTCCCTTACTCTTACCAGGTGATATGCATTTCGCAAGTCCAGTTTGGTGAACACACTAGCCCCTTGCAGCAGTTCGAACGCAGAGGACATGAGGGGAAGGGGATAGCGATTCTTGACAGTGATAGCATTTAGACCACGGTAATCAATACAGGGGCGAAGGGACTTGTCCTTCTTATCCACAAAAAAGAAACCAGCTCCGGCCGGCGAGGATGAAGGTCGGATGATCCCTGCTGCCAGTGACTCAGTGATGTACTTATCTATGGCTTCTCTCTCCGGAGCCGAAAGGGAATACAAGCAGCCTCTTGGGGGGGTGGTACCTGGGAACAGATCAATGGAGCAATCATATGGTCTGTGGGGTGGTAAAGAGAGGGCACGTGACTTGCTAAACACTTGCTGGAGGTCGCGGTACTCAGGCGGAACATTGGACAGATCAGAAACCTCATCGTTGACAACACAGGGCGGTGAATGAGCTCTAGCGGAGTGAAGGCACGAAGACATACAGGTAGGGCTCCAATCAAGAATGGTGTTCTTGGCCCAATCAATGTTGGGGTTATGTCTGACCAGCGATGGATTCCCAAGGACGACTGGGGCATGAGAGCTCTTCATAATGAAAAAGGAGATAATCTCTATATGGTTACCTGAGGTTCTAAGAGTGACAGGGGGCGTGCGATGGGTGATGGGAGATAGAGAGCTGCCATCAAGGGCCTGGACAGACAGGGGGTGCGGAACTCAATGGCATAAACATAGGCTGAACGTGTTCCTTGACGGAGTCTCAACATCTGCCCCGCTGATTCTCGGCCAGAGCGTGAACGGTCAAAGACTCTCCTCATCTCCTGAGTGAATGTCTCGTAGTTGGTGCAACGGGGATCATCAGCGTCCCAAAGCGCTGTTCCCCATTCACGAGCCTTTGCAGAGAGGAGGGTGATGATGTAAGCTATCTTGGAATGTTCAGTGGGGAATGTTGAGGTTTGTAATTCAAGAAACAATGAGCATTGGGAAAGAAAAGATCGGCAGGTGCCAGGTTCTCCGCTGTAAGACTGAGGAGGCGGCAGACGAGGCTCTCGGATCTGAGGTGGTGGGGAAAGCACTGGAGGTGGGGGTGGTGCAGCCTGAAGATGTTCAATCCGAGAGGTCAATGCAGAGAGTGTGTCTGCCATAAGCTTAAGGCTCTGGTTGACCTGCAGAATTTCCCCTTGGTGTGCGCCGAGGAGGGTGCCCTGGGCCTCCAAGGCGGTTCTGAGCTGTCCGAGGTCTGCTGGGTCCATGTTGGCCGAATTATTCTGTCACGGGCCGGTCCGTGTGAGGCAGGCTTAGGGAACCCAAAAGCAGACAAAACAGACTTTGTTCAGTATAACTGATTTTAATGCAAAATATGAGAGTCAAACAGAAGGAGAATTATAATAAAAGGAAAGTTACTTTATTTCAAAATCACTGATCTTAATGCAAAATATGAGAGTCAAACAGAAGGAGAATTATAATAAAAGGAAAGTTACTTTATTTCAAAATCACTGATCTTAATGCAAAATATGAGAGTCAAACAGAAGGAGAGTTATAATAAAAAGGAAAGTTACTTTCTTGGTTTCAGTACTATGGATTCTAACTCTGGATAAGAAAGTGAAACAGAGAATGGAAAAACAAAAACATTACTTGAGACGACCTGTGGCGTGGCTTGGCCGAGGCTGTGAACAGGAGCCAAGGAGCGAGTGACACAGAGCATGCGCAGTGTTCTGCAGAGCGGGCGCGACTGAGAACGCGCAGGTAGAGCGAAGGCAGGAGCAGAGCGAGCACAGCTGTGTGGAGAGCTGAAGTCCGTTGAGCGCGCGCTGAATCCGACGCGCCAGCAGAGAGAGCGCAGCAGCAGAGTGAGATTCGACCTGCAGCAATCCTATGGGTGTTAACAGAGTCAAAGTCGAGAGTGAAAGCAAAGATTCAAAGCCGGGTAATCAGTCAACGTAGCAAATAGTTCCGATTCGTGAAGCAAAGCCGTAAGTAGAGGTGAAAAAAGGGTCAACAACGTGAGAGGGAAAACGGTGTTACTTGGCAAAAATACTAGGCACAAAAAAACACTTGGCTTGGAGCACGCAATAATTCGGCAAGAGTTCGCTGTCTGAGGAGGAGTTATATTGAGTCGATGTAATGAATGAGATGAGGCACTTGCCGTACCGTTACAACCACGAATAGTCCGTTAAGCCGCCATCTTCATCTCTGTAGTTTGGTAGCGTCAGTTCGGCCGACGGGGTGGGGGCGGGTTGTTAAAATCACGTGATTGCAACTCAGCGCAGCTGGCTTGTTTTAACGTGTTCTTGAGAACGAAGCGCCATCTAGTGGTGGCACCAGGTAAATGAATAAATAGGGCTTGAATGGGCGTGTTTACTGTGAAATCTTGACACGCCTTTCTGGCAGAAAAGGGAGGGGGGATTACGGCGTGCATACGGCATTCACACGCCGTTTGCACATCGTTTGCAAGGTCGCGGCTATTTGGCGTGGCTCCCACTGCATGCTCGTAATCCGAGGTTCCACTGTATGGATTGTAGTGAATAAGTTATTTCATTTGTTTGTTTGCTTCTTATAAATACATCTGGTACTGTGAAAAATGCTAACACTCAATAATTTTTCTGGAAATTATTGTATTTGCATAAAATATTTACAAAGCATTTAATAGAAATGAGCTTGAACGCATCACTTGTCACTCAATATTGTCTGTAACCATGCAAGGATCAGCATTAGACTTGTTTAACCAGAATTCTGTGTGGCATATTAACATAGCTGCCAGGAATTTCAGCGTGTCTTCACTCTGAATTTACACACACCCGTTTACTGGCTGCTGAGTCACACCACCCCTGTGCGCGCTAAACATTTGAAGGATGCCTGTTTCCCACTGGCTGGTTTATATCACGTTACGTCTGTACCTGAGCAATAAAAGTAGCCGTTTTCCGCATCAGGTCCCGCCCTCACTCGCGCGCTTATTTAAATGCGCCAGTAATGAAGAGGTAAGTAGAATATCTCCGCCTCCGGCTGCTGATCAGCCAATCAGAAACAAGATTAGAATGTTCCCGCCTCCAGCTTCTGATTGGCTGTGGCAGTTAAGCGGAGAGTCCGTGGAGTTTTCTCTAATGTTTTTGGTACAAAAATGACACCATAGTTCCCCTCATACAAGCTAAATATCAAAATGTAACTTAAAGCGATGCTTTAAAACAGCTACACAGCAAATACATTATCCTTGTGTCAGAATATGCAGGAATGCATTAAGAAAGCAGATGGCTAGATTGCCATGGTGATATTTCAGAACAACTGTAATACAAAAATATATTTTTTGATAAGTATCAGTCTCCTAAATTCTCTTCACATTCTTTGAAGGCATGAAGCAGATACTATAGCCTACATGTAAGTGATAATGTAAGAATAATCTTTTAAAAAGTGATGAAAAATGTTAAACTTGCATCTTAGAACTTAAATATCAACGTATTATGAATCTAATATCATTTACCTCAAAATTACAAAGAAAAACAATAACATTTTTGTGTGGACATTAACCTTTATCTAATGAGTTTTGTATTTAATTACAATTTATTATTAATGAATTAATTTTACATAAAGTTACACGGAATTTACAAAAACAGAAAAAACACAGTAAAAATAATATGGTATTTTTACTGTTAAAAAATGTGAAAAAAAAGTTAATTTTTCAATATTGAAATAATACTTAAAAAAACATTCGACTTCGTAATTTACAGATAATGTCTGTAATTTTACAGAGATTTGTATGTAGTTTTAAAAAAAAGGAAAACTACTATAAAATTTGAAAGTTATTTTCCGTAAATTTTACGGTGAACCTGTGGGTAAAATTGACACTCTAGCTGCGTTAAATTTTAAATTGCTGGGTTATTTTATTTGACAAGGGGGTAAAATTAACACTCTTGCTGGGTTAACACATTCCATTTATATATATATATATATATATATATATATATATATATATTATTATCATTTTTTTTTATGCAAAATGTACACAACTTTACAGAATGTGAATAGACTGTCACAGAATAAGAAAATGTGAATAACTCAATTTCGAAAAAAATGTTAGACAAAATCATATAATCCCAAGGTGGCCATTTGTTAAATATAAAATAAATGTAAGATAAACACTCTGTAAGACAATAAAAACAAGAGGCCCCTGTAATTTTTATTTTTTTTGCATTTAATACACTGTTTAAACACTTTTCATGTAGAAATTTTGAATATAAATCTTATAACGCCTATATGACATTAAACATTCCCCATCTAATATTTTGACTATTAGTTATTTAACTATTACCATTTAATTTCCTTCAAAATGGAAATTAAAAAGAAAAACGATAAAGTTTTCAAAAATATTATTAATTAAATGTGGGGTGAAAAAACTGTTGTCCTCAATTTAACAGATGAGTACTCGTGTCCATCAATCTGATCTACAGATTGCTACAGTATGCTGTAGTATGCTACAGAAACTCCCAGGTGAGAAGACATTGCTTTGTGTAGTTAACGTTAAAGATAAAGAAAAAAAAAACTTTAAAACAAACATCAACGGCCTCCACCAAAGAGTCTGTATCAATAGCATTGCCTCCAACAATGGGAAAGGTCTGTCAGGTTCCTCTTGTCTCATCCCCAAGGCACAAAACGTTGAATGTCCAGTCTTGTCCATATTTTGCAAACATCATTCCCATCATGCTGGTCCCCACCTGTGGATTACACACCATCACTTAGTGTTGCAATATAACTAACATTTACATCAAGCATTTTTGTTAAGGATGTACAGCTATGTACAGTGGCTTGCAAAAGTATTCGGCCCCCTTGAACTTTTCCACATTTTGTCACATTACAGCCACAAACATGAATCAATTTTATTGTAATTACACATGAAAGACCAATACAAAGTGGTGTACACATGAGAAGTGGAACGAAAATCGTACATGATTCCAAAAATTTTTTTTTTACAAATAAATAACTGAAAAGTGGAGTGTGCGTAATTATTCAATATTAACAGATATTAAATATAGAATATTTATTGAAACAAAAACTAATACCATTATAAAATATATATATTTCCTCTGAAAGGGAGGAGCCGAAGTCTGCCAACACTTTCATATGAAATTTAAAGGGGACGATGGGGGACCAGCAATTTGTGTCAAGTTTCTGGAGAATGTTTAGGGGGGCTGAGTACAAATGTTAGGGGGGCTTTGGTCTTGCGACGCCCATGAGCTATAAAATTCATATATACTTTAAACTTTTAATATATTGTTAAATTTTAAGCATTAAATTTTTTGTTCAATAAAAAATTTTTTTTGAGTCATCCACCATAATTTTGTGGCTTTTGTAAAGTATCGGTTCAGTCACCGTTTTGGCACCAGTACCGTTTTTAAAAGTATCGATTTGGTACCGGTATCGAAAAAAAAAAAAAAAAAACCCAACCCTATTCATAGTTGGATTTGATACTTTGAGTATAATTCATACATTTATGTAATGCATATTGTGGAGCCTTTCCTGCGGAAAGAAAAAAATATATAACACTCACGATTTACCAGGCAAAACGAAAGAAAAATGTATGCGTTCTGAGCACAATGCATCATGCAGGTTCAACTAATAATGGCGAAAAAACAATTTCCTACTACAACAGCACTAAAGTTGGCGTTGATGTTATGGATCAAGTGGCGCGTTTGTGGCTCACCTGTGGTTGTGTTTTACAACCTCCTAGACCTGTTGGCAATTAATGCACATATTCTATATAAACAGTGCATGAATGTGACCATAAGCAGGAGGACCATTTATTCTGGAGTTGGTAAAGGAGCTATGTGCGCACCAGAAAACGGCAAAGGCAGCAGGGGCACAGTATACTAAGTTGTTTATAAAGTAGTATAACGTTTTTTTTTCTGAATTACTGTAAATAAACTACATACCTATGAGACGCGCACATACATACACAAACTCTCCGTGCACACACAACTGCACAGAGTAGCGAACTGTAGCGCTGTAGGGAACTAGTGAACAACGGATCTTCACTTTAACGGAAAAGGGAATGAAAAATGATCAGTTATTACATATCGCTGGAGCGTGAAAAAATGTAACTCAAAAATTTGTTATATATTTATTATAATCATTATCAAGGATAACATCATATAAATAGGACACAATAATTTACATTTCAACTTAATTTAGAAATTTATAGGCTTGTAATCAGTAAAAAATAAATAAATAAAATAAATACATCTCCGTACATCTTGTAAATTAATCGAATCATTTTCAATAAGTTATAAACGTTTCAATACGTTATATATTTTATAATGATATTAGTATTTGTTTCAATAAATATTCTATATTTAATATCCGTAGCGTAATATTTCCACAGCAGCAGCGACAGGTATCCGAGGTGCTTATGTTACTGTAAGGGAAAAGTGAAGTTGTTCAGCTGTTTAATGTCACTATGCATATATTACACCCCGTGTAGTTACTGAAATAATAATTATTATTATTATTGGTCATAGAAATAAGTGAAAACAACAGTTAAACACTTGATCATATGTATCTGTGCTAGTTTGTGTTTGTGACTATGTAACCCATAATAATCTTTTCTTAGTATAAATAAATGTTTTGGGTTTTAAGAACTCCATCAAAAGAGCAAAGACTTAGAAGGCGTGGAAGGTGAGAAACCTCAGTGGAGAATACTGAGTATGACATGGTGTTAATTGCTCTGTGTGTGTGTGTTTGTGTGTGTGTGAGTGTGTGTGTGTTTTTGGCGGCGTGAGGGGTTCTTTAGACCTGTCTGCGCAAATGTTGTTGTTGGTCTTTCGGCTGCTCCCGACAAGTGGTCGCCACAGCGGAATATCCAGTCCGCACTACAACTTATGTGCGTGTGTTAAAAAGCCAATGGAGAAATGCAGGAGCGGCCGCACACACACACACACACACACACCTCTCCATCCACAAATGCTTTAACTGTTGTCTTGTAAATCGTTGATTAAACCTATGAACACAGCTGTTCAGCAGTTCTAAACACAAGCGCAGGGTCTGTTTTTGCCCTTAACTAAAATACTTCAATACGTTAATAATTATGAATATTGCTTATAACCTTATTATAATCAGTAAGTTAAGTGTTCCATACATTAAGGCTGAATCCCATTTCTACCCCTTACCCCTTCACATAGCCCTACCCCTCCGTTTGGCGCGTTCACATGAAGGGGTAGAGGTGTCTCATTTCTCTTTTGGTTGGAGGGGGAGGGGGAAGGGGAAGGGCCAGATAGCCCTCCAAACGAAGATTTTTCAGGACCTCACTTCAAACGAAGGGCTAAGCGAAATTTTCAACATGGCTGCTCACTCGAGCAAACAGACCCATAAATGTAAATTTTTGCCATAAATAAAGATTTTTATGACAAGTTTTCATTATATGTATATTACCTCTAGTCTTGTGTTTGTGTTTATGGTGATGTTCTGTAAAGAAATGTTTGCAAAAAAATCGCTAAAGTTTGCTAGCGGATAGCACCGATTGCACGATATTACAAATATATATTTTATTTTTATATATTTTTATAATTTATATTATGTATAGGGATGAAATACGGCGCAAAAAAACTTTGGGAGTGAGTAATCTCTCTCTTATTGCAATGTGTGATAAACATCGGCGCATGTCCTTTAACGTAACATTAGGAACTAGTGACAACGTATGATGACGTATAACAGTGTTGTAGTGGTGTCCCATTTCTTAGGGGAAAAATTTAAACCCTTCCCCTTTCCACTTCGTTTCAAGGGACAAGGGGAAGGGGCAAGGGGTAGGGGAAGGGGTAGGGGAAGGGGTAGAAAATAGAAATGGGATTCAGCCTAAAGTACTGTGTATAACCAAGTGTCCTAGCAAACACAGCTACAGTTTACAGTACAAATAAAGAGTGTGTGCGCTGGGGGGATTGGAAGATGAATGAGGATACTCATTTACAAGACAAAAGAGGTGTGAATGCGCATCTTCGATTTGCTCTTTGGTGTGTGTGTGTGTATTTGTGTTTTAGGTTCCTAGGGGTGCATTCTTAAATTCAGTCTGTCTGAATCTTTATAAACGGCAAGTTGGGAAAATCATGTTTGAGAAATCGACAACAATTTAACACTTGATCATTTGCGTCTGTGTTATTTTGTGCTTAAGTGACCCATATTTATTTTTTCTTAGTTTAAAAACAAGATAAAAAATATAAGCACTAAAAATCCATAAAATACAATAGTATAACAGGTGCTAACCCTCTGGAACTTTCTTTTGTCTTGTTTTCAAGTGTTTATGGGGATTTAATCTGTCTCTGCTGCTGCATCCATTCCAGGTTGCATGCGCCATTAATAGGCTTTTTTAATGCCACAAAACATCATCAAAAATATAACCCAAGCAGACGTTACATTTTGAGCTTTACTCAAATGTTCGAATAAAACGTAATTTTCAGAATGTATCATTTATTGTGACATTTGTTTACAGCATTGGCTTAATTTGTGATTGAGGCAAATGGGTTTAACTGAAATAATTTATATTGGTAGGCAGGGGCGGACTGGGACCAAAAAGTGACCCTGGACTTCCTGGCCCACAGCAGCCCACATCATAATACATTGGCTCATTAACTTAGAGATGTTTAACACCAATTGCTTGTATAAAAACATTACGGAAATCAATGCTATTTAAACATATTATTTGAAGTATCACTGAACATATATCGGGCCACATCAGTAAAACAAAGAAACAAAGGAAAGAACATCAAGACAAACAACAATTAAATCTATAAAGACAATATTTTAAAAAGAATGGCAATAAAACTGAACAGTTAAGCTGAAATAAAATCATTAGCAGCTTACGCTAGTAAACTAGTTACTTATTTTAATTATTATGGTAGTCAATATTAATTAGAAATAATGCTGAGAAAAAAAGGCAAATTTTTCTTTTCCTCATAAAGTATTTAGGTGAAATTCCACCCAAGTGTGACAAATATGCAAAGAAAAAAAAATCATAAAGGGGCAAATACTTTTTCATGGCACTGTCAGATTGTTCCACTGGGATGAAACTGTGGCAAGTAGAGTTATAGCACTTTCAAAATCATACTAACTTTGCACTGATCTGAATGATGAATGCTTTTAACACCCTCGTGACTCAATAAGAGACAATGCACAGAATATTTTCTAACAGTATGTAAATTATACATTTTGGCAGTATTGCCTTGTATCTTTTGAAATAAATAAATGAATAAAAATATCACAATACTGCCAAAATGTTTCATTTTGCTGTATATACTTTTTTTACGTTTTTGTATTGTGTTATATTTTTATATTACTATGATTTATCTCCACTTTGATGAGCCAGTGTATTATGATGTGGGATGTGGTGGGCTTCTGGATCCAGCCTCCCTGTCCCTTATAGGCAGAATCTGTTCATTTGAAGCATTTCACAGCATTTACCTCTAAAGCTTTTTTCTTCTTCATTCATGGAAATTATTGTTAATTTGCTCAGAGAAATTCGCTGCATTGAGAAAGGATCATTATCTCTCCTTCCGTAAATTAAAACTGAAGAGGTGTATGTGCGTGTGTTTGAGTGTGTGTGAGTGGGGGGGGGGTCACTACATCCGCATGCGCGGTAACATAAACACACGCTGGTTGTCGGCGATGCCCGTGCGATTGACACATTCGTCCATATGCGTAGAAAAAGAGATGTAATATTATGTCCGCCACTGTTGGTAGGAGTAATCCAGGCTCTAGCAACCTTGGACAAATCACAATATACTGTACTGTAAGCTCTCTCTCAAGCATCCTCTTTCTCGTGCACGCACACACACGCGCGCGCGCACACACACACACACACACACACACACAAATAACACATGAAATTGTATAAAACCAAACGAAACAAGATAAAAAATCTAAGCACTAAAAATCTGTAAAAATACAATAGTATAACAGGCGCTAACCCTCTGGAACTTTCTTTTGTCTTGTTTTCAAGTGTTTATGGGGATTTAATCTGTCTCTGCTGCTGCATCCATTAACAATTGTGATAAGTGATTAATGCCCATCAGATTTTTTGATGAGGGAGCATTATGCATGACTAAATGACAAAAGAAATACTGATTCATATGGGCAGATATTTGTTTCAGATTGCATGCGCCATTAATTGCCTTTCTTATGCTACTTGTTGAAAAAAAACATCAGCGAAAACATCATCAAAAATATAACGAAAACAAACCCAAGCAGACGTTACATTTTGAGCTTTACTTTGCAGCAAAATATTATCTATCAGTATATTAAATGTAACTAGGTAAAATACACCGTAATGTGAAATACTGTATACAGCCCGCATTTGTGTTACCGTGTCTTTTGGGATTATTTCAGGATGTCTTAAAAAATATATTTTACAAACTAGTTTTATTAATTCATTATTTAATAATAAATAGCAAAATCATCATGGGTTGTGTATTGAGTGATTTAACAAATCTGTTTTATTAATCGTTTTTTTTTTTTAAACCACGTCATCTATTTATGTTGACAATACAAGAACTGCCTGTATATTAAAGATATAGTATACGGCTTCCTGGACACTGCAGTTAACTGTGCCAGTCAATGCTCCATCGCGGGGGATCACATTCCATGCACGGAGGGTGGTCATGATGCTGTCATGATTCTGTCATGGATCTATCATGCTCCAGGTTGCTGTTTGACGTGGCTCCCACTGTAAGAGCAAAATATCTTTATACTGGCTTTTACTGGTGCGATTTTGAAAATGTAAGCATGCTGGGTGATTAAGCTCACAGATCTAGGAAAAGTCATGAAAGGAGGGTCCTGGAATTCGATCGAGTGTATTTTTTTTTTTCAATTTTGTATCAAGTATTTTTTTTCCCCATTGCGGTCAAATGACCGGTGGTCAGCGCTTCTAGTGTTAATGCAAAAAGTCTTTTTTTTGTCAATAAACAAAAATACATAATGTGAACCTGAATTTAGTGTACATTTCTGACTAATTCACCTTACTATTTAACGTGTGAGGGATAACAGGATACTGTGCCTCAATCTGGATTTAATATGAAACATTCACCCCTTTTCAAATTCTCAACAAACCCTAGATGAATACGATATTTAAGTGATGAATTTACAACTTACAATAAATATTTCATAAGGATGAAGAAAAAGCTCATTTTAAACGATGAGGCACTCATTTATTAAATATTTTTAAAAAACAAGATAAAAAAAATATTAACCTCACACCGCCACATGGTCACTCACAAAGCATTTAATTTGAACAATACAATATGCTTGCTCCTACCACAACTTACTAAAAAAAAAAAAAAAAGTAAAAATTTACACTAACTTTTCATAAATACTGAGTGCTCTGAGTATGATCCAGTCAGAAGTGAAGAATCCAGAAAGTTATAAAGAATAAAACAACTGCTGGGTCAAAATAACATACAGTACAGAAACAGAAGACACATTAAGACTGTCATTAAACATACCCCAGTTACTTCTTCTGATAACTTTAAAATATTATAAAATATGCCAACAGACTTTCCACACACAGCTTTAGTGAAGATTACTAGTAATTTACCTAAAATTACATTTAAGATTATATTTAGTAAATTTAGTTTTTTTTTCTTTTGTGTGTGCTACAAATGCACCTTTCTCATACAGTAATATACAGTATAGCCGACTATTGGCACAGAATATAAAAACAAAGCCCCATATCAAAGTGCGACTTAAGAGGTGGAAAAGTGATTAAACTGTGAGGGTTGCCCACTAGAGGGCAGTGTTTTTACTTTGTAGTTTTGGTTCCTAGACTCAGTTTCCCAGAAGCCTCCTCGGTCAGGTGACATGGATACTCACCTGAACTGAGGAGGCTCATTAGCACTTTTATAAATACCTGTTTGTTCTGGGAAACTGGGTCGAGCATTAATTTCTGTTATGTGGGTTTTGTTTCCTTGTTTTAGTTTGATTTCATTATAGTTGGCATTTAGTTTCTGGAGCTCTTTAAGTTTGTATTTGCTTTGATTTAGTTTATGTCTCTTTGTCTCTGTGTCTCCTAGCAAGATTAGCCTCTAGGAGAATTAGCCTTTTGTGTTTACCCTCTTGTGTAAGTAACCCCCATTGCATGTTTAGCTAGTAGTCTGTTTAAATACTAACATGTTTAGATCTTAGTCTGTCTAGTCTTTGAGTCTGTCTAGTCTCCTTGTCTGATTAGCTCTTAGTCTGTTTAGGTACTAACATCTTTAGCCACTAACCTTTAGAGTTCTTAGTCTGTTTCATACCTAGTCTGCTGTGTACCTTGTCTGTTCATTCCCTTGGGTCTCAGGCTACTGGCCTGTGTAGCCATTAGTCTGATTAGCTATGAGCTAGCTTAGCAGCTAATGTGCAGCTCAGCCAGTAGGCCTAGCCAAGCCTGTCTTGTGTTTGTTTATCCCTTGCATGCATAGTCCCTTGTGTTTAGTCCTCTAGGCTGTTTAGTATGTCTTGTCCAGTTTGTATCCCAATGTCTGTATTGTGTATCAATGTATGTAATCCCTAGTATTATGTCTAAGTGTTTGAGTTCTGTTTGTATTTTGCTCCAAAGTTTAAGCCAACTTCCTTAGTTCATGTTTTGTTCATGTTTGCATTTTATTATTAAAGACTCTTTTTGTTTCACTGCATCCCCTCTGCATCTATGCCTCCACACCAAGCCCACAGTCCAACACCATAGCAGAACGTGACATAAACATGGAAATTAGCTTGCTCCTATCCACAACTACAGCATTTAAAATTTAGATAAAAATTCATTATAGCTTACCATAAAATACTGCACTCTTTAAGTGGAGTGCCCCTCATTTCAGAAGTGAAGAATCCAGAAAGTTCGTCATGCCGTGTCTCAATTCCAAAAACAGCCTTAACTTGGAAGGGGGTATGAGGACACTGGGTATATTGCAAATGGAACGCAGCGTACAGGATGAGTCACACAGCCGCAATATATTATACCATAACCGTATTATACCTGTCATGCGCACTCAGCCGCGGCCGGCAGTAGGACCCGGAAGTAGGACGGTCGCGAACCTGAAAGCATAAAAGGATACGAGGTGCGAGGTGGAGACCGACACGAAACTCTACCACCTGCGCCAGGGTGGATTGTCCGTGAGCAGGTACACTGCGGACTTCCGCACCCTCTCCATCCAGATCTCGTGGGGAGACGCAGCCCTCCGGACTACCTACTTCGAGGGACTGGCTTCCCGTATTAAGGACGAGCTAGCCAGACGAGAGCTCCCAGCCACACTGGAGGGGCTAATCCAGCTAGCCCTCCGTATCGACCAGCGCCTTCTCTCCCGTCCGAAGCCAGCACCTCGAACCCTGCCACCAGCTCCCACTTATGCCTACACTGCACCAAGACCATCGCCCACCGTCACCACAGCATTCACCAGACGTGTCGGATCTCCACCCCCTGCCGTGGTTGACACGGGAGCCGGGGAACCCATGCAACTAGGGCGCGCCTCCCTGACCGTGTCGGAATGCGAGAGACGCTACCGCGAGGAATTGTGCGCCTATTGTGGCTCAGCGGCGCACCACCGAGCGACCTGCCCATCCCGTCCAGGAAACGCCCAGCCCCGGTGAACGACAGGAGAGACTCACCGGGCACCATTCCTCTCTCAGCCACCACCGACATCACCACTGCTCGACTCACGGTCCAGGTAACCCTCCACCTTGGCCACAAGCTGGTTCGAAGTACCGCGTTCATCGATTCCCGTGCCGCGGGTAACTTCATTGACTCTACTTACGCCAAAGGATTGGGGGTAAAAATTGAGGCGTTATCCCGGCCTATGAGAATCACCTCGGTCGACGGGCGGCCCGTCTCATCTAGCCCCATCACCCAGCAGACCCAACCCATCACTCTCCTCCTCGGTCAGCACCAAGAAGTAATTCAGTTTCACCTCACATCCATCTCTTCTCCACCCATCATCCTCTGCTACCCCTGGCTTCTGCAGCACGACCCGCTCATTTCGTGGTCTCAAAGCCGGATCCTTCAATGGGGGCCGACCTGCACCGACTTATGCCTACGCGCCCAGGCTGGGACGTGTTCCAGGGAGTCCGAGGCCCCCGACGTCGACATCCACGCCATTCCTCCACCTTATCTGGACCTGGCAGAGGTGTTCTGTAAACGCCGGGCCAACCACCTACCACCTCACCGTCCGTACGACCTAGCCATCGAACTCCAGCCGGGTTCCAACCCCTCCGCGGCCATCTCTACTCTCTCTCCAACAACGAGACCCAGGCAATGGAGGAATACATCGCCAGCGCCCTACGACATGGCATCATCCGGCCATCCTCCTCGCCGGCAGCCGCGGGGTTCTTCTTCGTGAAGAAGAAAGGGGGCAAACTTCGTCCGTGTGTCGACTATCGGGGGCTAAATAAGATCACCATCTGAAACCGTCACCCGCTGCCTCTTACCAACTCAGCCCTGGACGCCCTCTCTGGTGCCACTGTGTTCACTAAGTTGGACCTCCAGAGCGCCTACAACTTGGTGCGCATCAGAGAGGGTGATGAGTGGAAGACGGCTTTCATCACCCCCACCGGACACGAGATGAGAGCCTGGTCATCCCGTTCGGACTCTGCAACGCACCCTCGGCCTTCCGGCCACTCATTAATGATGTTCTCAGGGACATGCTAGGCCTATGGGTGTTCGTATATTTGGACGATATACTCATTTACTCACAGACCACCGAAGCACACACCAAACACGTTAGGGCTGTCCTTAAGAGATTGCTCGCCCACCAGCTGTACTGTAAGCTGGAAAAGTGTGCTTTTCACGAGCACTCCACCACGTTCCTGGGTTTTGTCATCTCGCCCCAGGGTGTGGCCATGGACCCGCAGAAGCTGGAGGTTGTACGTCACTGGCCCCTACCCAGGACACTCAAACAGCTCCAACGCTTTCTCGGGTTTGCAAACTTTTATCGTCGCTTTATCCGGGGCTACAGTACAGTTGCAGCACCACTCACTGCTCTGACCAGGCCCTCAACTCATCCTTTCCAACTCAACTCAACCGCCATCTCCGCCTTCAACAAACTCTGCCACCTATTCACCACCGCACCTATTCTCCTTCATCCGAATGCCAGCCAACCATTCGTTGTGGAGGTAGACGCGTCGGAAGTGGGCGCCGGCGCTGTTCTCTCTCAACGAGGTCCAGACCAGAAGCTACACCCATGTGGCTTCTACTCCAAAAAAATTAACGCCACTCAGCAGCGATACGGGGTAGGGGACCGTGAACTGTTGGGCATAAAGTGGGCTTTGGAGGAATGGCGTCACTGGCTCCAGGGTGCCAGTGAGCCGTTCATCGTCTGGACGGATCACCAGAACCTGCTCACCATCCGTAATCTGAAGCAGCTGAACCCACGACAGGCACGGTGGGCCCTGTTCTTCGAACAGTATGACTTCCATCTCTCGTACCGCCCGGGGTCGAAGAATACCAAGGCCGATGCCCTCTCCCGTCAGCACAAGCGAGAGGCGTCCCGGGCGGACCCCGTGCCTGTCCTTTCACCCACCCAGATCATCGCACCCCTACATTGGGACGTGGAAACGAGGGTCCGCCAGGCACTGACCAGAGAACCTGCACCGGCAGGCGTGCCGCCCGGACGGCTCTTTGTCCCAGACCAACTGAGGCCCGAAGTCCTCCAGTGGGGCCATTCTTCACCCGTCGCGGGACACCAGGGGATCCAAAGAACCATCACCTTCGTGGGACGGGCTTTCTGGTGGCCCTCAATGAGGAGGGACGTCACCGAGTTCGTCCAGGCATGCCCAGTGTGTGCCAGGGCGAAATACACCAACCAACCAACAACGGGGGAACTTCAACCGCTTCCAGTCCCCCGTCGACCCTGGTCGCACATTGCCGTCGACTTCATCACGGGCCTGCCGGCCTCGGAAGGGAAGGAGGTCATCTTAACCATCGTCGACCGCTTTTCCAAGGCAGTGCACCTGGTGGCCCTCGCCGGACTCCTGTCAGCAAAAGACACAGCCGAGCTGATATTGGAACACGTAGTCCGATTGCATGGGTTCCCAAAGGAACGGACAGAGGTCCCCAGTTCACCACCCGGTTCTGGAAGGCCTTCTGCCGTCTGATCAATTCGTCCTGCAGTCTGTCTTCTGGTTACCACCCCCAGACGAATGGTCAGACGGAGCGAACCAACCAACAGCTGGAGCGTTACCTGAGGTGCTTTGTGTCGGATCGTCAACGCTCCTGGGCCCACTGCCTCAAATGGGCTGAGTTGTCCCACAACCTCCGTGTCCTCAGCCACCAACCTGAGCCCATTTGAGGTATGCCATGGTTTCCAAACTCCGATGGTCACCCACCAAGAACCGAAGGTTGACGTATCATCGGCCCAACAGTTGGTTAACCGGCACCCTCCAGGACGGTTGTACCACGTAGGTGACAAGGATGCGATGGATCCTCGACTCGCGCCCTCGGGGCAGGGGCACCCAGTACCTGGTCGACTGGGAGGGCTACGGCCCCGAGGATCCGTCCTGGGTTCCAGCACGCTTCATCCTCGACCCCGGGCTCATTAGGGACTACCGTCACCGGGTATCCCCCACCCCTGGACCGTCCGGAGTCGGTCCTGGACAGGGGGGTACTGTCATGCACACTCAGCCGCGGCCGGCAGTAGGACCCGGAAGTAGGACGGTCGCGAACCTGAAAGCATAAAAGGATACAAGATGGCGCCGCACATCGCTCTGTCATTGAGTTTTGCCCATGTCGTTTCGGAATTGTTCCCGTGCATGTGAGTACTCACTTTCTTGGCTTTGCTTCCAGACTCAGTGTGTGTTTATAGAACGAGGGTTAGATTGTGTCTTTCCTTTACTCATTTATTGTGAGAGTTCTTAAGAGATCAAATCGCGTGATTATCCTGCCCGCTGGTGTTCCATCGGCGTTTGGGTTTACCATTCACGCTACAGGGCTAACTGCTAAAGCTACGTCTTTCTGGTCTCCTCGGGTTAGTTCGTGACAATACCAAAGATTGCCTTTTGGAAATACACAAAGTGAAATAAATCTGCTGTTTTAACCACTGCAGAGACATCACAGGCAGCAGTAGTTTTCAGAAGTTCTTTCCGAGGTGAGGCAGCGTTGGGCGGCTACAGTACATGAGCACAGGGCACCAGTATTATGTGCCTGGAGCCCAAATCTCTGAAATTGTTGAGGCAATTTTTTTAAATAGACTCTATCTTTAATAACCGATTGATGTGTTGAGCTGAACACACATACATTCTTGCTTAAACAACTCTTAAAAAACTACACTTTGTGACACCATAACAGTAATGTTTCAAACATTTTGCAGAAACCAAAGAATAAAGAATAAACCAGTTGTTGAGTCAAAATAACCCAACCAGGTGTTAATTTGTAAATGACCCACTAAATTTCATTTGACCCAACATAGAGCAACCCAACAATGTGTTTGAAGAACCCGGAATAATCCAGAAATTTGATCCAGCATAAACAACTCAACAAATGTGTTTACTAAAACAACCCAGCATTTTTTAGAGTGCAGTATTTGGAAAGTTGAAAAGATTAAGTCATCCTACCTCCTGAGACTAAAGAGAACAGTTGAGGGAAACAGATTTTCTCTTTACATACTATATTGTTGTGGGTGGAGCTAAAAAGTGGTATTGAAGTCAACCAGTAGAAAGTAGACAGGTTTATGGACACAGACAGACAGACAGACAGATAGATAGATAGATAGATAGATAGATAGATAGATAGCATGTCTTAGTCATATTAGGCAAGTACTTTATCAGTCTCTCACATCATTGGATTAATTTTGGCCCATTCTATTTACAGCATTGCTCCAGATTATGCACAGCTCTCTTAAGGTCCAATCACAGCATTTCAGGTCTGGACTTTGACTAGGCCATTCCAAAACCTTAATTATTTTATATTCCATTTTATATGCAGAGGTGTCAATTAACGAAGTACAAATACTTCGTTAACTTACTTAAGGAGAAATTATTTTTCAGCCGACTTTTTATTTCTACTCCTTACATTTTTAAGCAATTATCTGTACTTTCTACTCCTTTACATTTTAAAAATAGCCTGTTACTCCATTTTTATGATCAGAATGCACAACTCCCCCCGACCTCCCCAACCCCCCCATCCCCGGTCGCATGATAAGAACGTGCCCAATTCCCCCGCCACCACCCCAACCGCCCCCCCCCCCCCCCCGACGCATGATCAGAAAGCTCTTTTTTCGCCCCTAATGGTACTTTTAGTTTTATACTTTAAGTAGTTTTGAAACAAGTACTTTTAAAGTTTTAATTAAGTAAAAAGCTTGGGTTGATACTTAAACTTCTAAAGAAGTATTTTTGAACGCTAGTACCTATACTTCTACTCAAGTAGTGGATGTGAATACTTTTGACACCACTGTTCTGATGTTGATTTACTGTTGGGTGTCAGGTCATTGTCGTCTCGCATGATCCACACATTTTGACTAAGCTTTAGCTGTCAGACAGACGGCCTCACATTTGTCTCTAGAATATTCCAGTATGCAGAGGAGTTCATGGATAAGTGAATGACTGCAAGGTGCCCAGGTCATATGGCTCCAAACCAAGCAGCAAATCCACTTTGGTCTTATCTGTCCATAGAACGTTGTTCCAGATGTCTTGTGGTTTGTCCAAATGCAGTTTTGTGAACCTTAGTCGTACTTCCATGCTCCCTTTAGACAGAAGAGACCTTCTCCTGGCACCCGTCTGACCAAACTGTACAGTCTTCTTCTAATTGTGCTCTCATCAGCTTTGACATTTAAAATTTTAAGTCTAAGTGGTTTTGTATTTCTCTGAGCATTGCACAGTCTGACCTTCAGGTGAATGTCCTGGGACGTCCTCTCTAGGAAGATTGGAAACTATCATGAATGAATAATTGCCACCATTGCTGACTATTGCTTATGTCATTCCCAGTTGGCATTGTGTTAACACAAGGGATGATGATTAGCAGCACCTGCTGCAATTCACCCTCTTAAATTCTGAGGAAGCAGTAAGGGGGTACTTAGTATTACCCCCACATGTTTTTTCTTGTTGACTTTTTTTTTTTGTTAAGTAATACTAAGACTTATTATGATTTTTATTATGTTTTTACACAAAGGGGGGGGGGGGGTGCTTATTTTTACACATGACTGTAATAATTTTAACAATTAAACACACAACCACCTACAGTCAACTTTACAGAATATTTATGTGATTTATGTGAATCCAAAAAAAAAACAAGATAGCCAAAAGAGAGGAGCTCATCACACATCTCATCACACATCTGTAAACTAGAGAAGTAAAGGCAATAGAGAAATAGTATTCATAATTTTTTCTAAATACAATTGATCAGAAATCCAGATGGTATTGATGCTAGTAAAATCTCTACAGATTCTGTACAGATTCTGTATTTGTGCTAAACTCTTTTTTTTATACACAGGCAGATGCCAACTCATTCACAGTAGCGACCACTTTTGCTTCACACCCCCGGGATTGAGGTCTCAGGTCAGTCTGTCTGTTTGTGTGTGTGGCATCTTTGTCCGTTGGTGGGTTTCCTCCAGGTACTCTGGTTTCCTCCCACAGTACAAAGGCATGCAGATTAGGCTAACTGGTGTTTCCAAATAGCCTGTAGTGTGAGTGAGTGTTTGCATGCTTGTGTGTCCTGAGATGGATTTGTACCCTGTGCAGGGTGTACCTCTCCCTGTGCAGATCCCCTGGGATAGGCTCAAGGCCTCTTGTGACCTGTACAGGTGGTACATACAGTAAGTGGTACAAGCGTGTGATATAAGCGTGAGTAAGAGTGAGTGATAATGATTTGAACAAATTACTTGGGGTATACAGTATATAGAAAACTAATGTTTTATTTGAGAGATTCAAGATTTAAATAAACCAAACAATCCTTCTTCGCATTTTACAATTGTTTTGGTAACTACTGTTACTTTGAATGCATGAAGAAGAAAAATAGTCAAAGAAATTATTATTATTATTATTATTATTATTATTATTATTATTATTAAATATAATAAAAATATTACTATTATTAATGACCTTGTATTTGTTTGTTTGTGTCTGTTTGATTGATTAATTTATTGATAACAATGTATTTCATTTTCATTTTATTATATAATTTATTTCTGGTTTATTTTCCTTTCTTTTAAAAAAATATTATTCTTACGTATTTTTGTATACCTGGATATCTGTGTTCACTATATACTGAGGGTTTCATATTGCAATAAAACCAGCAATTGTTTATTCTATTTTGGTTCAAACTAATATAATTGTATTTAATGCTATGTTTATTCTATTTTGGTTCAAACTAATATAATTGTATTTAATGCTATGTTTATTACAATAATTAATTTTTTAATATAAAAATGCCCATACTACAAAATGTTTATTTTTGAACATTCACAAACAATAAGCAATTAATATTAGTATCAGTTTTTAATGTAATTCCTAGATTATTGTAAGACATTAACTTTATTCAGCAGATAAGCACTAAATTCCAAAAAGGGTAAAAAATTTTTTATTTAACTTTGCATTCTTAATGTTCAAAGAAGACCACATGATCTTCAGCATGATTTGAAAAATGAGACACACACACACACACACACACACACACACACACACACACACACAGTGTATAATAGATTAGAATGTCTATCCATATATCTATCCATTACAAAATAGGTTATGGGGGGGTCTCATTTGAATTTTTCCTTATTTGAAGTTTTGTGAGAATCCTTATGAAAATAATAGTAGACTGTAAATAATTAATTCATTTTAATTTAGCATTGATTATAGCCTAACTGTAGATTCTGAGAAACCGTAGACGAAACAATTGTTTTCGTAATATACTTACTATACAGTAAATCATAAACCTTTAAATAAAAACCCAGGGCCAGTTTCTCGATAACGCACACTCTTAGCACGCTAAGAAGACTCTTAAGTAAGTCATTACTTTTCTAAGTGTGTTCCCCGAACTGTCCCTTAGGAGCCTTCTTAAGTCGCTTCCTCTTATGTCCGACGTTACAAGGCGCTGTGAAGTACAGTGAAGGTACTCAATTAGCTGACATCGGTTGCTCAGGAATCAATTTTTTACTCCTTTTGCATGACAGCGTTTAGGAAGACAGCACTTTCTATGCAAATTAAACATTGCACACAATTTTTTAAATAACGTTTATTTCGACATGGGTTAACTTATCATCATGCCATAATAGACAAATATATAAATTATATCACCAAACTGTCGCTAATATTTTCATATAACCTCAGGCGGTGAAACGAACCGGGTATACAATCATAGTTGATTGACAAACAACTGACAACACTCTTTGCCAGCTTCAGAAACAATGTGAAGCATGTCAGTTGTTGGGGATGTATAGCGCACTTACAGTATGGGATGAATACGATGAGATGCCAGAGTAGAGGTTTAATACCCCTATCTCACCTACGCGGTTTCGCGAGGTGACCGTAAGTGCGGTTCATCATGAATCAGCACGAGTTTTGGTGCCATGATTACGTTCCCATCTTACTACGCAAAAAATTAAACATGTTTAACATGCAGAATCTGGCGGACCTTGCAGATCTTCGTGGAACGTTGGGCAGCCACTTGAGGCGGCTCACGGTGCCTAAAACCCATATCTCACCTATGCGGTTTGACTCACGGTGAGATGCGATGTTAGGCACCGTAAGCTGCTGCAATTGCCCGCCGAGGTTCTGCTAACGTTCCACGGAGTTCTGCATGGTCCGCAAGCTTCCGCGAGGGCCGCCAAAAAAATTAAACATGTTTGATGTGGCATGTTTAATTTTTTACATGGAAAGATGGAAACGTAATCACAGCGCAAAACTCGCGGTGAATCATGATGAACCCTACTTACGGCCACCACGCGAAACCGCGTAGGTGAGATAGGGGTATAAAACCGGATCACACAGCGAGTCAAACCGCATAGGAGAGCATTACAATCACTCAGAAAAATTAATGGTTGCGGGAGGTTTGAAACTCCCAAGTTTATTTTCTCATTTAACTAAATCAAATTTCATCATAAAATAAAACGTGTCAAAAGAAAAGTCCATCCAGTTATTAATGATGGCTAATGATCAATGAAACATATTTTAAAGAAAAAGCAGCTGGACATCAGGACGTGGAGCGTAAGTACGATGTGTTGACCTGGCAAGTGCAGGTCTGAGCAGGTCAAGAAGCTCAATAATCTGTTGCCTTGGAAGGCGAAAGCTTTTTTTTTTAAATAGCCACCACAGGCAAAATATGAAAAGGGCTGTAGTTTTGCCTAAAGGAAAAATGTACATGGACCACACGGCTTCGAGGACGGCGCTGTCTTCGGTTTAGCACAACAACACCCTGTATCGCTCCCAAATTGTTCGCCACCTGTTTAATATTAAAAGTGATTGCCAATTTTAATGCATTAGTCACATTATGAAATAGGCTAATTAAAAGTCACTCTATTAGTTTTGATATCAAATAAAATAAAACTCTTAAACAGGCCTACAATATATTCCATCATTAATACGACTTTGATAACGTGCCATAATGTGCTTGCATACACCGCTGATTTATAAAGACTGCTGCACAGTGGCGGCGACTAGCGTCTTAAGCTGAAACTACACTAAGAGTGAGTTAAGGTTGGTCCAGACCAACCTTACGAACGTGTGACTTACCTAAGATATACTTAGAGTACGAACATTTCAGGAATTGCGCCATAACGCTAAGAGAGAGGTTAAGGTACAACTTAAGAACTACTTAGCGTCAAGAAGCTTTCGGGAAACTGGGGCCTGGTATACAGAGGAGTTCATGGTCAACTCAATGACTGCAAGGTCCCTAAAGTAGGTCCTGTGGCTGCAAATCAAGCAGCAACTCCACTTTGGTCTCATCTGTTCATAAGATACTGTTCTAGAACCCTTGTGATTTATTCAAATGCAGATTTGTGAAGCTTAGTCATGCTTCTATGTTCTTTTTAGACAGAAGAGGCTTTCTCCTGGCAACCCTTCTGAACAAACCCTACTTGACCCTAATTGACTTTGACATTTAAAATGCTCAGCGAGACCCATAGGGTCTGAGCTCTTGGGTGTTTTTCTAATTCTCAGAGCATTGCACGGTCTGACCTTGGAGTGAATGTGCTGAGACGTCTTCACGGATTGGCAGATTGGCAACTGTCTTTCAGATTTCCACTTGTGAATAATCTAATAATGTAATTTCTTTCCCTATTTGCTTATTTTTCTACATCAGATTTCCCCATAATGTGTTCTTGTTGTTCTTCCTCATTGTGTTCTTCTACAGAACAAGAACAGAGAAAAGAGGCACAAATTTCTCATGGAAGTTTCATAACTTTCATAACCTCCTTCCACATCATTCCACATCACGCCACTCCAGCATGCATTATTATTGTATAACAGCATGGTCTGTATTATTCCTTATATTTCAGTAATTCATTATCAACCACAAGATTTAAATCTAGTTAATTAAGGTTAATATTCATCAGTCACCTATTACATATATTTACACAAACATTCGAACATTTAGTATACAAACATTGTCCTAACATTGCTAATTAGATTTTTGTGAATATCACATTTGTGTAAATGCTCCTGTGGACAATTTATGAAAATATTACAGGGCTATGAATGTCTTTTGTACAGTAAATGCCATAAATCCTATAAATACTGTAGATTCCTGTACAAACAATGATTTTTGACATGTTAAGAAAATAACTGAACAGAATATGTACATACTGCATGCATGTCTATATACAATGTTATAGTGTATAGAAAGAGAGAGAGAGGGAGAGAGAGTATATGAAAAAATATACAGTAGTGCAAAGACAGTATTATAAATTAGGGGTGGTCGAAAGATGCATAGTGGATAAGCAGTGCAGTAAAGGTAAAGATACAGTGCAGTAGTATATTAGTTATTAAACCATGATTAGATGTTCGGTATTGTCACGTTTGGGTGGTAATGGCGGATGTTGTCGCCGTGGACGGATAGAGCAGGCATAAACGCAGAGGGGTTTTATTAACAAAAAAGAGTCTTTTAATAAGGGCAGTCACAGAATATAAATAAAGACACAAAACAAACAGAAACAAACAAACTCAAACAATACTCAAACATAGGGTGAAACATGGTCTCTGTGCAAGACACAACTCAGGGACACTTACAGGCTCTAATACCTTGGACACTTAACCGCTCTGTGTTGTGACACAGGCTACAAGACACATACACACTAATGGCGCTTTTCCACTGCATAGTACGACACGACACGGTTCAGTTCTACTCACTTTTGGGGGGTTATCCACTGGGAACAGTACATAGTACCTGGTCCTTTTTTCAGTACCACCTCAGCCGAGGTTCCAAGTGCGCCGAACCGTTACCAAAACGTGACGTGTAAACACGGCTGGTCACTGATTAGCCGGAGAAAATCGTCATTCCTGCGTCACTGAGCTTGCGACACGAGACACAACAGAACCGATATATTTAGAAACAGCCAGAGAAGGATCGCACGCACCTTTTTGTATTAACCGTCGGCCTCTTTTGAAACAAACTCCTTCGTCTCGCTGTTAAAAACATCCACATGCCGAGAATGAAGAACACCATGCCGTCGATATGCTCCATTGTTGTGTGTTTGTTTGTGGCGCATTTACGATGACGTCACGGCAGTAGCGGCGCCACGCACATGAGTAATCCCGCCCACGCTAAAGCGTTACTACACTGCAGTGGAAGAGCAAACCGCGCCAAACTGCGCCGAACCGTTCACACTAAGAGACGAGGGAGACCAGACACACTAAGAGACGAGGGAGACCAGACACACTAAGAGACGAGGGAGGCTAGAGACACAGAGGCTAGGCTAAAGCCATGGCAGTCAGCTAAACATGACAATTAGCTAAACAGGGTGATTAGCTAAACATGGTGACCTAGCTACCCATGGCAATCAGCTAAGCATACAATTAACTAAACATGCCTTTAGCCTAACCAAACACTTAGCTACACCTACCTGATAGCTAGACATTAAACAGACTACAATAACACGAGACAGGAGGAACTAGAGGCTGGCAACACAAAAACTAGGGCGGCAAGAAACACAGAGGCTAAAGACACAGGGAAACTAGGGAGGCAGGAGACACAGGAATTAGAGACCCAGGGAGACTAGAGACACGAAAAGACTATAGACACAAAGGGGCTATGGCTAGAAGCATTACAGTTAGCTAAACCTGATTATTAACCTAGCCATTAGCTCAACATGGGTTTTAGCTAACAAGCTCCTAGCCAAACACACACCTAGCTACTTACCTAACTAGTTAAACACACAAGGAAACAGGAGGACACAAACAGCCATATTTACATACACATTAAACACACCACACTTGACATGAGTCAGCACCACAAACACAGAACATCTACTGTAAACATTGCCAATATGAGAGCCAAACCCCACAAAACTTAAATCAAAATATAAACTGAACAAAACAAAACACAATGCCCACATACAGTGGGAGCCACGTCAAACAGCCGCCTGGAGCATGGCTGCTCCGTGGCAGATCCATGAAGGGTTAATGCAGGCTTCGTGCATGGAATGTGATCCCCCGCGATGACGCAGTTAACGATGCCCCGCCCCATAAACGCCCCCATGCGCTTTCTAAAAAGATGGTTGCAATGCCGTATAATTCCGCCAGATGGAGCATTGACTGGCACAGTTAACTGCAGTGTCCAGGAAGCCCAATACCGTATCTTTAATATACAGACAGTTCTTGCATTGTCAACATAGTTTCATAAATAGATGAAAAAACAACAACAGACCGATTAATAAAACAGATTTGTTAAATCACTCAATACACAACCCATGATGATTATGCTATTTATTATTTAATAATGAATTAATAAAATTAGTTAGTGAAATATTTTTTAAGACATCCTGAAATGATCCTTAAAGACACGGTAGCGGCTGTAATTTGTCTATACCGATCATTGTAGGTACGGAATAAAAACGCAGGCTACGTACAGTATTTTACATTACGGTGTATTTTACCCCGTTCCATTTAATATACTGATAGATAATATTTTGCTGCAAAGTAAAGCTCAAAATGTAACGTCTGCTTGGGTTTGTTTTCGTTATATTTTTGATGATGTTTTCGCTGATTTTTTCACTGATAGTCTACAAGTGGCATAAGAAATGCAATTAATGCCGCATGCAACCTGGAATAAATATCTGCCCATATGGAATCATGCATAATGCTCCCCCGTCAATAGATCTGATGGGGCATTAATCACTTAAACACTTGGAAACAATAGTAAAAAAAAAAAGTTCCAGAGGGTTAGCGCCTGTTATACTAATGTATTTTTACTGATTTTTTTTTTACTGCTTATATTTCGTTGGGTTTTACGCAATTTCATGTGTGTGTGTGTGTGTGTGTGTGTGCGCGCGCACGAGAGAGAGGATACTCTGACAAGACCAACCTCCGTGTGGCTCCCGTAGCGCAATCGGTTAGCGCGTGATACTTATAAAGCGGTCCAGGTGAAGCAATGCCGAGTTCGAGTCTCACCTAAAGCACCCAAAGCATTTTACTGCATATCGCGCTGTGTATGTGACAAATCAAATTTGAATTTGAAAGTAAAGCTTAAAATGTAACTTCTGCTTGGGTTTGTTTTCGTTATATTTTTTATGTTTTCGCTGAAAGTCAAATTGGCATAACAAATTGATTAATGGCGCATAATATCTGGAACAAATATCTGCCCATACGGATCAGTGTGTCTTTAGTAATTTAACCAGCATAACGTCCCACATTAAAGATCTGATGGGGCACAAATCACTTATCACAACGGTGTATAGATGCAGCAGCAGAGACAGATTTAATCCCCATAAACATTCACACTTGAAAACAAAACTAACAGAAGTAAACAGTTCTAGAGTGTTAGTGCCTGTTATCACAGGACAGGAATCACCTACAGGATACTACTGTATTTTACTGCTCATATTTTTACCCTAGTTTCATTTGGTTTTACGCGATTTCATGTATTATTTGTGTGTGTCTGTGTGTGCACAGTGTGTGTGTGTGTGTGTGTGTGAGTGCGAGAGAGAGCGTGAGAGCGCGTGCGCGAGAGAGGGCTTACATGGTGATTTATCCAAGGTTACTAAAACCTGGCTTACTACCTATAAAAAATATTTCAATTTAACTCATGGGTCTCAATCACAGATGACACGACAAATTATATACTCTGAAACGTTCATTTGAACATTTAAATATATATACAAAAACATGAATACTAATGTTATCATGGTGTAAATTATTAACATTAGGTTAGGTCCTGCCCTTAATTAATTCATATTATAATTACTTTTACATAGTATAGTTACTGGACTGACATGACCAAAACTAGCTATTTGATTTAGCCTTTCTAAAATCAACCCATATATCATTTATAATCAGAAAACGTAAAACATATTATGATCTGTTCAACAGCCCATCTGTTTTAATTTAGTTTGTATTTTTTATTATTCATAAGACAACCTTTCAGTTTTGTAAATATTTTAGTTATAGTGTGTTAAGTCTTACTTTAGGTTAAACGTTTTTGAGAATTTGACCATCCAGCTTAGATAAATGTTATGTCATTGATTGATAAAATCTGGATTAAGGATATTATATATATATATATATATATATATATATATATATATATATATATATATATATTTATTTATTTTTTAGTTTCCCCCTGAGGGATTGCCACCTTATTGTGGTCTGGGGGTTTGCGTGCCTCAACACAATTCAGCAAATACAATACTGTTACTATACAGTAAGGCCAGGTAAAAACAGTGCTCGAACATGATGCCCCCCTCCCCCCACCCCGTGTTGTCTGGTCTAGAACGGCCCTGCCTCTGACCGTCTTTTGTCTTGTAAATGAGTATTCTCACTCACCTTCCAATCCCCCCAGCACACACACTCTGTTTGTACTGTAAACTGTACTGTAACTGTTTGCTAGGGCACTTGGTTATACACAGTACTTTAATTTGCCATAGAAAATGTTTTGGAGTGTGTAACAATTGAAATTGAAACAAAAAGTACAAAAAATATAATGATCAGTTGTGTGTACAGAGCTCCAGGCACATGCATTGATAAATTTACAAAAGAGTTATTTGATATGTTCGACCAATCAATTAAAAATAAGGTAAACATCATATGTGGTGATCTTAACATTGATTTACTAAATCCACATGGAAGTAAGAGAATTGCTAATTTTATTGATGCACTGTACAGTTATTGTTTGATTCCAATGATAACAAAACCTAGTAGATTGACAAAAGATACAGCAACATTAATAGATCATATATATACTAATGAATTAAAAGGAAAAAGACTAGGAGGGTTGCTTATCAATGATATCACAGACCATCTTCCAGTTTTTGTGATTTTCTATGATTTATTGAAAAATCCCCCCCTCAAAAAAAGGACTAATAGTTATAAAATTATTCGCAATAGAACACAAGAGGCAATAGATGCTCTTAATGAAGATTTAAAAATACAAAATTGGGATGAAGTTTATGCATATAGCAATCTCAGTAAGGCGTATGAAGTGTTCTTGAATATATTAAATGAGCAAATTAATAAACATTGTTCATCTAAGAGGATTATAATAAAGCAAAAGAATGTATATAAACCATGGATTTCTAAAGGAATAGAGAAGGCATGTAAAAAGAAAAATGTCATATTCACGAAATTTCTAACAACAAGATCAAAACAAGCAGAAATTGATTATAAGACTTACAAAAATAAATTACAAAATATAATAAGATTCAGTAAGAAGGACTATTACAATAGGTTATTGAATATCCATAAAAACAATGTAAAAGCAACATGGAAGGTACTTAATGGTATACTTAAAAATAATACATGTAGTTTTGATTACCCAAATCGTTTTGTAAATGATGATAATCAAAGTATAAATAAAGGGGAAGATATTGTCAATGAATTTAATAAGTATTTTGTAAATGTTGGATCTAAATTAGCAGAAAAAATTACTAAACATGGATCAGTGAATGAAGTAAAAAACTTATGTAATAAGTATACAATGTTTATTCAGGCTGTAGATGAAAAAGAAATACTTCTAACAGTTAATAATTGCAAGAGTAAATATTCCACCGATTGTGATGATCTAGACATGTCATTATTAAAAAATATAATTGTGAGTATAGCAAAACCTTTTGCTTACATTTGTAGTCTGTCTTTCTTAACCGGTATCTTTCCTAGTAAAATGAAAATGGCAAAAGTTATTCCGATCTTTAAAGGAGGAGATCATTATTCCTTCTCTAATTACAGACCAATTGCTCTTCTGCCGCAGTTTTCAAAAATCTTAGAGAAAGTATTTGTGCAGAGGCTTGACAAATTTATAGAAAAACATAATTTACTGAGTGAATATCAATTCGGATTTAGGACTAAGAGGTCGACTTCAATGGCAGTAATGAAAATGGTTGAAGATATCTCAACTGCAGTAGAAAACAAGGAATATACATTGGGAGTATTTTTAGATTTAAAGAAAACATTTGATACAATTGATTATGATTTATTAGTGAAGAAATTGTTAAATTATGGAATAAGAGGAAAAGCGTTAGACTGGATAAAAAGCTACCTGGAAAGCAGACATCAGTATGTACAAATTAATAATGACAAATCTGACTTATTGGAAGTTACTGTACATGCGGTGTTCCACAAGGTTCAGTATTGGGCCCTAAATTATTTGTGTTGTATGTTAATGATATTGATAAAGTGTCCAATGTATTAAAATTTTTATTATTTGCTGATGACACTACTTTATATTTATCAGGTAAAAATTTGAAACAGCTTCTGAACACAGTGGAAAATTAATTGCTGAGGCTTAAAAGTTGGTTAGATGATAGTAAGCTTTCATTGAATTTGACTAAAACTAAGTTCATAATTTTTAGTAATCAAAAAATTAATCATGATGTGAAAATAAGAATTAATAATGAGGAAATAGAAAGAGTCTCCAAAATTAAATTTTTGGGAGTAATAATTGACAACAAACTGAATTGGAAACCACATATTAATTTTATTAAGACAAAAATCTCTAAATCAGTTGGAATTCTTAACAGATTAAAGTATGCATTGGATAATAAAACATTACGCATATTGTATTGTACACTCATATTTCCATACATCACTTATTGTGTGGAGGTATGGGGGCATACTTATAAAACTTATTTAAACCCAATATCTGTGTTACAAAAAAAAGCAATAAGGATTGTTAATAAGGCCGATTATTATGAACACACAAATAAATTGTTTATAAAATCTAAAGTTTTTAAATTTGTGGATCTAGTTGATTTGTATACTGCACAAATAATGTATAAAGCCTATAATAATTTACTTCCCAGCTGCATCCAGAGGCTGTTCAAAATTAAAGTCAGCCAGTACTACTGTCTAAGAGGAATGTTCATGTTTAGCAAAATAAGGGCCAGAACAAATTTAAAGAATAAATGCATTTCCGTTAAAGGGGTTAATTTATGGAATAAATGTGATATGGAATTAAAATTATGTAATTCACTTCATAGATTTAAAAAAATGTTTAAAGACAAGGTGTTTAGTGAATATATGACATAAAGTAATATATATACTGTATATAGACATGATTATTTTCTTTTCCAAATTTCTCTTCCCAAGTGAAAGAATAATTAATTTTGACATGTTTTGTTTATGTGCACAAGTGACAATATTTGTTGACAATATTTTGTGCAATTTACTGTAAAGTGTCGCTCATCATTTGTTGATGTACAAAGGGTAGGCATAATAAGCAAGGCTTCAGCCTACACCTTTTTTCAGAGTTGAACTGAAATAAACTATCTATCTATCTAATGTATGGAACACTTACTTAACTTACTGGTTTGGTTTAAACATCGCTTATTACCTTATTCAGCAAAATAAATTCATTATTAACGTATTGAAGTATTTTAGTTAAGGACAAAAACTGTGCTTGTGTTTAGAACTGCTGAACAGCCGAAAACACACACCCATCCCCCTGCCAAAAACACACACACACACACAGAGCAATTAACACCATGTCATACTCAGGAGTGGAAGGTGAGAAACCGCAATGGAGAATACCAAGTTTGTCGTTGCTCTTTTGGAGTTCTTAAAACCCAAAACATTTATTTATACTGAGAAAAAATTATTATGGGTCACAATCACAAACACAAATACATATAATCAAGTGTTTAACTGGTTTCATTTGTTTCTATGATCAATAATTATTATTATTATTTTCAGCCCAACTCTTTGACTATTTAAAACAAAGTTGTGTCCCATTTTTTGCCAATTGAAGTTGTTGGTTCAACTAAACAATTTTTAAATACCCAAACAATCCCCCAAAATTAAAACACGCAAAACATCACTTTAACAATTCAATTTATTCTTCCAAAACTAGTCAAAGTTAAAACAGTAATTTATATAAAACAGATGAATACATGTTGTCTTTTTGCTTAAAGTTCATTAAACAACCCGGATACACCAGCTGCTTATAAGTCTCTATCTATAGTCCTTTTACATTAAAATAAAACATTTTCAAATATCAAAACTATTACATATTTGTTATTAATAATGTTATTACTTAACAGTTTAAGTCTTTGTTTCCCCCAAAGTACTGTATCAGACATTTTGCAGTTCTATGTTCAGAATATGCAGTAGACCTGATCAAACATCATTCTAAAGCTGTCGGACTGTGACGTCATCCCTCCTACAGCTCCCTAAACAGCTTGTTCAGGCTCCTCCAGTCCTGTAGCTCCAAAAGTCCAGCCGTCAGCCGTCTGACCCCCCAATCCTCCACAGCGGAGCTCTGCTTAAAGACAACAGGAGAATTTAGTCAAGACAAAGATAAATAAACTTTACAGAACATATAGTTCTAATAAAAATAAAATATATTAATAAACCTATTTACCACAGAGTGTGTAAAGTACTGCTTTGGGGATTCTGTAATGTAAATAATCTGCCTGTGCTAATGTTAACCAGTGAACAGTGTTAGTGTTAACCAGTGAACAGTGTTAGTGTTAACCAGTGAACAGTGTTAGTGTTAACCAGTGAACAGTGTTAGTGTTAACCAGTGAACAGTGTTAGTGTTAACCAGTGAACAGTGTTCGTGTTAACCAGTGAACAGTGTTCGTGTTAACCAGTGAACAGTGTTCGTGTTAACCAGTGTCTGTCTGTATTATCGTCTGCATTAAATTAACCGGGAATTTACTTAATGCGCTTCTCATACAAATAAGTTAAGCGATATAACACTCGTATATGAGCATTAGTTCATCCCTGAAGCCAAACTATAACTTACTGAAGCCCCTCACACACACACACACACACACACACACACCTCCCCCCTCCTCCTCCTCCTTAACTGATAAACACTTCTGTGTTGTTATTCAGCTCGTTAACTAAGCGCTCGCGCTACCGCGGAAAGTGTATAAAATATAAACCGGGTTATGAGCGTTACTAGCTCCTGTACAGCTCCCCTCAGTCTGTGTCCCTCATCAACTGCATCACATTATATTACAGTCACAGAAATAACCTGCAGATTAACTCTTAACCAGAGAATAAATAAGCGCTGAATTTATCCAGACAACACGCGGTGAGATTCTCTCAGTATTTACAGAGAACACAAACACTCTACATCGGGTAGTGCAGCTCTTGTAATAGGGACATTAATAGTATTGTCGAAGTTTGAGCATGTTTTTGAGTTAAAGTGGAGTGACATTGTGAGTGTGTGACACTGACAGTAAGCTGTAATATTAACTCCAGACTTGGTAAACAGACCATTAAGTTCTCTAAAGTCACATCTGACCGCTGCTGGTGCTGCCAGTGATATTTCAAACGGCCAATAAAAAAACTAAACTGGGAAATAAACTGTAAACTACCCCAAACACATTTTATAAAATAAAACATCACTTACCACGAATAGTCCGTTAAGCCGCCATCTTCATCTCTGTAGTTTGGCAGCGTCAGTTCGGCGGGGGTGGAGGCGGGTTGTTAAAATCACGTGATTGCAACTCAGCGCAGCTGGCTTGTTTTAACGTGTTCTTGAGAACGAAGCGCCATCTAGTGGTGGCACCAGGTAAATGAATAAATTGGGCTTGAATGGGCGTGTTTACTGTGAAATCTTGACACGCCTTTCAGCCAGAAAAGGGAGGGGGGATTACGGCGTGCAAAGGCCATTCACACGCCATTCACACTTCAGCCACACTGTCGCGGCTATTTGGCGTGGCTCCCACTGTAAATGACTACATAAACTAATAATGCTCGACGCAGTTTCCCTGCTGTTAGGTTTTATTGAGCTTGAGGTCTATTTTTACAAGAGTAAATTGAATGTAACAATGACACTGAAAAGGGCTGTTAAAGTGTAACAGTGGGTAGAAGCTACTTTTATTGCACTTACCGGAGACCACTGGACATCCATAACTACCTCAGTGTAACAGCACATCTAATCAATGACAAATGGTAACTGCACTCATTCACTCTGGGCGTGTTAAAAACAGATGAAAGACATTTTGCTGAAGCATGTGCTAGCTAATTATGCTAGACAAGTTGTATAGGACATAACAGACATGGTAGCCACTATAGGAGCAGGCAGGGCTCACAATATGATTACTGCTGCAAGGAGTTTACCTTTTGAGAGATTTTAATTTAACATTTGTTTTGACCACAGCAGCACACTGCAGGACTGTGGGGAAGACCCACGTCGAGCACTCATTCATCGTCTATACCGCTTTTTCCTGTGTACAAGATCGTTGTCATGCGCACTCAGCCGCGACCGCCATTAGGACCCGGAAGTAAGACTGTCACAAACCTGAAAGCATAAAAGGATACAAGATGGCGCCGCACATCGCTCTGTCATTGAGTTATGCCCAGGCTATTTCGGAATCGTTCCCGTTCATGTGAGTACTCACTTCCTTGGCTTTACTTTCAGACTGAGTGTGTGTTTATAGGACTAGGGTTAGATTGTGTCTTTCCTTTGCTCATTGACTGTGAGAGTCCTTATAGCAAATCGCATGATTATCCTGCCCGCTCGTGTCCATCCGCGTTTGGGTTTACCATTCACGCTACAGGGCTAACTGCTAAAGCTATCGTCTTTCTGGTCACCCCGGGTTAGTTCCTGACAATCGTGGGGAAGGGGGAGTGTGGGGGGGCTGGAGTCTATCCCAGGAGACTTGAGGAACGAGACAGGGTACACTCTGGGCAGGGTGCAAATCCATCACAGGGTATACACACACACATGATCATTGGTACTGTAGAAACCCACCAAGCACGGGGAGAACATGCAAACTCCATACACAGACACACGACGGGAATCAAACACAGACCCTGGAGGTGCACAGTGACAGCTCTAAACATTAATCCCAATCCCAATGAGACGTGGTGACATAGCTTACAGCAGGTTATGGTCGCTGAACCGCTGGATGTCCAGGTGGTGCTCCAAAAATAATGTGGGCTACATAGATAATTGGAAGACCTTTGAGGGCAAAGCTGGCCTGTTAGGGCGGGACGGTGTCCATCCCACTCGGGAAAGTGCTGCTCTCATTTCCTGTAGTATAGCTCATAGTCTCAGTAGAGGTCTAGTTAATCAGTGACAATCCAGAGCCCAGGCCAGGGAGCAGACAGACAGGCTAAACCAACCGTCTGCTAGCTGCATAGAGTCGTCACTCAGGGTTCACCTTATTGAGACTGTGTCTGTTCCCCGATCTAAGCAAAAATGTAGAAAGACTCAGAAAGTCTGTTTCAATAATTTAATTAACATAAAGACCACAAACTCAGATCATACTGAATGCGCAGCCGGCACCTCTGATCTGAAGATAGGATTGTTAAATATTAGATCTCTCGCATCAAAAGCAGTTATTGTTAATGAAATTATCACAGATCAGGCGTTTAATATACTCTGTTTAACTGAAACATGGGTTAAACAGGATGAGTATGTAGCTCTAAATGAAGCTAGTCCTCCTGGATACAGCTACATACACCAGCCTCGGTTAATTGGTAGAGGAGGAGGCGTCGCAGTTATTCATAATGATAATCTGTCTATCGTACAAAAACACAGACACAAATTTAACTCATTTGAAATTCTCTATAGTAACATAAGTCTATTTAAGTATATTAAATCAGTTCAGTCGATTCCACTAATTATAATTTACAGACCTCCAGGGCCGTATTCTGAATTTCTTAGTGAATTTGCGGATTTCATGTCAGACCTGGTCGTTTCTGTAGACAAAGTGTTAATTGCTGGAGATTTTAACATTCATTTTGAGAATCCAGAAGACCCTCTGAGAACAGCATTTATATCCATACTGGACTCCGTAGGTGTAAATCAGTGTGTAGTAGGACCCACTCATAAAGCAGGTCACACTTTAGATTTAGTAATATTCTTCGGATTAATTATAAGAAATGTATTCACAATTCCACTGTCTGAAATGATCTCAGATCACTATCTTGTCTCCATTCAAGTGTGTCACAGTGATAATGTACGCACAGCACCGCGCTACCGTATTAAACGTACATTCACATCAACTACCACACAGAGTTTTATCAGTAATCTCCCAGAGTTACCAACTTCGATTAGGCCACCGTCTGACCCCACAGAACTTGATCAGGCGACTGAATATTTAGAGTCGACACTTCGTTGTACCTTAGATAATGTAGCTCCAGCTAAAAGAAAAATTATTAGAGATAAGAAACTCGCTCCCTGGTATAACGATCACACGCGCACTTTAAAACAGACTGCTCGGAAATTAGAGCGTAAATGGCGTCAAACTAAATTGTTGGTATTTCAAATAGCATGGAAAGAGAGCATCCTGAACTATAGGAAAGCTCTTAGTGTAGCTAGATCAACGTATCTCTCCACTCTTATAGAAGAAAATAAAAATAATCCTAGATTTTTATTTAATACCGTAGCCAAATTAACCAGAAATAAGACCACTACAGAAATCTCCACAACAACATCATGCAATAGTGAGGACTTCATGAACTTTCTTAATAATAAAATTGTAAATATCAGGCATAAAATTGAGGCTTTGAAACCAAACAATGTAATTGATACAGATGTTAACCTAGCCATGTCAGATTCAAACCTAGAATACTTTACTCCTCTTGAAGAGAATGAACTAATTTCACTCATCTCTTCTGCAAATTCATCAACCTGTATATTAGATCCTATACCGACACATTTTCTTAAACAGATAGTACCAGTAATAACAGAACTGCTGTTGAGAATAATTAATTCCTCACTCAGCATTGGTTATGTTCCAAAATCTTTTAAAGTAGCAGTTATTAAACCAATAATTAAGAAACCTGACCTCGACCCCTGTCAGCTGTCCAATTACAGGCCAATATCAAACCTCCCCTTTATCTCTAAGATTCTGGAAAAGATAGAGCAGCTATGCTCATATCTACATAGAAATGGCATACATGAACTGTATCAGTCAGGATTTAGGCCTCATCACAGCACAGAAACAGCACTCGTTAAAGTAGTAAATGACCTCCTATTGGCCTCTGATCAGGGTTGTGTAACTATGCTTGTATTACTCGACCTCAGTGCAGCTTTTGACACTATTGATCATGCTATTCTTCTTCACAGATTAGAAAATGTAGTAGGAATTAAGGGTACAGCCCTCTCCTGGCTCAGATCCTATTTGACCGATCGTTATCAGTATGTAGACTTAAATGGTGATTATTCTGCATGTTCTCTAGTGGAGTTTGGCTTTCCGCAGGGTTCAGTTTTAGGCCCACTGCTTTTTTCCCTTTACATGCTTCCTCTGGGCAACATAATCCGTAAGCATGGTATTAGTTTTCATTGTTATGCTGACGACACACAGCTATACGTCTCAACAAAACCTGATGAGAAAAACCATCTTACTAAAGTTGAGCAATGTGTGCAGGACATAAGAAATTGGATGCTAATTAACTTCCTTCTGCTTAATCCGGATAAGACAGAAGTTCTAGTCATAGGACCGCATACAGCTAGAAGTAAAATCTTAGATCACACCGTAACTTTAGATGGCCTTTCTGTTCCGTCAAGTGCAACAGTAAAAGACCTCGGCGTGATTATAGATTCCAGCCTTTCATTTGAAGCTCATGTAGATAATATCACCAGGATAGCATTCTTTCACCTCAGAAATATCGCCAAAATAAGAAATATATTGTCGCTAAACGATGCAGAAAAACTAGTTCATGCTTTTATCACTTCTAGGTTGGACTATTGTAATGCCTTACTGTCTGGTTGTTCAGTTAGGTGCATAAACAAGCTTCAGCTAGTCCAGAATGCAGCAGCGAGAGTCCTCACTAGAACCAGAAGATATGAGCACATCACCCCTATCCTATCTTCACTGCATTGGCTCCCTGTGAAATTTCGCATTGATTTTAAAATACTACTCTTGACATATAAGGCATTAAATGGTCTCGCCCCGCAGTATCTGAGCGAACTGCTAGTGTCTTACGATCCGCCACGCCTACTTCGGTCAAAGGATGCAGGCTGCTTATCAGTACCGCGTATTATGAAAACTACAGCTGGGGGCAGAGCTTTTTCTTACAAAGCCCCAAAATTATGGAATAGTCTTCCAAATAGTGTTCGGGACTCAGACACAGTCTCAGTGTTTAAGTCTAGGCTAAAAACCTATTTATTTAGCCAAGCATTTTTATAAATAGATTTGCCATAAGGTAAAAGAGCAGATCTGGGGGACTCATGGACGTAGAGTATTATGGTGAACTGGTATGTTTTAGATGCTGTCTTCCTCAGTCTCATTTGATCACTCAGGTTTGTTGACGGTGAGGTGATTGTTTGCTTTACATCTCAGGGAGCCCTCATGTTTGTGTTTCCTTCTGGCTCTCCCTTTTAGTTATGCTGTCATAGTTAGTCCTGCCGGAGTCCCTGCTTGCACTCTACAGTAAATATACATTCACATTAGACATTGTGACTGTGACCATACCTAATTGCAATCTCTCCTCCTCTTCTCTTCCTCCCCCTCTTTCTCTTTCCTCTCTCCCCCTGTCTCCCCCTTTCACTCTTTCTCTCTCTCTCTCTGTCGAGCTACACATGTGGTTCCTGAGCTGCCAGTGATCCAGACTCCCTCTGTCCTCCGGACCTGTCTGATCCATCCTGGTGTCCGGTTTCTGGTTGGAGGTCTCATTGCATGGATGCCCCGTGTGTCTCTTTAGGATGTGCCTGGTGTCTGGGGATGATTCTATCTACTTAGAAGATGGTTCTGGCCTCGACTGGTGTTGTCAGCTGTTTCTCTGAGGACTTGACAATTCGATAGTTCAGGACTGGAACTTTCTACAAGTCTATCTGAGTCTCGAATAACTACTGGACTCCATTTTACATCAACTATTATAACATCAATTAACATCAACTATTATAGCTGAACCTAACACTTAACACTGTATAAATGCAGATCATTTCCTGCTATCTGTTTCACCCAGATGAGGATGGGTTCCCTGTCGAGTCTGGTTCCTCTCAAGGTTTCTTCCTATTACCATCTCAGGGAGTTTTTCCTTGCCACTGTCGCCCTCGGGCTTGCTCACCAGGGACTATCTGAACATTTTGATTCATACACATTCACATTCCATACAAACTTAAATAATTCTTTTGATTGTGTAAAGCTGTTTTGAGACAATGTCAATTGTTAAAAGCGCTATACAAATAAAACTGAATTGAATTGAATTAAGGCTCTAATACATGGCGAAATTAACAATAATAATAATAATAATAATAACAATGTTGTCATGCATTTTTAATGCACAAAAGTAAAAAAATTGTTGATCTAGATTACAGCAGTAACAACAACCTGTAATCAGATTTGCAAATTAATGTGCCTTATTAATAATAAGTCTGATTAAAACATTCTGGCCGGTCGATAACATACTGTACAACAGCTGAAAACACCATCAATTTTCTCTACTGTCAGTTAAGAACACTCTTTTTATTTGCAAGCTGGTCATTTGACCAGTTCTCTTTTCTGCATTAAATTTAACACTTAACACTCAAAATGTTAAGCTTTATTATTGAATTTAATTCTACTTTCGGTTGTCATGGAAATGATATATGCACTATAGAGCTGTCCTGTACAGTATATCTGATTTTGGATGTGGAATGTCAAATCATAACAGAACCCACAATAGATATCGTAAGTTGTGATATTGTGTGGTAATGTTCTCATAAATTAATAAAAAGAGACTCTAGAGAGAATCAGTTTGTGACACTAACACACTGGCAGGTATACACACACTTCCTAGGTGTATTCAGGAAAAAGGAAAGCGAGACCATCGTATTCATGCACATTTTATGTGATTTATCAGTAAAAATACAAAGCACCCAGATTTCCATTTCAGTCTGTCCTCTTTTCTGTGTCAGAGTTATGAGACGCCTATGTAATACCAAATTGCTGAGCAGGAACATTAACGTGTATTAAAATGTCTTAATTAGCATTATTAATGATTTATTAAGACTATCAGGTAGCATTTTACAGTGTGCAGGAAAACATTACACTATGCAGTAAACTGTAAAATTTTCTTTATTTGAGTGTTTGTTTTCTTTATTTATTATAGAAAATGATAAGTTTAGTGAACCTGTATAATTTATATTAAAAGCCTCCAGAGAATGGCATAAAATGAATATGCAGAAAGACAAACAAAGAGAGCAAGAGAATGGGGCTGAGGATAAAGATGTGTTTTTGTGTGTGGAAATGAATAGAAAAAAATATCAACAAAAGTTGTGGACATCTACAAAATAAATAACCAGGATTTCAAGCCCAGAAATTTTTTTTGTACTAGTTGTAAATGCTGTAGGTGTAGGTTGTTTCATTGTGATCAATACACACTTTTATTGTTACCGTACATTGGCAAGTCAACCATCTGGTAGATGTATATTACTCATAATCTAAATGGTGAATTAAGAAAGAAAGAAAGAAAGAAAGAAAGGACATTTCTTCCTAGTAATATACAAGAATTCATACAAAAAAATCACAAAGATTTTTATTGTGTGTCTTTTAAAGGGTTAATGAAATATGCTTTATGCATCAAATGCCACAACAACAGGACATTTATTTCAATATTTAGCTGTCTGGTAATGGAAACACTTTTAAGCATAAAATCAACACACTTATTTCAATGCCATTTTAAGGGAAAATATTGTATTTAGATGACTAAATATGATGTTTTATTTTCAGTCCTATGCTTTAGTTATGACATGCTAAACTCAACCAAACATAAAATAATTGTTAAATTTGGGAGTAAGAGGGGGGGGGGGAGATGTTTGTTTAATTGATTAATGGATTGATTTTCTTTTAATTCTGAGGTGTACTCTGATCCAGACTTCACATCTTGTTACACAAGTTCCTAAAACAGCATTTAAATTGACCAAGAATGCTCTCAGATTCACCACATAGAGTTTATTTAGTTCGCAAAAGAGAATGAATCTGTAGTCAGTGCATTAGAGTAAAATGATTGTGCCTGCACCAGTGCATTAGGATAAAATTATTTGCTTTAAACAAACAGAGGAAACTAACCTTTGAGTGTCAAACATTGATCCTGATTTCCCACACATGGCACGGTAGAGTTGCACAATCTGTCTGTAAAGCTATTGCAGGTTAGACATTTCAGACCATTTGGCTTAGTGTCTGGTTCTATGGGGGAAAAAATCCTCTTCTCTCAAAAATTTTTACTGCACTGAATGAGGAAATATTCCAGCTGGTCGATAACATAAAGAGACTTAGGGTGCTTTCACACCTATAGTTCGATTGCTTTAGTCCGCACCAGTCAGAAAAATGTTACAATGTAGTAAACAGACGTGGGTATGGTTTGCTTTCACATATGCAGAGTTCTAAACGAACCAAAATAGACCGTGAAGACCATCGGCACCGGAAACTGACTATTTTCAGAAAATCGCGCCACTTTCAATAATCATGGAGGAACAGCTTTGCTTTGCGCTCATGGCGCTGATCCTCGCGCACTGCATTGTACGTGCAAATCATTATTGTCAGATAATTAATTTCGAACATGATTCCCGGCTGCGACTCCAAACCAGCTCTCTGGTTTATTCATCTCGCCGACGGCGCATCGCGCGCCACTTCAGGGAGAAGAGACATTCCCTCCTCCTGAATGATCATTCTATTATTAGCCAGCGATCTTCCTGCAGATCCATCAGGCAATCCGTTGGCCGATCGAAACAGCCCAGCCACACATTTTTTCATCTTTAATGTGAATACAGAGAGGCACTTAATTTCTTCAGCACTCCACGTTTCTCCGCGGTTTGATTTCATCGCGAGTCGAGCTTGAAAAATTTTATCGAGTCATCAGGAAGTGAAAATAATTTTACCCGCAACCCCGTATCTCTTATACCCAAAGTGAATTAAACTATACCATTTCGTCAGATTTGGTTTGGTTGCTTTCACACCAGACGAACTGTACCAAAGTAGAGCAGATAAAGCGGTCCGAGACCACCCCTTCAGGCAGGTCTCGGATCGATTGATTTGGTGCGCACCAAAGTACCGAGATTGCATTCACATCAACGCAAACGAACTGAACCAAGGGACTAAACACGTTTGGTGCGCACCAAATGCTGTAGGTGTGAAAGCACCTTTAAATAACCGTCTTTACAGCAATCGTGAGCAGAAAAACATTTCAGAATGCACAGCTTGTAAAACCATGAAGTGGATGACATACTGTACAACAGCCGAAAACACCATTAAGCTTCTCTACTGTCAGTTAAAGTTATTCATTTGTTCATGTTAAAGAATATGGTAAAAATGGCCAACACTAAGTCTTGCATTTAATTTATAGAAAATGTTCACTAATCATTTAATAGACATGAAAGGAAAGAATGATCATTCAAAATTCTCATGAGTGAGATTTCTCATCTAGTCTGCACTTTTGCTAGTAGGTAAAAACATCAAAGTGGTCATCAGAAATTTCAATATTCAATTTTATGGCAATGTTATGGTAATGTTGTTGCAGTTATCAGACTCACAACAGGACCAGAAAAATAAGGCATTTGCCAATCCACCATTTATTGTGGTAAACACATCTTTGCCAACTGCGTCAAAATGATCGCATCACTTTCGTTCAACACATTCCCACATTACTTCAGTTTTATTCTCATTCAGTCCTATAAAAGTACAAATGTGCATGTTTCCATGAAAGAGTATAGAATCAATTATTATATTGCATGTCATAACAAAAATAAATATAGATTGACACTAAAATCAGGCTTACCTGGAAAATTCATACTGGATGCAAAAGAACCACATAATTCATCTGGGCCACATTGTTGTCTAAGTGTGTCGATACACTGATCAAATTTACTTTTGCATTTGAAACATTCCAACATGGACACTGCAGTAAACAAGTAAATCAAACAGAACCAGTTTATTAATGCAGAAAAAGCTTATTATCATTATCATTTACCCAAATAACAATTACATTAGAATGAATAGTGCTAATATAATAATAATAATAATAATAACACAAGTTATCTGCAGTTTTTTTTTATGTACATTACATGCTTATGTTATTATTGTTGTTGTGGTTTTTGTTTTGATTATGTTCAGGGGTCCGTTCTTCGTACGTTGCTACCTCAGTTAGCTGGATTTGATTGTTGTGGATTTGTCCTGATCTTGGATTGTTTCGTTCTTCGATCTCACATTTGCTGTCATAGCAACATGGCCGTAAGCTTGAACCTGCTCAGAAGCAGGTTTATTTCATGTAAACAGGATTTAGGCTGCACTCCTAGGGGGTTATGATTGGTTGAAATGGCAAGGTCACATCTGATTAGTTAAAGACCACGACTGACGCGGACTGACTCACGTGGGAAGAGACAATATATATATATATATATATATATATATATATATATATATATATATATATATATATACTCTATTTGAGTGGAACGCGGTTTACGAGTGTTCTGTAAGACGAGCAAAGATTTTTAATAAATTTTGACTTGAAAAACGAACAGTGTCTTGGTTTATGTGCTTATTGTTTTGACACCGAGCGTCACGTCATCACAACTGAGCCAACGGTTTTTCTCTCTCTTGCGCTGCGGAATTGTAGGTAATCTTCTCCCCTGCTGGGTGAATACACACACACACACACACTCAGAGACTCTGCAGGCACTAAGATCCAGCAGGGGAGACGATTACCTATCGTCTCTCGTGCTGGGTCTTAGTGCTTGCAGAGTTTCTGAGTGTGTGTGTGTGTGTGTGTGTGTGTGTGTGTGTGTGTGCGCGTGCACTCATTTGCTTACACCAACACACACACAAACAAACACACTCTCTCAGGTTCCCAAACAAACACTCTCTGTCTTACACAGATACACACACACTCTCTCTCTTGGCTTTACAGCCCCCCTCCTCTCAGGTTCCCAAACAAACATACAGAAACTCTGCAGAAATTATTTTCTTCTAAAGAAGGTGCAGGACTTTAAGTACTTAGGGTCAATGGTCCAGAGCAACGGAGAGTGTGGAAAGAAAGTGAAGAGGCGGGTACAGGCAGGTTGGAATGGGTGGAGAAAAGTTTCAGGTGTGTTGCGCGATAAAAGAGTATCAGCGAGAATGAAAGGAAAGGTGTACAGGACAGTGGTGAGACCAGCGATGCTCTACGGCTTAGAGACATTGGCACTGAAGAAAAGACAGGAGGCAGAGTTGAAGGTAGCAGAGCTGATGATGTTGCATATCAGGGACAGTATGATTATTTCTATTCCACCAAGACTAAAATCTGAACTCGGAAGACAGCGGCTCCTTAGAACAACGGAGTGGCGTAGCAGAGCGCGGGGGCCAGCAGGCAATAGGAAGCGTTGTGCTTGCAGACAGAAGAGAGGAAAGCGGGCGGGAGCGTCTGTACAGTTAAAGGCCAACCGACCACCGATTCCAACTCTCTTCTTGGCCTACGTCCGCTCTCTGGATAATAAAATGGACCTGCAACGTTTGAGGATTAATGCTCACTCTGAGATGAGGATTTGCGCTGTTCTCTGCCTAACGGAATCCTGGCTAAACCAAAACATCCCGGACTCAGTCTTTCAAATTGATGGATTTCGGTTTTTCCATGCGGGGGACTTTAATCATGTGAAACTGACAGACACTCTGCGCAAATTTCACCAGCATGTGAAAATTCCAACACGGGGAGAAAATATTCTGGACTGTGTGTATACAAACATCCGCGGTGCATACAGAGCTCTCCCCCACCCCCATCTTGGCCCTTCTGATCACTTATCCATTCTGCTGGCTCCAGCCTATTGTCCCCTGCTGAGGAGGACAACACACACAAAGAAAACGATCACTGTATGATGCAGACCTTGTGCTCCAGGACTGCTTTCAGTGTACTGACTGGCAGATCATCAAAGATGCAGCCACTTATGAGGATAAGCTGGACCTGGATGAATACACGTCTTCCGTCCTCAGCTTCATATACAAATGTGCTGATGATGTAACCACCACCAAGACAATTACCTGCTTCTCTAATCAGAAGCCCTGGCTGAATGCTGAAGTAAAGGCTCTGCTGAAAACCAGGGATGCTGCATTTACGGCAGGTGATGCATCAGCGCTAAAGATGGTGAGGAAACAACTGACAGCAGGCGTTGGGAGGGCTAAAGCCACATACGCCCAGAAAATCCAGGGTCACCTTACATCCAACGATCCGCGGAGTATGTGGAAGGGCAATAAGTGCATCACTGACTACAACACCAAAAATGCACAATGCCCTAGGGACCCCTCCCTGCCAGATACACTTATCTCATTCTATGCCCGCTTTGAGGAACATGACAACCCTCCACCCTGTACTAAGCTCCAAACACTTCCTGATGACACAGCCCTTAAACACCTGGAGAATAAGAACTCCTACGTCCGGCTGCCTTTCCTGGATTTTTCCTCTGCCTTTAACACCATCTCTCCACAGACACTAGTATTAAAGCTCTCCTCTCTTGGATTAAGCCCTACAGTGAGGAACTGGGTCCTTGACTTCCTGACCAACAGATCTCAAACTGTCAGGATCTACGATCCCATCTCCTCCACCATCACTCTCAGCACAGGCTCGCCTCAAGGTTGCGTGCTGAGCCTCCTCCTGTTCACTCTATTGATGTATGACTGCATAGCGAGACACTCCAGCTGCCATATAGTCCAATTCGCAGATGACACAGCAGTAGTGGGACGCATCACTAACAATGATGAATCCTATTACAGAGAGGAGGTGGAACAACTGGTACACTGGTGTAGAGATAACAACCTCTGCATCAATGTAAAAAAGACCAAGGAGATGGTGGTGGACTTCAGGAAGGACAAGCGAACTCCTCTCCCCCTACACATTGATGGAGGTGCTGTGGAAGTGGTCCCCAGCTTCAAGTATCTGGGTGTCCACATAGCTAAGGACTTAACTTGGAGAGTTAACCTGATTAAAAAGGCCCACCAGCGTCTCTACTTCCTCAGGAAGCTAAACGAGCTGGGCTTGGGAGCCTGGTTCTGAAGAGTTTATATCAAGGAGCGGTAGAAAGCATCATCAGCTCCTACATCACTGTGTGGCACGGCAACAGCACCACAGCTGAGAGGAAAGCCCTGCAGAGAGTAGTTAAGGCTGCACAGAGGACAGTGGGGAGCAGGCTCCCCTCTATCACTGAACTGTACACTGCAAGATGCAGAGGAAGAGCTCTCCGCATTATTAAGGACTCCACTCACCCTGCACACAGCCTATTTCAGGTGTGCCCAACCAGTCGATCGCGGTCGACCGGTCAACCGCAGACTGCTTTCCAGTCGATCGCGAGAGTAAACTGCCTTCTGGTTTGTCCTTTCTCTTTCTTCACTGTTTCCACGCCTCAAACCTCAAATAAAACAATAACTTTTATAGACATAGTATTTTTTGAGTAAAGAAACCCTGTACTTATTTTAAAAAACAGTTCTTTATTTTCCCTTACAAGATCACTGATTACGTTCAGCTCTGCACTGAAAAAACTACGGAATTAGTGGCTGAATTTGAAATCGCATACTAACATACTACTCATACTATTTCATATAAATATATGGCAGAAATAGCGAGAGTAGTATGCTAGTACGCTAATCTAAATTTAGCCAGGGTTTTAGCTATAGGCACGTTACTAGTAGGGACTCACTGTTTAAGTAGAGATGTTTAGAGAGCTGCAACTTCAGCAAAATAAAACGCAACTATGGCAGAAGCACAAAAAAAAGGGCAATTTGGAGCGCCATTTCAAAACCGTGCACAAAAGCTACGATGCAAATTTCAGCTCTACACACCCGAAAAGTTCAGGAATTGAAGAGGCAGTTAGCAGCACAGCAGTCCATTTTCACCAGGCCAATCACCAAGGGTAAGGCTGCAGCTATAGCATTTTATCGCGTCAGTCACGTTCTTGCAAAACACAAGAAGTCTTTCAAGGATGGCGAAGTTGTGAAAGAATCATTTGTCATGGCTGCAGACGCACTATTTGGTGACTTCAAGAGTAAAAGTGATATCATAGCTGTTGTTAAGGACGTGCAATTATCCCGTGGCACTGTTACACGGCGATGTGAGGGATGTCGAGGCGCAGTTAAGGAAGGATATTGAACAGTGTGAATGTTTTTCTCTTCAATTTGATGAGTCGACTGATGTTGTGGATGTGGCACAGCAGTGTGTTTTCATTAGAATGGTTTTTGGAGACATGGGTGCAAAAGAAGAGCTAGGGTTAGGGTTAATAACTTTCAATTATCACTACAATTAGACTATGTTTTATTATATATGGATTAGGGCTACTTTCTGCTAACTCTAGTTGTGCTCTGTAGGTCCTTTCCCATCAAACACAATCATACACAATCACAAGCTGCTAACAATAGATAGTATTTAATTACAATTATCTCTATATTTTTAAGTGCAATATATAATCCTATGGTGCAATACATTTATAACTCTATAAGCCCAATGTACAAGGTGTAAAATATAGTTTCTGTAAATGTGCAATACACTATATATAGCTTATGTCTTAATTCTTGCATAATATATCTGACTGCTCTTATTTATATTAATGTATATACACGTACTGTCGTGGCAAATTTGTGGTGAACTATGTAAATTTTCCAAACAAAATCAATAACTACTCAAGTACTGAAATAGCAAAAGAGTTTATTGCAACCAAAAGTAAATGGACGGCACTGGACTAGCCAGACAAAAGACGAACAGATAAAAACTGCAAGATTTCTCTCCTTTCCTCTCTCACTTCCCTAATTTTACAGGGTTTATATACCTTCACTTAACAATTACATCATTGTTTGCTCCTTCTTAAGTCACGAAACCTTTTTAATATTCATGAGATGTGAGCTAATTCTATTCTGATCAGATTGATGTGGCACCTCCCAATTGCATAATTTTTCCTCTCATCTCATATTTATTCATGTCTGGGCAGGCCTAAGACGTTAGACGGTCTTACGTTCTCCTTTTTTGGAGAAAGTTTGGTTTATTCCTTTTTTTCTTGACCAGACCATTGACCACCGTTGGTAACTTGGGTTTTTGTGGAAGCCGCAATCTTTCAAAATCTTCCTCATCAAGATGTGTAAGTATTATAATTTTGGTTGTTCTTATCATAGTTAATTTTATCTAATTTGTCTTTAACTGTCCATTATGTATTTACTTGTATAGAGATTATTTATCTATTAGTACTTTAATATACTGTATTCTGGTTATTCATTTTGATTATACATTAAATCTCTTTATATAACTAAATGATTATTTTAATGATTTTGAACATATATATCAATTAGTATACTTTTGTTTAATTTACTTAATTATTATAGGATAGATATTACGATTAAAGATTAATTAAATCAGCTTAAATCAGTTCATTGATTAGGTTTGTTAATATTTATTTTTCATTTACCTACTACTATTGCTATACTATGGTTAGTTTAAGACAATCACATTAATCTGATTATTGGTATGATTATTTATATTGCTAGTTCTTAGATCCTATACTACTAAAATCAATACTGTAAATAATGTAATGTTTCTTTTAATATGTGCAGAGTGCATTTTTCCCCAGATTTACTAAACCCATGTTTACTAAATTCTCTTTAATTTTGTTTAATTCTAGCTCGCAGGCAGCGTTCTTCTCGCTCATCCTCTCATCTGAGATTCCTTCTGGGAGCAGGTGGCTACACCTTCCCCTACTCACACCGAACCACCACAATTTGCATCTGGTTAGAACTCTGAGGGGCCTACTGGTTAGAACTCTGAGGGGCCTACCTCTGAGGATGATATTGCTGAAAATTACTGATTAATTAGATTTTTTCTTTATAACAAATATGATTTATGCTGTTTTTCTGCTTCTTAAAAGCAGAAGTCTGGCTTTTTCACTTTGTGTCCCAATTAAAGCAGAACCGAAAGTTTATTTTTATAATTTTTATCGATGCTTGCATTTTCTGTATTTTTTCCTCCAATAAAGTTCCTTAATTTCTTGCACTCTGTGTGTACGGGTTGTTCTTGGGTCACACTTTGCATACTTTTTCTTTAATTATCATTAAAACAAACATTATCATAAACCACGTAGATATTACGAGTAGATATTATTAGTACATAATGATAAAATGTTAGTAAATATTATTGATATTGTTTTTTCTTTAGTTTTCTTGTCTGTTACCTATCCCTTGCCTCCTGCCTGCGTGTTTTCTCACTTCCTCAATTTGTCGTGCAGGCGCCTTTTCTGTTTTTGTAGCGAGTTGGATCAAGGCCTTTTAGACAGAGGCCTTCTGGGTATTTGGCACCTTACACTTGACTACAATTATAATACAATAAAATTTTTCCACAGTACACATCCTCATATTTACCACCCTGTTATTTATGTGGCTTAAACGGGACCTGGGTACTAATTTCGTACCATAACATGGAAGTGTGCTGGTATGACAATAAAGAATCCTTGAGTGTTGAGGGTTCTCCTTGGGAGTGACAAGGATGGATAGGATCAAGAATGAGTTCATCAGATGGACAACCCATGTGAGATGTTTTGGGGTCAGAGAGGCCAGATTAAGGTGGTTTGGACATGTTCAGAGGAGAGATGGGGAATATATCGGTAGAAGGATACTGAGGTTGGAACTGCCAGACAGGTGGTCTAGAGCAAGACCAAAGAGGAGATTTATGGATGCAGTGAGAGAGGACATGAAGTTAGTTGGATGCAGACGATAGGGTTAGATGGAGGCAGATGATTCGCTGTGGCGACCCCTGAAAGGGAACAGGCGGAAGACAGTAGATATACAAGATATATACAGTATATATATATATATAGGCGGCGCGGTGGTGTAGTGGTTAGCACTGTCGCCTTGCACCTCCAGGGTCTGGGTTCGATTCCCCGGCCAGGCTCGATTCCCGTCTCTGTGTGCATGGAGTTTGCATGTTCTCCCCGTGCTTGGTGTGTTTCCTCCGGGTACTCCGGTTTCTTCCCACAGTCCAAAGATATGCAGGTTAGGCTAATTGGCGTTCCCAAATTGCCTGTAGTGTGTATGTGTGTGTGCCCTGCGATGGATTGGCACCCTGTCCAGGGTGTACCCTGCCTAGTGCCCGAAGTCTCCTGGGATAGGCTCCAGGTCCCCCGCGACCCTGAACACAGGATTAAGCGGTATAGAAGATGAATGAATGAATGTATATATATATATATACATATATATAAGAAGAATATATGTATATATATATAGATGTATTTAAACATACATACAGTATATGTTGTAACATCGGTACCTCAGCGGCCCAGGGAAATAAGATCTGGGTCTCCGGATTACTGAGCCGACACTTTGTCCCCACCTAGTGTGTCAACGTTGGTATGTCTCCCTAATCACAAGAACACCTACACCTGTGTCCTATCCTAATGTGTCTCTATTTAAGCCGGTCGAGCCCATAGTGTCTCGTCCGTTCACAGTTGTGTGTCTGTGTGTGTTTGTCATGGTCTGTGTCTCCTTCCCCGCTAAAAGTGCTGTCGTCGTCTCTCCCTCACAGCGCTAAGTCCGCCCGATCACCAGACTCCAGGAAGCGCACCTGTCGCGCTCAGCAAAGTGCGCCTGGAAACCGCATCAGGCAGTTTTTGGACCTGACGCGCGTCCGAGGGACAAGTGGGACTTCGGGGGGCTACCCACACAGGGAGTGTGTGGTAGGCTTGGGGTTTGTTTTGTGTTTATTTGGTTTTGTTTACTTTTTTAAACTGAATTACAAAAAAAAAGAGAAAGAGACTTTGAGTTGAACGAGGAGTTCATCAAACAGCTAAGTTAATAAATAAAAAGCGAGTTCATTACATTCTCCTGCGTCTGCGTCCGCCTTTCTGCACACAGCATAATCATGACATATGTATACATGTGTGTGGCTGTGATCATCATTCGTATATTGCCGTGTGTGTTAATCGCCGTGTGTGTCTAATAATATGTAATATTATATTCTATTATTATCAAATATGATATTACTATTATAATAAACCCTAGGCACGAGACAGCTGTCAAGACCATTAATACAAATTCTTGTATAATGTTTATTTTGTAACACATTTATTTTTCAGAGGTTTGTCATGAACATGCAAATAAATATTTATATATAATAAAAATAAATATTTTTTATAATGAAAAATTGGACGAAATAAATTTTATTATAAAATAAACAATATAAAAGTATACATTTTGTATTTGAAAAAAATAGTAATATTTCTATTTTTTCATATACAACATATTTATTTTCATATTGCTTATTTTATTTTATTGTCTCATGTAATTTGTAAACCATTAACCTATGAATTTATGTTCTAATATAATATTTGATAGCGATTATGTAGGTGGGTGCAATCCATGGCAGGGGGGGCATTTCAGCGCATAACACGTGTTACAAAAATTTTTTTTTGCCATTTCGTCAACCAATCAAAGGGTTGTGATCAGTGTTTGCCTTTTAAACCAGACAAGTGTAACAGGTTAGAAAAAGTTGCTTCCACTTGCTTGAATTTTTAGGTGTATGGCCCTTTAAACACAATAAACCTGCACTCTCTGTTCATTGGCTGGTGCCATATTGGAAATTGCTTCCGGTTAGCTCATTAATATTCGCGCCAAGCAAGAGAGTGGTTGTAATGGGTGAGTGCTCTTGAAAATTATTTTTTTTTGTGTGCTCTTTTTATATTTTGACAATGCATTTTTCTTTTGTTTTTCTTGTTGAAAAATTATATTGTAATAGTTATTGTGCACCTGTCATTGCAGGATGTCTTGAGAAGAATGCTGTGAAATTGACCACTACATTAAATGTTTTTTTTATCAGGTACATGTTCCAATTTGCAAACTGTATTGTATATTTACTGTTAAACGTTCATTAATATTCACGCCAAGCAAGAGAGTACGAAGAACGGACCCCAGTTATTATTATTATTCAGACCTGGAGCCTATCCCAGGAGACTCTGGGCACAAGGCAGGGTACACCCTGGACAGCGTGCCAATCTATTATTATTATTATTATTTTTAGGGTGCCAATCCATCGCAGGGCACACACACATACACACACTCACACACCCAATCACACACTACGGGCAATTTAGGAACGAAATTAGCCTAATCTACATGTCTTTGGACTGTGGGAGGAAACCGGAGTACCCGGAGGAAACCCACCAAGCACGGGGAGAACATGCAAACTCCATGCACACAGAGACGGGAATCGAGCCTGGCCGGGGAATCGAACCCAGACCCTGGAGGTGCAAGGCGACAGTGCTAACCACTACACCACCGTGCCGCCCTGTTACAGATTATATTTGCATAAAATATTCACAAAGCATTTAATAGAAATGAGTTTGAACACATTACTTGTCACTCAATATTGTCTGTACTTTTTACACCATGCAAGATTCAGCATTAAACTTCATTAACCAGAATTCTGTGTGGCATATTAACATAGCTGCCAGGAATTTCATCTACTAGCTTCACTTTAGTTGCTCACTTGTTTACACTCACTCACTCATCATCTATACCACTTTATCCTGTATTCAGGGTCGCAGGGACCTAGACCCTATCTCAGGAGACTTAGGGCACAAGGCAGGGTACAGCCTGGGCAGGGTGCTCATCCATCGCAAGGCACACACACACTCACACACTGTGGGCAGTTTGGGAACGCCACTTAGCCTAATCTGCATATCTTCGGACTGTGGGAGGAAACTGGAGTACCTGGACGAAACCCACCAAGCACAGGGAGAACATGCACACAAAGATGGGAATCAAACCTGGCTGGGATACTACACCACCGTGCCACCACTATTTAACAGATTTACATATTCTTCTTCACATGTTTTCAAGTTGCTCTCGTGCTGTATCCTGTAATGTTATCTCAGTGTTATTTAACCTGTGTTTCAGATTCCAGAATTCAGTCAAGTCCCAGGAAATGTTTAATGATTTTCCCAGTGGCTGTTTGAGAAGCACATAGTATAACATGTTTTATTTGCACATTTGTTTTTCTTCAGTTAATTATTAAAACCTTGGTTTCCAGCTGCACTTCTGTCTGGCCCTAACAACTGGCCAGCTTGATAATCAGTAAAACATTTAGAAGAGCTAATCAAAAATTATGTTTCAATAAGAAAAAAAGTTAAATTAAACTTTAATTCAACTTTGGTGATATCAAGTACAAATCATGTAATTAATATCACACACTCTAAAAACAGCTTGGGTTAAAAAACAACCGAACATAACCCAGCCGCTGGGTCACTATTGGACAGAACACATGCTGGCTTGTTTTGACCCAGGTGCTGGATTGAACCATTTAACCCAAAATTCTGGGTTGTTCATCTGACCCAACCTGTGGGTAAAATTGACACTCTAGCTGCGTTAAATTTTAAAATGCTGGGTTATTTTATTTGACTCAAGCAGTGGGTAAAATTAACATACTTGCTGGGTTAACACATCCCATTTATTTAATTATTTTTTAAATACGCAAAATGCACACAACTTTACATAATGTGAATAGATTGTCACAGAATAAGAAAATGTGAATAACTCAATTTTGACAAATATGTTAGACAAAATCATATAACCCCAAGGTGGCCATTTGTTAAATATAAAATAAATGTAACATAAACACTCTGTAAAACAATAAAAACAAGAGGCCCCTGTAAATCCGATTTAAGTTGTATTTTATTTGCATTTAATACACTGTTTAAACACTTTTCATATAGAAATTTTCAATATAAATCTTATAACACCCATATGACATTAAACATTCCCCAGCTAATATTTTGACTATTAGTTATTTAACCCCCGCGACCCTGAACACAGGATTAAGCTGTATAGAAGATGAATGAATGAATAGTTATTTAACTATTACTATTTAATTTAATTTCCTAAAAAATTATATTAAAAACAAAAACGATAAAGCTTTAAATAATATTATTAATTAAATGTGTTGTCCTCAATTTAACAGATGAGTACTTGTGTCCATCAATCTGATCTACAGTATTCTACAGAAACTCCCAGGTGAGAAGACATTGCTTTGTGTAGTTAACGTCAAAGATAAAAAAAAAAATAAAAAATTAACTTTAAAACAAACATCAATGGCCACCACCAAAGAGTCTATATCAATAGCATTGCCTCCAACAATGGGAAAGGTCTGTCAGGTTCCTCTTCTCTCATCCCCAAGGCACAAAACATGGAACCTCCAGTCATCTCCATATTTGGCAGACATCATTCCCGTCATGCTGGTCCCCACCTGTGGATTACATACCATCATTTAATGTTGCAATATAACTAACATTTACATCAAGCATTTTTGTTAAGGATGTACAGCTATGTATGTACAGTATTTATGCAAAATGTTTTTTCTCTTGTCAATAAACAAAAAAACAATGTGAACATGAATTTAGTGTATATTTCTGACTAATTCACCTTACTATTGAAACGTTCGGCGCCTCAATCTGGATTTAATATGAAACATTTACCCCTTTTCAAATTCTCAACAAACCATAGATGAATACGATATTTAAGTGATGAATTTACAACTTACAATAAATATTTCATAAATGTTTCTTCAGAAATTTAAATGATGATGCACTCATTTATTAAATACTAAAAAACAAGATGAAATAAAAATATATATTGACCCCACACTGCCATATCAAATTAATTTGAACAATAAAATATGCTTGCTCCTACCACAACTTACAAAAAAAATAAGTAAAAATTTACATTAACTTTTCATAAAATACTGAGTGCACTGAGTATGATCCAGTCAGAAGTGAAGAATCCAGAAAGTTCCCTAAAGAATAAAATAACTGCTGGGTCAAAATAACATACAGAAACAGAAGACATTAAGACTGTCATTAAACATACCCCAATTGCTTCTTCTGAGAACTTTAAAATATTATCAAATATGCCAACAGAATTTCCACACACAGCTTTAGTGAAGATTACTAGTAATTTACCTAAACTTACATTTAAGATTACATTTAGTAAATTTAGGTTTTTTTCTTTTGTGTGTGCTACAGACGTACCTTTCTCATAATATATAGTATAGCCGACTATTGGCAGAGAATATAAAAACATGATCTTTCCACAGCCCATATCAAACTGCAACTTAACAGGTGGAAAAGTGAATAAACATGGAAATGAGCTTGCTCCTAACCACAACTACAGCATTGAAAATTTAGGTAAAAATTTATTATAGCTTACCATAAAATACTGCCTTCTTTAAGTGGAGTGCCCCTCGCTTCAGAAGTGAAGAATCCAGAAAGTTCGTCATGTCGTGTCTCAATTCCAAAAACAGCCTTGACTTGGAAGGGGGTATGAGGACACCGGGTATATTGCAAATGGAACGCAGCGTACAGGATGTGTCACACAGCCACAATATAATGTATTATACCATCCCATAACCGTATTATACCAAAGATTGCCTTTTGGAAATACACAAAGTGAAATAAATCCGCTGTTTTAACCACTGCAGAGACATCACAGTCATCTGTAGTTTTCAGAAGTTCTTTCCGAGGTGAGGCAGTGTTAAGCGGCTACATGAGCGCAGGGCGGGCACCTGTATTGCCTGCCTGGAGCTCAAATCTCTGAAATCGTTGAAGCTATTTTTTAAATTGACACTATCTTTAATAACCGATTGATGATTTGACCTGAACACACATACATTCTCCCTTAAACAACTCGTAAAACTACACTTTGTGACACAATAACAGTAATATTTCAAACATTTTGCAGGTTGCTGTTTGGAGAAACCAAAGAATAAAGAATAAACCAGTTGTTGGGTCAAAATAACCCAACCAGGTGTTCATTTGTAAATGACCCACTACATTTCATTTCACCCAACATAGAGCAACCCAACAATGTGTTTAAAGAACCTGAAATAACTCAGAATTTTGACCAAGCATAAACAACCCAACAAATGTGTTTACTAAAACAACCCAGCATTTTTGTGCAGTGTTTGGAAAGTTGAAAAGATTAAGTCATCCTACCTCCTGAGACTAAAGAGAACAGTTGAGGGAAACTGATTTTCACTTTACATATTATATGGTTGTGGGTGGAGCTAAAAAGTGGTATTGAAGTCAACCAGTAGAAAGTAGACAGGTTTATGGACGACAGACAGACAGACAGATAGATAGATAGCATGTCTTAATATTAGGCAAATACTTTATCAGTCTCTCACATCATTGGATTAATTTTGGCCCATTCTATTTACAGCATTGCTCCAGATTATCCACAGCTCTCTTAAAGTCCAATCACAGCATTTCAACTGGGTTGAGGTCTGGACTTTGACTAGGCCATTCCTGTTACATCCAGACCACCAGGGTTCCGGGGAATAAGATCTGGTTCTCCGGATTACTGAGCCGCTGCTTTGTCCCCCCCAAGTGTGTCTGTGTCGGTCTGTCTATCAAGATTAACTGATTAGTTTCACCTATGTCTCCTTCCCTTGTGTGTCACTATTTAAACCAGCAGAACCTGTAGATCTTAGTCTGTTCACTGTTGGTGTCATGTTGGTTACTGTGCGACGAGTAAACATCCTATTTGTTCTCCATCTTCCTCCTCAGGACTGAGAAGTGTTTTGCGGGGTCGAGGCGAGGTCAAGTTCATGACGGAAAATCACTGTCAAGGTCAAAAGTGGTAGAAGTACTTCACTCGTAAAAGAACGATTGTTGTTTATGTTCAACCTGATTAACGATTTACTTTAAGTTTCTGAGAGGCCCGTCTGTAGACCCAGCCTGGGGAGTGGAACTTCCAATTTATGTTTTGTTTATTTTGTGATCTTCAAGAATAAAAACGAGTGATATTGAACATTTTCCTGCATCTGAGTCCGCTTCCTTCGCACAGGGGAAAATCATGACAATTCCAAAACCTTAATTATTTTATATTCCATTCTGATGTTGATTTACTGTTGGGTGTCAGGTCATTGTCATCTCGCATGATCCACACATTTTGACTAAGCTTTAGCTGTCAGACAGACAGCCTCACATTTGTCTCTAGAATATTTCAGTATGCAGAGGAGTTCATGGATAACTCAATGACTGCAAGAGTACCGGACGCCGCTATTCAGCTAGACGGGCTAGCCTCGTTTCGCGCCGACAGAAATGCAGCTCTGTGCGGTAAGAGTCGCGGTGGCGGCTTGTTTGTTTACATCAATGCGAAATGGTGCAAGAACTCTGTGCTAGTTTCTAGTTATTGCTCATCGCTGGTGGAGTTTGTGACTGTTAGATGCAGACCTTTTTATTTACCACGAGAATTCACCACGGTTTTCATTATCGGAGTGTACATTCCACCTAGCGCTAATGCTAAGGAAGCGCTATGGGAACTGTATACAAAGATCAGTGAACTGCAAAATAAACACCCGGATGGACTGTTTATTGTTGCTGGAGATTTCAACTATGCAAATCTCAAGTCAGTGCTTCCTAGATTCCATCAAACATCCCCGGCGCATATCGGGCAGAGCCCCTCCCCCACCTCAGATACTCAGACCACATCTCTGTTGTGCTAATTCCAGCATACAGACCACTCGTCAGGCGTTCAAAACCGGTTCTGAAGCAGGTGAACACCAGGCCAGCAGGAGCCATCTCTGCTCTTCAGGACTGTATCGAGAGCACTGACTGGAACGTGTTTAGGGAGGCTGCAACTTACGGAGACTTCACTGACTTGGAGGAGTACACGTCATCAGTGACCAGCTACATCAACAAGTGCACCGATGACATCACTGTCTCCAAGAATATCATCTCATGACCCAACCAGAAACCGTGGATTACTGCGGAAGTGCGTGCACTTCTGAGGACTCGAGACTCTGCCTTCAAAGCGGGAGACAAGGTGGCCCTTAAAAGAGCAAGGGCCGAACATTCTTGGGCCATCAGAGAGGTGAAGAGCGCACACGCCCAGAGAATCCACAATCACTTCACAGACAGCGGCGACACACGGCGCATGTGGCAGGGCTTACAAGCCATCACAAACTACAGGACAACATCACCTGCCTGTGACGGTGACGGGTCCCTCCCAGATGCGCTGAACAACTTCTACGCTCGGTTCGACAGGCAGAACGACGTGGCGGTGAGGAAGACCACCCCTCCTCCGAACGATCAGGTGCTGTGTCTCACTACAGCTGAGGTGAGGAAAACTCTATGCAGAGTTAACCCATGTAAAGCTGCTGGACCAGACAACATCCCAGGCAGAGTGCTCAGAGAATGTGCTGAACAGCTGGCAGATGTTCTCACCGACATCTTCAACATCTCTCTGAGCAGCGCCGTCGTTCCCACATGCTTCAAGGCAACCACCATAGTCCCTGTGCCCAAGAAGTCTACTGTGTCCTGTCTCAATGACTACCGTCCCATTGCACTTACACCGACCATCATGAAGTGCTTCGAGCGGCTCGTCATGAGACACATCAAGACCCTGCTGGCCCCCTCACTGGACCCACTGGACTGCGTACCGTCCTAACCGCTCAACGGACACACTTGGACAAGAAGGACACATACGTTCGAATGATGTACATAGATTTCAGCTCAGCATTCAACTTTATCATCCCCCAACAACTGATCGGGAAGCTGAGCCTGTTGGGCCTGAACACCTCCCTCTGCAACTGGATTCTGGACTTTCTGACCGGAAGGCCTCAGTCAGTACGGATCAGGAACTGCACCTCCAGCACCACCACACTGAGCACTGGAGCCCCACAAGGCTGTGTGCTCAGTCCCCTGCTGTTCACACTGCTGACTCACGACTGTGTAGCCATACACAGTTCGAATCACATCATTAAGTTCGCTGATGACACGACCGTGGTGGGTCTCATTAGCAAGAACGATGAGTCAGCGTACAGAGAGGAAGTGCAGAGGCTAACGGACTGGTGTAAAGACAACAACCTGTCTCTGAATGTTGACAAGACAAAGGAGATGGTTGTTGACTTTAGGAGGACACGAGGCGACCATTCTCCGCTGAGCATCAACGGCTCCTCTGTGGGAATCGTTGAAAGCACCAAAGTCCTGGGTGTCCACCTAGATAAGGGCCTCAGCTGGTCCCTCAACACCAGCTCCCTACACAAGAAAGCCCAACAGCGTTTCTTCTTTCTGAGAAGACTGAGGAAGGCCCAGCTTCCACCACCGATCCTGACCACCTTCTATAGAGGAACTATTGAGAGCATCCTGAGTGGCTGCATCACTGTCTGGTTCGGGAATTGTGCCATATCGGACCGCAAGACCCTACAGCGGATAGTGAGGACAGTGGAGAAGATTAGAATGTCTATCCATATATCTATCCATTACAAAATAGGTTATGGGGGGGTCTCATTTGAATTTTTCCTTATTTGAAGTTTTGTGAGAATGCTTATGACAATAATAGTAGACTGTAAATGATTAATGCATTTTAATTTAGCATTGATTATACAGTGGTCACTTAATCGGAGCGTCGTATTTACCGTCGCCGCCGCATTGGGGTATGAGCATTTGCTGGCTTTTACCACTGAGTGGCGCTATATAACTACAGACTGACGCCTCATGCCTTAGTTCATTCTCTGCCGCATTAATGAGACGCGTTCCATTAAATAATACACGTAGTAGCCGATAACATCAAGTGAAACAGTGTAGTTGACCGAATTCATAATCACAGTACTAAAATTACAGTACAAATGTAGAATTCAAATTAAATCAAATCTTATTAAGATCAAATTTAAGCACAATAAATATTAACACAGTGAGCCTTTAGATTTTATCACGTGTAATTAGAAAAGAAGTGTGTAGGGTTTTATTGAAATATAAATTTCTAAACCAATAAGATCAAATAACACCAAGTTATTATTATAACAGGCTTACTTCGTCACTTATCTAGAGCTTGCTTTCAAAGAAGTCGAGTGGCTTATTAACGTCACTAGGTTGCATTGTCTCTAAGTGCCTGCTTGGTGTAGCGGTTAGAGCGCTCGGCCAGAGATCTACAAAGCGTCGGTTCGAATCCCGAGTGATGATGTTTTAAAATTGTTTTATTTTAATTATAGCAAAATTAAGATAAAACTAAATAAAAATTTTAAGTGCGCTTAAGGTAGAGTCTTATAAAGGCTATGTAGACTTATATAGTTTTATTATATATTTTTTGCACATTAATCTGAGTCCTCATCTGTTAGATCTGTTTAGTTTTTTTTTCCTGCCGGCACTCCATCCCTTTCCCGCCTATTCAGGGAGCCTACGGAGTGAGCGATTAACCATAGTCGAATCGATTGGTGTGCGCCCAACTCACGTTACTCGTGAGTCGGCCTATTCATGCCGGCTGGTGATAATTAACGTTAATATGATCTCGGGCTTGCTCACGATGCTCAACATCTATAAAAATAGCAAAGTATTGTGTATAGAGTGATAAAAAAAACTATCTAACGCATGTTACGATAAGGAAAATCTGTAAAGAACAGTATGGAGGAATGGGTGCTATTTATAGTCTGGGGTGCGTTATCTCTAAGTGTCTGAGTGGTGCAGCGGGTACGTTCGCGCCCTTTCATGCGGGCAACCCGTGTTCGATCCCTGTGTGATACATTTTGAAATGTGATACATCCATGTGAAATTTTTTATTTTAATTATAGTAAAATAAAAATAAAACAAAATAAAATATTTGATTTTGATTTTGCTTCAGCATACTATAGGAAAAACAGCAAACTCGCACGCAACCAGTTTGTATTCTTTAAATTTAGGGGAGTGACGACTCTGTGTGTGTGTGTGTGTCATTATACTGATGAAAAGTGGTGGATTATTCAGTGAAACGAGGCTCAGCTGAAAGATGTTAGGCACATCAGTCACTTAACCCTAAATAAAAGGTATTTCCGAGTGTTCTTATATAGTTGTAAAATAACAAATGTACAAACGGTGGCACTGAATATTAAACCTATACCAGGCATGATGTTTTTTTTGTTTGTTTGTTTGCTGTTTTTTCTATAGTATGCTGAGCAAAATATAAAAAAAACATTGGTTAGTTTTCGTTTAGAAAGAACAACTGCACAAACAACAACACAAGGGCTTGTAAGAAACATTTTTATTATTTTGACAAGAGTTAAATTTGTAACAGTAGAAGGCATCCCAATTTAAATATATAAATAACCAAAAAGCAAATTGAATAAACTATCAGAATAAAAAAAATAGAACGAATCGTTAAAGAAAATTATAATGACCATAACAGCCTACTGCATTTCATTATTTATAATAACGCAAAAACGAGTGCTGATGATTTACAAATACAATATTTGTTAATTTAATATAAAGCCGGTATCGTTATCCTCCTTTTTATTTTCCTACGTACTCTAATAAAGTTTTCCAGAGCGCGGAGAAGTTTTGTTGTACTAAATAATATTTATGCAGCATCAGGGCCTCCTATTAATTTTAAGTTGTTGTTTTAGTGTTACTCTGTGTGCTTTACACAGACAGAATTTTTTGACAAGTGGGGCTTGAAAATTCTCCCACTCCCTTAAGTGGGGAATAACAAAATGTTTGAGAACCACTGCTGCTTCCAGTGTGTGCTTTACAATGCCAGACAACATTCAAATGCAAATTTTTCACCCTCCCCCTATACATTCAGGACCTCTCCCCACTTCCCCAATCTGAGGCTCTTATGCCTCAGACTTTCAGTCAGGGGCGGACTGGGACCAAAAAGTGGCCCTGGACTTTCTGGCCCACAGCAGCCCACATCATAATACACTGGCTCATTAATGTAGAGAGATATCTTAACACCAGTTACTAGTATAAAAAAATATAACACAATACGGAAAGCAATGCTATTTAAACATATTATTTGAAGTATCACTGAACATATATTGGGTCATATTAGTGAAACAAAGAAACAAAGGAAAGAACATGAAGACAAACTACATATAAATCTATAAGACAATATTTTTAAAAGAATGGCAATAAAACTGAACAGGTAAGCTGAAATAAAATCAGTAGCAGCATTATTTTTTAATTAATATTGTCTACCATAATAATTACTAGCAGGAGTTAATGCTGCTACTAATTTTATTCCAGCTTACCTGTTCATCTAAAGTTACGGTGTGATCTAAGATTTTACTCCTAGCTGTATGTGGTCCGATGACTAGAACTTCTGTCTTATCCGGATTAAGCAGAAGGAAGTTAATTAGCATCCAATTTCTTATGTCATGCACACATTGCTCAACTTTAGTAAGCTGGTTTTTCTCATCAGGTTTTGCTGAGACATATAACTGTGTGTCGTCAGCATAACAATGAAAACTAATGCTAACTAACCATGCTTACGGATTATGTTGCCCAGAGGAAGCATGTAAAGGGAAAAAAGTAGTGGGCTTAAAACTGAACCCTGCGGAACGCCAAACTCCACTAGAGAACATGCAGAATAATCACCATTTAAAGTCTACATACTGATAACGATCGGTCAAATAGGATGTGAGCCAAGAGAGGGCTGTACCCTTAATTCCTACTACATTTTCTAATCTGTGAAGAAGAATAGCATGATCAATGGTGTCAAAAGCTGCACTGAGGTCGAGTAATACAAGCATAGTTACACAATCCTGATCAGAGGCCAATAGGAGGTCATTTACTACTTTAACGAGTGCTGCTTCTGTGCTGTGACGAGGCCTAAATCCTGACTGATACAGTTCATGGATGCCATTTCTATGTAGATATGAGCATAGCTGCTCCACTACTATCTTTTCCAGAATCTTAGAGATAAAGGTGAGGTTTGATATTGGCCTGTAATTGGACAGCTGACAGGGGTCGAGGTCAGGTTTCTTAATTATTGGTTTGATAACTGCTAATTTAAAGGATTTTGGAACATAACCAATGCTGAGTGTAGATGCGGTCATATTATTTCACTAGTTTTGACACGTAGCTTTGGTTTGAAGTTTCACTCACACAACAGAAGTCCGATCTCTTTGTCTCTTGTAGTTTATTTTGTCAGCATCAAAGAATCAACACTTCATACAGTCGTCTTGAGTAAATCCACTGTGATTACAGACACCAGTTGCTGCATCTTGCAAATCTCTGACTTTTACAACAACCTATTTGCTGTATCTTGTAAATTACAGTCTTAGCTTAGGTATATAAACAACACTCTTGTTGTATATCTCTACTTACGGGAGCTTATGGTTACAACAACCTAGTTGTTGTATCTTACATTCCTAGCTTACGCGGAGCTCACGTTAGCTGACGGTCAAAAGCTTGTGTTTCCGTAGCCTTCCGCATCTAAACTGAACTCTCTATCATATGACAGTCATACAAATGCATGTAATAGTGGAATGACATCACAGACCAACTTACGATTGTCAAAATGGATGCATAACTAAGAAATTTAAAGCTTATGGCTTATGTAACAAACTTAATGCTTAACTAATGAATAGAACAAGGTAGAATAAATGAAATAAGTAAAATAAAATAAACACAACAACAAATTCATAAGTACGATATGGCTCTTACATTCCAGCCCCTAATTGACGGGCATGGAGACTGACAATTACAATTTTGTGTTTTTTTTTTTTTTTTTGATAAAGCCATTAAATCAAACATTCTTAACCTTCTAATCTTGCAAATCTTGTAAATGTGTAATATTTATCTCAGGTGTTTATATTTGCATGTCAAATTTCATAAAATATTAGCACACATTTAACAGTCCATTTCATATATGAGGCACAGCTTGTCGATGTGTCTTTCCAGCATGTTGGTCTTAGTTTTAACTAACACATGTCTCACAAGTCCCCTTTTTGTCGGGGAACACTTTCGTGATTCTTCCCATGACCCATGAATTTCTTGGAGAAGACTCATCAATCATTAAAACTATGTCTCCAATCGAGAGGTTTTTTTTCTCCCCCACCCCCTTTTTTTTTAAACCATTTTTGCCGTTCCTGGAGCAAGGGCAAGTATTCACGCACCCATCGCTTCCAGAGCAGGTCTGATACATGCTCGAACTACTTCCCCCTGCGACGCACATAGATGTCTTCCCTTTTGACAAATCCAGGTGGCAAGTTTGGCTGTTTTTTCATCAGCAGCAGGTGGTTAGGTGTCAGAGGTTCCAGATCTGTGGGATCTTCCGAGACAGTAGTGAGGGGTCGGTTATTCATTGTCGCTTCTACAGTGGTTACAAAATCGGAATGGCGATCCCGCCGCGTATACCGCCGTTTAAAGGCAACAGCGGCCAAAATAAATCAGTTGCATTTCAAAGTCATTCGTAAAATGGCCGCCAGGTGGCGCAAAGTGACATTTTCATTCATCGCAGTAAATACAACAGTGATGGTAATTTCCACAACAAACATGAAAAATCTGAACCAGAGCTATTAATGTGTACTGTACAATAATGAGTAAAAAAAAATTATAGTAGATTTATTAACTGAAATAAATGACCATATTTTTCAAGAGAATTTTCAAGCCCCACTCATCAAACAAAATTGTAACGAAATCGGCCAAGTTTACTATTTATTTAAATATAAATTTATAAACCAATAAGATCAAATAACACCAAGTTATTATTATAACAGGCTTACTTCGTCACTTATCAAAGAAGTACGCTTGCTTTCAAAGAAGTCGAGTGGCTTATTAACGTCTCTGGTGTGCATTGTCTCTAAGTGGCCGCTTGGTGTAGCGGTTAGAACACTCGACCAGAGATCTGCAAAGCCCCGGTTCAAATCACGAGTGATGATGTTTTAAAATTGTTTTATTTTAAAACTAAATAAAATGTTTTAAGTGCGCTTAAGATAGAGTCTTATGAAGGCTATGTAGACTTATATAGTTTTATTATATATTTTTTGCACATTAATCTGAGTCCTCATCTGTTAGATCTGTTTAGTTTTTTTTTGCCGGCTTTGCGAGGCAGCGTGCGGGAAGCTGTGAAAATGCCCTTCATTACCTGTAGGGGGCAGTCGTGTTTCAGTCTGAAGTATTGAGTGTCTACTGAAGCCGAAAATGTGTCCAAATTAAACCGCGCATGCGTGTTTGGAGACGCTGTGCCCGCGCTGTGTATCAGTCGGTTGGGAATCATCATGGAGTTTACTACACGGCGTGGCTGCAGCTGGAGTTTGTCGTGTTCGAGGTAAGGTTAGCTTTCTTTTTTGGATGTGATTCTCGCTTTCATGACTCCCAATTAATGTTCATCTTAATCTCAGGACTTACAATTAGCAATTTTTAAGTTTTTAATAGTGTGGAGATTCATAAATAAATAAATAACGAACCGAGCACGCGGATTAATACACCGAGTGTTTCTTACCCCCACAAGTCGTGGAAACGGCGTGTTAATAAGTTACAAGTTAAATTTCAACTGAAAAGAACCTGTACATATGTTCATACAGTATTGACAGCAGCTCTAATTTGTCTAAATCGCATTGCAGACAATAAAAATAAGTCGAGTCATCCTGTGACCCTGCATGCTTAATCTTTCCACACATGATTCTTGCTTCTCACTTTTTCCTTAATCCCTCGCTGTTCTATCTTGTATTTTTCTAACGGTGTCAGAAACTTTGTGTTAGTAGCACTGCTTGACATGCTTGATGCCTTCCTCTTTTGTAATTTGCTTTGGATAAAGGCAAAACTTACAAAAGATGAAGAAATGCCTAAATGTAGTTGTACGAATAAAAGATTATGTAATGATACAATGTAAATATTTTCACAGAAACAAAGCGTAAAGATGAGACATGAGACATTTCTTATTAATTATACAATTTATTAATACCTTGAATATAGTGTTTGTTGCATTGGACAGAAGCATATAAATGCAAATGAATATATAAATCTGAGTAATTATTGAACGAATTTTCATGTTTGGACTAACCCTTTAAATACAAACTCAGCATTCATCATAGGCTTTCCTGACACTGTAACGGTGCAGAGTAATCTATGGAGTGTAGCCATCTCATGCCATGTTTTACAATGTTGTATTGATGCAAGATTATTGCTAAAGCAATTTAACCCAAGTTTATGAAGTATATGAAGTGATGGTTATTTTTTATAAATTTTTTTTTTTTTTTCTCTCTCTGTGAAATGAAGTCAGCACAGGTTGAAGCAATTCAGATTTTATTTTTGTTTCTCAAAATAAATTATTTCTTGTAAATTTTATGCAGGGGGACAGACGAAGTGATGCCAGTATGCACCTTCTTAAAATCCTTGTCGTCTGTGCTGTTGGAGGGGGAAGGACCAGTTGGTGTAGCCATAATCCTTGAAGGAGAGGAAATTTTGCAAGAATGTGGCAATAGCTCAGAGCACTGCGCTACACATTTGAGCTATTTTCAGAAAGTGCTTCTAGAACTTGATGGGATTAAGCTATCACCAAAAGTGCAAGCTTTAAAGATGAAGTTATCATCTTAAAACATTTGATTTGGCTTGACTACAAGTCTTTACAGATGTCGCCATTAAAAACCTGCGTTTCGAGAAAAGGGATCCCGTGACTTGCCGCGGCTTTGCGCGGCTGCGTGCGGGAAGCTGTGAACATGCCCTTCATTACCTGTAGGGGGCAGTCGTGTTTCAGTCTGAAGTATTGTGTGTCTACTGAAGCCGAAAATGTGTGCAAATTAAACTGCGCATGCGTGTTTGGAGTCGCTGTGCCGGCGCTGTGGATCAGTCGGTTGTGGATCATCACGGAGGTACAACACGGTGTGGCTGCTGCTGGAGTTTGTCGTGTTCGAGGTAAGTTTAGCTTTCTTTTTTGGATGTGATTCTCGCTTTCATGACTCCCAATTAATGTTCATCTTAATCTCAGGACGTACAATTAGCAATTTCAGTTTTTAATAGTGTGGAGATTCACAAAACACCGTTTTCGTGTAAAAACCTGAACCTACGGAGCCCCCATGGGTCCTGTGGTAAATAAATAAATAAATAAAATAATAACGAACCGAGCACGCGGATTAATACACCGAGATGTGTGTTTCTTACCCCCACCCCGAGTGAAAACGGCGTGTTCAGACAAAGCCTCGCCAGTTAGATGCCATTTCTGAACAAACTGAGTCGTGTGTGTTAAAGCATTAAATGGTAAAAGAGCACTAGCAATAAACGTTTTTTTTCTGAAGCCGGACTTTATTAATGAGTTACGAGTAAAGAACCTGTACATATGTTCATACAGTATTGACAGCAGCTCTAATTTACTGCGGTAAAGCCAGCCGCGGTTCAGAAAAACACGGTCAAGCCAGCCGCGATTGATTTTAGTGCGCGCGCATATTACAGCGATTACGGTAGTTTCATGAACAACACAGAGAGAATGCCCCATATCTGAAAAATGCTGCAGTAAAATAGTTTCATATGTGGTGTGTATATAGTATGGGACGTCCTGAATAAGAACTGATCATTGTTTTTTTCTACTTATTAGAAATGGGGTCTTTATACCCCTTTAAAGTGTAATAATGTCCAATATCTCAAAAATGCTGCAGTAAAATAGTTTCATATGTGGTGTGTATATAGTATGGGACGTCCTGAATAAGAACTGATCATTGTTTTTTTCTACTTATTAGAAATGGGGTCTTTATACCCCTTTAAAGTGTAATAATGTCCAATGTCTCAAAAATGCTGCAGTAAAATAGTTTCATATGTGGTGTGTATATAGTATGGGACGTCCTGAATAAGAACTGATCATTGTTTTTTTCTACTTTTTTTTTTTTATCATATAATGTGTGTACATTATATGGGATAAAAACTGACCATGGCGTTTTATACTTACTAGAATTTATTTTTTCATAGGTCTCTGAAGTGAAATAAAGGCATTTTATTTAACTTTTTTTCCCCCATTGTGAACATTTGTTTATTTGACCTCTCTTCCAAAGCAGACGTTAATCCTCATTATAGAAAACATTCATTGAAGAATAACTGCTACTTTTGAACAGTAAAACAAAATAAAAATCAATTCTGGTATTTAGAAAGACTAAATACATTATTTTGTCTGTTTTCTACGAATTCTGCTGTAACTTATCTACATAAAACAATTATTTGAATGGTGAATATTTAAGAAAAATATTGTAACAGACAACCGTCAAAGTCACCAATAAATAACACGGATATTAAAGCAGAAATGCAAATAAATAAGCAAGTAAAAATTGACGAGCATGTTGTATTATCTCTCAGTCCTGGGCGTCTAAATGAAAAGCGCTCTGAAAGCGCGTTGTCTCTGTGTCGGTCCTGAAACTACCGTAATCACTGTAATATGTGCGCACACTAAAATCAATCGCGGCTGGCTTGACCGTGTTCTTCTGAACCGCGGCTGGCTTTACCGCAGTTCTAATTTGTCTAAATCGCATTGCAGACAATAAAAATAAGACGAGTCATCCTGTGACCCTACATGCTTAATCTTTGCACACATGATTCTTGCTTCTCACTTTTTCCTTAATCCCTCACTGTTCTATCTTGTATTTTCTAACGGTGTCAGAAACTTTGTGTTAGTAGCACTGCTTGACATCCTTGATGCCTTCCTCTTTTGTAATTTGCTTTGGATAAAGGCAAACTTACAAAAGATGAAGAAATGCCTGAATGTAGTTGTACGAATAAAAGATTATGTAATGATACAATGTAAATATTTTCACAGAAACAAAGTGTAAAGATGAGACGTGAATCTGAAGAGGATCTCTTTGATGATTGCCTGGTAAAGCATTGTTTTCTTATTAATTATACAATTTATTAATACCTTGAATATAGTGTTTGTTGTATTGGACAGAAGCATATAAATGCAAATGTATATATAAATGAGTAATTATTGAACGAATTTTCATGTTTGGACTAACCCTTTAAATACAAACTCAGCATTCATCATAGGATTTCCTGACACTGTAAAGCCATCTCATGCCATGTTTTACTGATGCAAGATAAAGCAATTTAACCCAAGTTTAACAATATGAAGTATATGAAGTGATGGTAATTTTTTTATTATCATTTATTTTTATTTTTATTTTTTTCTCAATGAAGTCAGCACAGGTTGAAGCAATTCAGATTTTTTTGCTTCTCAAAATAAATGATTTATTTTCTTGTAAATTTTATGCAGGGGGACAGACGAAGTGACACCTTCTTAAAATCCTTGTCGTCCGTGCTGTTGAAGGGGAAGAACCGGTTGGTGTATCCATAATCCTTGAAGGAGAGGCTATTTTCAGAAAGTTCTTCTAGAACTTGATGGGATTAAGCTATCACCAAAAGTGCAAGCTTTAAAGATGAAGTTATCATCTTAAAACATTTGGTTTGGCTTGACTACAAGTGTTTACATGTTGTGTTTACATGTTCAGCTTAAAATGTTTTCATGCATTAAGGTTTCAATGGCATACTTTTAAGTGCACTAGTCCAGAGTGCTGATTTGAAAGTTGCAACTTCACTGCTTCAGAGGGCTATTACGTTTTAACGTTTATTCTACAGTTTGTTTAAAGTATTTTCTGCTGCATTTTATTTCTAAATGAATGCTGTATTTTATTTATTTATTATTTTACACAATTTTGTTTAAAACAAGTATTTCAGGCCCTGGTGCCGTGCAGTTTTTTTCTATGGATGCAAAATTTAGCTGAATGCACTTTTATTAAAAAGACAACTTGGATCTAGACTGTGAATGTCACAAATATTTGGTAATGTTGGTGAATAAACTGTTTAATTATATTTTAGTTGTGTGATTTATGAAAGATATAGATGAAATAATTACTTAAGTTTCTTTCCAAAACATAAATTAGCAATGTTTACATTATTATAGGGAGTAATAGGTAGCAAACCTACGCCCTTGTGTGTGTGTGTGTGTGTGTATGTATATATATGGAAATATAATTAATATTTTCGTGTTTAATTACAGAAAAAAAAACATTTTAATGGTTAGTGATTGTTGCAGACATTTACACTATTTTTGAGAACTATTAAGTTCTCCTTCAACGTGTCATAGCCGATAACTGCCCCTTTGAAGCCTTTGAATGGTGTTAAAAATACTTGCAAAACAAGTATTGCAGCCATACATTGGAGGGAACTTCTGAGGTGGTCAGTGATTGATGGCACGGTCGGTCGGAGGGGGTTGTGATCACACCTATAGATCTTTTGTTCTAGGCTATCGGTCAAATATCTCTCCACTTGGAAGCAAAAACATGCAAGGGATTTCAGCATCTCGACGCACATACTAAGCTGTTTATAAAGTAGACACTGTTTGTTTTTTCATTTTGTAATCTTTTCCGTGTTTACCGTGTACTGTACAATGTATATTCATTTTTTAATGAATTACTGTAAATAAACTACACATTCCGTTGATTTACCAGAAATGACTTTTCTGTTTTTTGTGTGTGCTAAACTAAACTTCAGGGTCAAAGTAATAGCGATTTTATTTGAAAAGTATTATATATTTACAATGCTGATAAGTTCAAGCTTAGATTCATATATAAACTGCTTCAAAGTCTTTCCGTGACCGCTGAAATCCGACAGACGCAGGGCTCAAGGGAGGTGTGTCTGTGTGTGTGTGTGTGTGTGCGCGCGCGCGTGTGTATGTGTGTGTGTGCGGGTTAGTGTGCCTGTCCTATTTCAGCGGATTTTTCCGCTACCGCAGATCAGTTTATCAACTTGTAATATATACATTTTAGGAATATATTAACATGTGCAGACATTTAAGGGTGCGCTGCCCTCTCTTGCCCCTGCGTAGAGCCTATACACACACACACACACACACACATCTATCTATCTATATAGTCAACTCGCACGTTCTGTAATGTTCCATTGTCTTTTAGAGCCCATTACTAAAGCAGGTTACTAAAACCTGGCTTACTACCTATAAAAAATATTTCAATTTAACTCATGGGTCTCAATCACAGATGACACGGCAAATTATATACTCTGAAACGTTCATTTGAACATTTAAAATGTTAATACAAAAATACAAAAACATGAATACTAATGTTATCATGGAGTAAATTATTAACATTAGGTTAGGTCCTGCCCTTAATTAATTCATATTATAATTACTTTTACATAGTATAGTTACTGGACTGACATGACCAAAAACTAGCTATTTGATTTAGCCTTTCTAAAATCAACCCATATATCATTTATAATCAGAAAACATAAAACATATTATGATCTGTTCAACAGCCCATCTGTTTTAATTTAGTTTGTATTTTTTATTATTCATAAGACAACCTTTCAGTTTTGTAAATATTTTAGTTATAGTGTGTTAAGTCTTACTATTAGCTTAAACGTTTTTGAGAATTTGACCATCCAGCTTAGATAAATGTTATGTCATTGATAAAATCTGGATTAAGGATATTTTATTATATAATTATATATTATTGTGGTCTGGGGGTTTGCGTGCCTCAACACAATTCAGCAAATACAATACTGTTACTATACAGTAAGGCCAGGTAAAAACAGTGCTCGAACATGATGCCCCCCTCCCCCCACCCCGTGTTGTCTGGTCTAGAACGGCGCTGCCTCTGACCGTCTTTTGTCTTGTAAATGAGTATTCTCACTCACCTTCCAATCCCCCCAGCGCACACACTCTGTTTGTACTGTAAACTGTACTGTAACTGTGTTTGCTAGGGCACTTGGTTATACACAGTACTTTAATGTATGGAACACTTACTTAACTTACTGGTTTGGTTTAAATATCGCTTATTACCTTATTCAGCAAAATAAATTCATTATTAACGTATTGAAGTATTTTAGTTAAGGACAAAAACTGTGCTTGTGTTTAGAACTGCTGAACAGCCGAAAACACACACACACCCATCCCCCCGCCAAAAACACACACGCACACACAGAGCAATTAACACCAGGAGTGGAAGGTGACAAACCTCAATGGAGAATACCAAGTTTGTCGTTGCTCTTTTGGAGTTCTTAAAACCCAAAACATTTATTTATACTGAGAAAAAATTATTATGGGTCACAATCACAAACACAAATACATATAATCAAGTGTTTAACTGGTTTCATTTGTTTCTATGATCAATAATTATTATTATTATTTTCAGCCCAACTCTTTGACTATTTAAAACAAAGTTGTGTCCCATTTTTTGCCCATTGAAGTTGTTGGTTCAACTAAACAATTTTTAAATACCCAAACAATCCCCCAAAATTAAAACACGCAAAACATGACTTTAACAATTCAATTTATTCTTCCAAAACTAGTCAAAGTTAAAACAGTAATTTATATAAAACAGATGAATACATGTTGTCTTTTTGCTTAAAGTTCATTAAACAACCCGGATACACCAGCTGCTTATAAGTCTCTATCTATAGTCCTTTTACATTAAAATAAAAAAATTTCAAATATCAAAACTATTACATATTTGTTATTAATAATGTTATTACTTAACAGTTTAAGTCTTTGTTTCCCCCAAAGTACTGTATCAGACATTTTGCAGTTCTATGTTCAGAATATACAGTAGACCTGATCAAACATCATTCTAAAACTGTCGGACTGTGACGTCATCGCTACCGCAGATCAGTTCATCAACTTGTAATACATACATTTTAGGAATATATTAACATGTGCAGACATTTAAGGGTGCGCTGCCCTCTCTTGCCCCTGCGTAGAGCCTACACACACACACACACACACATCTATCTATCTATCTATTATATAAATACACATTTGGAATCTGCATCTACATTTTGTTACAATTATAGAATTAGGTTCAGCTGAGACTCATGATCAATGGTGTTAGGGTACTTATGTAGTGATAATTAGTTTCAGCCAGATCATTAAAACTAACAATGGACTATGACACTCTTGAGAGGGGATATGAAGGTGTTATTCATTTATTTATTCTCTACAAGGGTGCGAAGAACAGTACAGACCAAACTATAACTCTCTCTTACTACTATAAAAATTCTAGACATAAACAAACAAAATACAGCTTTTTTTCCTCAGAGGTAAACGGAAAAGTGAAGTTGTTCAGCTGTTCACTGTCACTGCAGCTTCTTCAAAGTCTTCCCACTCCGTGACCACTGAAATCCGACACGACACCACGTTAGGCTGCGTCTTGACTCATTTGTATACCGACGGTGATTGGATGTTTCCCGAGGGCTCAGGGGAGTGTGTGTGTGTCTGTGTGTGTGTCTATGTGTGTGTCTGTGTGTGTGTGTCTATGTGTGTGCGTGTCCTCATTGAGCTTTTGTTCCTCTTATGTGAGCATAAACAGTGAAACATTCCACAGGTTTATAATACGAAACGAGGCATAATCGTGGTGTTTGCTTCGGTTATGACACACCATAGTTTATTACCTGCTGTGGTAGATCTGAATATTTATTCAAACACAATAATAAAGCTTTATATCCTCAGGAGGGCTCAGTACATTGTTTTAGCGATAGTTTCACGGAAGCGAGTTCAGAACTAATCTAACCAAACCAAAAAAAAAAAAAAACATCCGAAGCTTCAAATAGAATGAACGAACTAATGAAATTGATATATATGTAATTGATATACTGTATACACAGACGTGTGTGTGTCATTTTAATTCAAATGAACATTTTAATGCTTTCTGATACACTTATCAACTTATCCACATAAACTTATCAACACATACTCTCCGTGCACGCACATACAATCTCTAAAAAAGTAAAATTAATAACATACATATACAAATAAACAAAAATATAAACGTCTATGTATATTGAAGTTTACGGTGAACGCAGAGTCGGCTAAGCACATGTGATGACGCGCGCGCCCTCACCTCTTGTTACGACTGCCTATTTGGCCAAAAAATAATTGAACGATATGCCTGGTCCTGGAAAGAGACAATAAATATATATATTTTTTATACATTTATTGCATTGTTTGTTGTTTACAGTCAAGCCATCAACATACAATAAAATGTAAACATGAGATCTAAACTAAAAACTGTGCTCCCTGTGCTGGTGCTGGCAATATCATCTCTTTGTTCTGCTGTCTCCGGCTCCCTCCCTGGTCCTGAACCGTACCATACATACCAGATCAAGAACTTGAAGATGAAGATTATATCTCTGGTCTTCTCTCTCTGACGGGTTCCTCCCTAGTTTCTGATGATCTCAATTAGTTTGTAGTGTTGCTTGTCCAGGGAAACCAGTAATCTTGCTTGAAGTGGAGCAGATATAATTCTCAGAAACTCATTACTGATCTTTAAAAAAAAAAAAAAAAAAAAAGGTAAAAACAAAAATTGGACTGGCTCAAGTTCTTATGTTAGCAAATCTTAATTACAGTATGTATAAAGTATAGAAAGCAGTACACTACAAACAGCACTCACTCCAAATTAGCTTGTTCTATGTTTACGTCACTTTCCTATTAATTTTTACATCGTTAACCAACGGTACTTCAATATAATTATTTTCTTCGGCGCCGCTGACTTACTGTATAAACTCCGGTGTTTTTGAAAATCACCACGTTAGTTAGCTAATGCTAATGTAGGTAATATAGGTGGTTTTAGCTACAGTAGCAAACACGGACACAAAACTCAATCTACAAAGTAGTTGTTCCTGACATAAATCATGAATTTGCTCATAGAAGAGATACATTTAACATAGAAATGACATGAGTTTGCTTTCTTACCTGGTTTAAAGGAGTTTTCTTTGAGAATCTCCACCCGCAGGTGATTCAGTCCGTGAAAATGCTGCGTCATGAGGTCATGAGACACGGTTTGAAGCAGAAATGTCCTTTGTGAATGGATTAGATTTAAGTTTAATCAGGGGCTTTAACTAACAGTAACTGAAATACAGGTTCTGATATCCTTCCTTACTTGTTTCAACGTCATGCTCCGGTTTGAGGCGGAAATAAAATTATACCGGCAAAACTATGGTCTAAAGACTGCGCATGCGCAAATCACACTCAACCTAATAAGAGTACCTTGATCAAAATGAAATATTTCACTTTGGTTTCCTGCTGTAAACAGCATTATACTAAAAAAAAAAAAAAAAGATTCACCCATAAGCATAAATTAGACACTTCAGTTAAAAAGAGCAAATTATTTTTTTTACTAATGGAATGAGAAAAAAAAACACATTAAACTAGGTTTACTTTTTTCAGTGGATCCCTCAATAATTTCTGTCTCCTTTGCCTGTGTTTGATAATGTGAAGCACATATACACTCATTCATCATGAAAGATCTATTATAAAACAAAATAAAATTCATGTTCGCTTCAGCACTGTTCATCGGCGTCCTTACATTCATTGTTGTACTTGGTCCGGCTTTTAGATAAAGTCCTTCCATGCGCCATCTGGCGGATATTCAGTGAAGCGCAACACATTTATTTAAAATTCCCGAATGTTGCCTCCGGCAAGACGCGGCACGCCGCGCGCTAAATTGCGGCATCCCGCGGGAAAACACGCAGGGTTTTAAGGGCGACATCTGTACATGTTGTGTTTACATGTTCAGCTTAATGTTTTAATGCGTTATGGTTTCAATGGCAAACTTTTAAGTGCACTAGTCCAGAGTGCTAATTTGAATGTTGCAACTTCACTGCTTCAGAGGGCTATTAAGTTTTAACGTTTATTCTACAGTTTGTTTAATGTATTTTCTGCTGTATTTTATTTCTAAATGAATGCTCTATTTTATTTATTTATTATTATTATTATTATTTTACACAATTTTGTTTAAAACAAGTATTTCAGGCCCTGGTGCCGTGCAGTTGTTTCTATGGATGCAAAATTTAGCTGAATGCCCTTTTATTAAAAAGACAACTTGTATCTAGACTGTGAATGTCACAAATATTTGGTAATGTTGGTGAATAAACTGTTTAATTATATTTTAGTTGTGTGATTTATGAAAGATGTTCCTAATGTTAGGTCAGAGGACATGCGCCGATGTTTATCACACATTCCAATAAGAGAGAGATTACTCACTCCCAAAGTTTTTTTTGCGCCGTATTTCGATTTTTAAAAAAGTTGCTCATTTTCACCACGAACACGGATGAGCCTTCGGGTTTCCTCAGCCGTCCCTATAATATGAATTATAAAACTGTGGTCACGTTGCAATAAGTAAGAATAGTGTAAGCACCGTTCATTTACATGTACACATATGGCCGTAAGCAAAACAAACAATGCGTTATCAAATGCTCGGCAAACTGCCGTGCTACTGAACTTTCATATTTGTTTGTAGCATGCAGTAAAGTGTATGTGACATAAAATATATATTTGTAATATCGTGCAATCTGTACTATCCGCTAGCAAACTTTAGCGATTTTTTTGCAAACGTTTCTTTACAGAACATCACCATAAACACAAACACAAGACTAAAGGTAATATACATATAATGAAAACTTGTCATAAAAATCTTTATTAATGGTAATTAACATTTATGTCTCTGCTTGCTCGAGTGAGCAGCCATGTTGAAAACTTCGCTTAGCCCTTCGTTTGAAGTGAGGTCCCGAAAAATCTTCGTTTGGAGGGCTATCTGGCCCTTCCCCCTCCCCCTACACCTCCAACCAAAAGAGAAATGAGACACCTCTACCCCTGCACGTGAACGCGCCAAGTGGAAGGGTAGGGGGAAGGGGTTTGGTATTCAGCCTTAATATTGGAGCAATAAAATTTACTTAAAATCTGTGTGTCCAAATTGTTACGAGGATTTTATCAAGTAAATCTTACAAGTTCTTTTTTTCAGTGAATGGTGAACACGATGATTTAAGAATTTAATTAAATACGAATATATATATATATATATATATATATATATATATATATATATATATATATATAGTGTGTGTGTGTGTGTGTGTGTGACCGGTGCAAGGGCCATTGTTACTCATACTGTCGTAGTTTTTAGAGCCCTAAAAAAAGTAAGTAAATAAAAGACAAATGAATAAATAGTTTTAAATTATATATATATAATATGTAAATAAAATGGAAATATGTATAAAGAAAATATAATTAATATTTTCATGTTTAATTACAAAAAAAAAAAAAAAAACATTTTAATGGTTAGTGACTGTTGCAGACATTTACACTATTTTTGAGAACTATTAAGTTCTCCTTCAACGTGTCATAGCCGATAACTGTCCCTTTGATCTGCTGGGTACGGCGGGGCGTCGAGTGCTGATCAGTGTGTGTAAAGTACGCTACTTTACACTGATCAGCAATCGACGCCCCGCCATACCCAGCAGATCAAAGGGGCACACTCATAAACTCTCCGTGTGCACACACACAAACTCTCCGTGCACGCACATAAACTCTCCGTGCACACACACACACACACACACACACACACACACACACACACACACACACACACACACACACACACACGATTTATAGATAAAATGCAGACAAACACGCCACCCCCCAGGAAAACAACAAACACAACTATATAGACTACAGTACTCGCTTTTCCAACATGCTAGTGCGCTCCGATGTGAGCCGATTTATTCAAGTCATAATTAGAGAATATAGAGAGATTAATAACAGAGAAAGCATAATAAAGATGTCTATACAGTAAATAAAAAGAAAAGTATCAAATCCAACCATTAAGTCTGATTTTATTGCTATCATTAACCATTTATGTTATATATTTATTTTATATTACATTATTTTTTATATATTATATTTACACAATGCTTGCTCTGAAGAACTTTATCTAAAAGCCAGACTGACCAAGTTTCTAATTCACTGAATAAACCAGTATTAGACACAGATATACGATATGGTAGTATATACAATGAAAAAGCTATTTACACGAGTGCTCAAATGTAAAGCAAACGCAATTATTAATTTATTGTGTATATTTAACTTCATTCAGCCATTTAAGTTATATGAAGAATAACGTTCCTAACCCACTATTATTTTAATCTTAAATAAAGTTGGCCTAATACAATATTGTTTGCAATGCTGAAGCAAACATGATTTTGTTTTAGTCTATTCGCTGAATACAACGCGACCCACATCACCTCTTAGTGAAGACCCACAGAAACCGTTACTGTAATCCCCCTTCTCACCTACAGTATCCTTGGTGTGAAAGTTATCAAACCGGTTTCGCTGATGGGGTAATTCTGCTTCAAGCACTTTCCGATGCTGTTGCTAGGAAATTCCACCCCACAGCCCACAACAACAAGCAAATAAGAGACATAATTAACGAACTTCTTAGAAAGAAAAGATTGAGTTTTCTCTTTTCTAAAAAAAAATAATTAATGAATACTCTTGCTTTTGTAAAGATTTTGAGTGACCATTTTCCATATACAGTACGGCCTGCTTTATTATATATTTAATAAAACTTTATTGCAACTAAATTGTGTGCGCCTTATTGAATATTTAATAATGCTTCCGGAACATTGTTGTCCATACGTTTTACAGTATGTACAGTATATTGAAAACAGTGAAACATAAAACACAAACCGAAAGGACAAATTAAGGAATGTACGGAACATTAACACCTTTACCGTGTTCAAATAAATACTGTAGAGTTACTGCATTATGTTTCAAGACATCCTTAATTTAAAAAAAATTTCCCTAATTATATGTCCACAAATACTTTGACAACATACACTTATCAACTTATCCACATAAACTTATCAACACAAACTCTCACACGCACACACAATCTCTAAAAAAATTATATTAATAACATACATATACAAATAAACAAAAATATAAACGTCTATATTGAAGTTTACGGTGAACGCAGAGTCGGCTAAGCACACATGATGACGCGCGCGCCCTCACCTCTGTTACGGCTGCCTACAGTATTTGGCCAAAAGAATTATAATAATTGAACGATATGCCTGGTCCTGGAAAGAGACATCAACAGTCCGGCGCTGAGAAACGAAAGAACCGAAAGTAAAAAAAAGCCTAAGATGAAGCCCGTGCATCAATTCCAGAAATAAAACTTTACTTTATTCTGTCGACGTTAATAATGTAATAACGTAACGTTAACGTAAAATAACGCAAATTTCATTTAACAGCAGGGGGGGACAATAAATATATATTTTTATAAATTTATTGCATTGTTTATGTTGTTTACAGTCAAGCCATCAACATACAATAAAATGTAAACATGAGATCTAAACTAAAAACTGTGCTCCCTGTGCTGGTGCTGGCAATATCATCTCTTTGTTCTGCTGTCTCCGGCTCCCTCCCTGGTTCTGAATCTGCCCCTTCCTCTACTCTCACTGCAGGGATTAAAGTGAAAAAAAGTCTTCTGACTGAACTTTTTTCAGGCCGAGCCATATTCCTTTAACAAACACTTTATTTAAATAGTCGAGACCAATAGCTTTAGGGGAGATTAAACCGCTTTAATATTGCCAGTTTGCATATTTTAAAAGCTATTTGTAATCTTTGAAAAAAAAATACCTTGACAAATAATCAACCATCTACCACATATCTTTTCAGTGCATGTTTTTATTTATCTTATAACACCAAACAATGTTTTGTGAAACTCTTAATAATTAACAGAAAAAAGTAATAGCACCACCATTAAATTCCAAAAAGTGCTTTTTCAGTGCATGTTTTATGTATCTTAAAGAAAACATCTTCGTTTTCAGCTTAGATGACAAATCGGATTTCCAGTAAGCAGCAATGCCATGTGTGCAAGTAGTAGGCATGTGCATTAGACATAGACAATCTTGAAAGTGCAGTCTTGTCTTTGACAACTGATTGCATTAAATTAACTAGTGGTTGTGAGACTGTGAGCGACAGGTCATGCTCCACTATGAAAGAACATACGCGCACTTTTACATCGCGCACACGGTCGGCCACAGATGTGTGAATCTCCGTTGTGGTTCTTGTCGCACCAGACAGGGAGCATGTGTACTGTTAGAGCACGAACGGCAGCATTGTGACTAGCTGCTGACTGATGGCGAACTCGCACTTTGTTTTGCCATTATTGCCATATTGAAGTTTCCTGTGGCATACTGTGCAAAGACACCTACCTGGATGTTTGATTTTTTTTAGTCCACGAACTAAAAGGCTTGCCATTCTCCCCAATTTCGCTAAGCCAAGCCCATCTCCATTTCTTTTTTTTTTTTTACACTTTTATCAATCTCCGAAACATCGGAGCCTTCCTGCATTAAGTGTGTCCATGCTATCTTAAATATAGTTATACCTCAGCCTGACATGCAGTTCTTCAAAACTAAACCAAAACCCGGAGTGGATCCATACCGGAGTGATAACAAAACGCTTAGAGTGGAGAGAGGAACGTGCATTCGCTCCACTCCAGGCTTTGATCACATCCTCCTCAGCAGGCTGAATACACGTTGTCTTTCCTTAATTTAAGACCCATGTAAGCCTATATATACACAGCATTAAAATTATGAAAAGTGAATTTTAAACATTAAGGACAGGCGGAACAGTGTGATTGACGGAAATCCATCGATGACTCGCTACAATTAACGGAAATCCGTCGTAACGACGGAGAACTTTAATCCCTATCACTGTCTCAGAACAGACTGACTCCTGAAGCAGAAAAAAAATGCAGGAAATGATGTTTTCTAACATGCGTTAGATAGTTTTTTTTTTATCACTCTATACACAATACTTTGCTATTTTTATAGATGTTGAGCATCGTGAGCAAGCCCGAGATCATATTAACGTTAATTATCACCAGCCGGCATGAATAGCACACGAGTAACGTGAGTTGGGAGCACACCAATCGATTCGACTATGGTTAATCGCTCACTCCGTAGGCTCCCTGAATAGGCGGGAAAGAGATGGAGCCGCGCAGTTCTGCCGGCTGGAAAAAAAAAACTAAACAGATCTAACAGATGAGGACTCAGATTAATGTGCAAAAGTAATAAAACTATATAAGTCTACATAGCCTTTATAAGACTCTATCTTAAGCGCACTTAAAACATTTTATTTAGTTTTAAAATAAAACAATTTCATCATCACTCGGGATTCGAAGCGGGGCTTTGCCGATCTCTGGTCGAGCGTTCTAACCGCTACACCAAGCGGCCACAATGCACCCCAGAGACGTTAATAAGCCACTCGACTTCTTTGAAAGCAAGTGTACTTCTTTGATAAGTGACGAAGTAAGCCTGTTATAATAATAACTTGGTGTTATTTGATCTTATTGGTTTAGAAAATTATATTTAAATAAAACCCTACACACTTCTTTTCTAATTACACGTGATAAAATCTAAAGGCTCACTGTGTTAATATTCATTGTGCTTAAATTTGATCTTAATAAGATTTGATTTAATTTGAATTCTACATTTGTACTGTAATTATAGTACTGTGATTATGAATTCGGTCAACTACAGTGTTTCACTTGATGTTATCGGCTACTACGTGTATTATTTAATGGGACGCGTCTCATTAGTGAGGCAGAGAATGAAGTAAGGCATGAGGCGTCAGTCTGTAGTTATATAGCGCCACTCAGTGGTAAAAGCCAGCGAATGCACAGCAAATGCACATGCCGTAATGCGGCGGCGACGCTAAATACGACGCTCCGATTTTGTAACCACTGTACTTCACACATGAATGTATGCAGGCTCTCGTCAGTTAATGTTTGTTCTTTCAATACTGATCTCAAGATCTTTCTAACTGACCTGATCTGTCTTTCCCATATTCCGCCAAAGTGAGATCCAGAGGGCGGGTTGAATGTCCACTGTATGTTCCTTTGAGTGAGGAAGGTTTCAATTTGTGACTGATTCCATTTCTGAATAGCCTCGCGCAGTTCAGTCTCAGCGCCTATGAAGTTTGTTCCATTGTCACTTCGCATCACTGACACCTGACCTCTCCTGCTTATAAAGCGTCGCATGGCATTCACACAAGAGTCTGTGTCAAGCGAATGAGCGATTTCAATGTGCACGGCTCTTGTTTTCAGACAAGTGAAAAGTACGCCATATCTTTTAACGTTACTTCTGCCATTCTTGACATCGAAGGGTCCGAAGTAGTCTGCTCCCACGTTAGTGAAGGGTGGGTGGTCTGGTATGATTCTGTCGATTGGCTATTCTAACATTGAAGAAACTGTCTTACGAGTGAGTTAGCAGTCGGAATCCAGTATTTCTGCCGCAATTCTGAGAGCATGTAATTTCTGCCACTGTGTCCTATTTTGTCATGAACGTCTCTTAATATTAACGTTGTAATATTTGAGTCTTTAGGTACAATGACTGGGTGTTTAACGTGCTCTGGCATTGCGGACCTGCCGAGACGTCCTCCGACTCTCAGCAATCCATCCTGTAACACTGGGTCCAGTTTGGACAAGCAACTGTTTCTTTTTACAGATGCCTTGCGTTTTTGCTGTCTGTGAATTCCCTGTTTGAATTCTGCTGCTGCTTTGCCCTTTTGCAACGTGAGAATTTCTTCCTTAAAGTTTTGTCTTTGAGTGAATTTAATGATTTCGTTTTCTGCTCGTTAAGTCTTGAACAGTTAGAGACTTGTGATTTTCTGTCTTTGGGTTATCTACTTGTGTTTTGACCCTTTCTGTTTTTTGTTTGAGCATGTCTCTGATGCGAAGGATCCAGGCAACGGATCTTTTTAACTTGTGCCAATCAGAGTGATGATTAATCAGTTTACTCACTGCGTCTGCGCATTTTGTAACGCTCACAATATTCACTAAAGCTGAGAGCTTAATTTCATAATTTTCATCAAAATTTTCTTTTATTGATGTGTCATGAATATATTCAGGCCATTTGCACTCTGCTTCTTTGAGAAAGGAGGGACCATGGATCCAGTTAACATTTTTCATGAACTTTTCACAGGATACCCCCCTGGAGGCAGAATCAGCTGGGTTTTTTGAGGTATTAACATACCTCCATTGCTGTAACTTGGTTGACTCTCTTATAATGGAGATTCTGTTGGCCACAAAGGTTTTAAAACGAAGTGTTTCGTTATCAATGTATATCAAAACAGTTGTACTGTCAGTCCAAAACAGAGTCCAGCAATTTCAATTCTAGCTGTTCTTTCAACATTTTGTCATTTTTTACAGCGACCACTGCCGCAGTCAGTTCCATTCGTGGAATGGTGGTTTGTTTCAGGGGTGCTACACGGGAATTCCCCATAATGAATGCACAATGTGTAAGTCCATCAGCGTTTACTAACCTGAGGTATGAGACAGCTCCGTATCCCATTTCACTTGCATCCGAGAAGTGGTGGAGTTGTGCTGTAGCTGTAACTCCGAAGTCAGCTGGTTTTATGCACCTTGCTATGCTGAACTTGAGACAGTCTGTGCAGCTCTTGCAGCCAGGTTTTCCATGCCGTTGCAAACCGCTCGGGAATGTCATCATCCCAGGCTAGTTTTTCTTTACATAACTGTTGCATTAGAGTTTTGGCTGGCAGTATGACAGGCGGGATAAACCCTAAGGGGTCGTAAATCGAACTGGTGATTGACAGGACTCCTCGTCTGGTCACAGGTCGTTCCTTTAAACTAATTTTGAACTTGAACATGTCTGAGTTAATGCACCACAGCACCCCCAAAGCTCTCTCCATGGGCAGTGCATCTTTACTCAAGTCTAAGGCTGAATCCCATTTCTATTTTCTACCCCTTCCCCTACCCCTACCCCTTCCCCTTCCCCTTGTCCCTTGAAACGAAGTGGAAAGGGGAAGGGTTTAAATTTTTCCCCTAAGAAATGGGACACCACTACAACACTGTTATACGTCATCATACGTTGTCACTAGTTCCTAATGTTACGTTAAAGGACATGCGCCGATGTTTATCACACATTGCAATAAGAGAGAGATTACTCACTCCCAAAGTTTTTTCGCGCCGTATTTCATCCCTATACATAATATAAATTATAAAAATATATAAAAATAAAATATATATTTGTAATATCGTGCAATCGGTGCTAGCCGCTAGCAAACTTTAGCGATTTTTTTGCAAACATTTCTTTACAGAACATCACCATAAACACAAACACAAGACTAGAGGTAATATACATATAATGAAAACTTGTCATAAAAATCTTTATTTATGGCAAAAATTTACATTTATGGGTCTGTTTGCTCGAGTGAGCAGCCATGTTGAAAATTTCGCTTAGCCCTTCGTTTGAAGTGAGGTCCTGAAAAATCTTCGTTTGGAGGGCTATCTGGCCCTTCCCCTTCCCCCTCCCCCTCCAACCAAAAGAGAAATGAGACACCCCTACCCCTTCACGTGAACGCGCCAAACGGAGGGGTAGGGCTATGTGAAGGGGTAAGGGGTAGAAATGGGATTCAGCCTAAGTCTCTCATGTCTTTGATCCTTTCGCTCTCGGGAATGACAGTCAGTAGGGCACGGCTATTGCTTGCCCATTTAGTGAGGTTAAACCCTCCACTTGCACAGAGACTTGTGAGATCATTGTATAGGGCGACTGCTTGGTCATGACTTGAAACGGATTTCAGGCAGTCGTCTACATAAAAGTTTTTAAGTACTGTATTGACTGCCACAGCAGGTGCATTGCTGCGGTTTTCTTCTGCTGTCTTTCTGAGGGCGAAGTTAGCAACACTAGGCGACGATTTTGCACCGAACAGATGAACTACCATTTTATATTCAACTAAGTCTTGGTTCACATCTCCATTCGGCCACCATAGGAAGCGCAGCAGATCTGTGTCCTTCTCAGGGACTCTCACTTGATAGTACATGGCTTCTAACATTATGTCCTTTTTCTCGGACTTCATTTTAACGGGTACAATGGGGAGGATGCAATTATCTCCAGCCCCTGTGAGTGCATTTGATTCGTAACTCACTGCATGTGGTGCATTTGTTGTGTCACTTTCAGTTTCGTTTCTATAGGCGCTCGTAACTGACTGCGCCGTATCTGGCATGGCTATGTGTAGCATGCGGGGATGTGGCTTTGAACACAATGAACATATAATCTTTCTGGTACAGTCTTTCCACAAATGACCCTTTGTTAAACATCTGACACAGAATCCGTTTCTTTTTAAGAATTCTACTCTGTCTTTGTATGTCTTATCATTAAATTGGAAGCAATCGTCTAAGATATGCTCCCCTTTGCAATGTGTGCACGGTTTAGTGAAGGCGCTGACAGGTAATGTACCGGCATTCTTCATTGTCATCGAGTCTTTGTGAATTTTACCAACCTGTCTGGCCTCGGTTGGGACGCTGACCCTGGGTTTTCCTTGGCCCCTTTGTTTGGGTCCTTGAAGGGATGTGTGACTGGGTGTTCTGTCGCTGGTTGCGGCGTTCATGTCTGTAGAGTGAGTGCAGCTTAGGTGCGCGTTGCTCGATTCAGTGACTGCGCTCTCGTTCGCAGGCTGCGCTCGGCTGTTGCATGTTGAGTTGGAAAGGTGAGAGTGCGTGCTGCTCGGACGCGCGCTGCTCGATTCCATGAGTGCGCTCTTGTTCGCAGGCTGCGCTCGGCTGTTGCATGTTGAGTTGGAAAGGTGAGAGTGCGCGCTACTCAGGCACGCGCTGCTCAGACGCGCGCTGCTCGATTCGATGAGCGCGCTCTTGCTCTTGGGCGATCGGCTGTCGTATTTGCGATCTTGACGTTGAAGCACTCTTAATTTGGCATCATGCATAGCGAGCGCCGTTTTGGTTTCCAGCCTTTCACTTTTTGCCTTTAGTTGCACTTCCTCGATTTCTAGTCGTGCCTTTAGTTATGCTTCCTCCATTTCTAGTCGTGCTTTTAGTTGTGCCTTTAGTTGTGCTTCCTCCATTTCTAGTCGTGCTTTTAGTTGTGCTTCCTCCATTTCTAATTGGAGACGTTCTTCCAAGGTTGCAGCCTTTGCCAACAGAGCTGCTCTTTCGGCTTCTTCTTTCTTTAGTCAGGCTTAGGATGATGTAGAAGTTACGGACCTTTTGGATGCTGCCGTTATCTGTGACATGCTGTCGCCCGGCGAGACATCTTCGCGTGTTCGCGACATCACAGAGTGGCCCTTAGTGTCCTTGGTGTCCGCTATCCAGCGACCCAACTTAGCTATGAATTCTGTGTGGCCTTGGGCCTCAGGTGCGCCGCAGGCGACCTGATCGCGTTAGTGTTCGTCTTTATGAGTGTACACAAGCACATCAACGTTACTTCTCATGAAGTTCTCTCAGCTTCCTGTATTCGGGTCTGTACTCAGTTTCAACGATGTCTAACTTACGTGCATAGTTCATAGGTGTCTTTAATGCAGTAGACATTGCATTCCGTCGAATTTGCTTGCCTTTTCTTGCATCCAGCGCCTCGTTGAGGTTCTTTCTGTTCGTCTCGTATAGCGCCGTTAGGCTCCCCAGCCAAGTGCTTGGAGCGTCGTCCACGTTGGTCGGCATGGTGAAGTTCAACGGCTATTCTCTTTTACTTTCTCTTTCAGCGTTCACTTGTTTTCGTTCAAACAGCGGAAAGCTTTTGACTTTGTGTAGATGCGGTCATATTATTTCACTAGTTTTGACACGTAGCTTTGGTTTGAAGTTTCACTCACACAACAGAAGTCCGATCTCTTTGTCTCTTGTAGTTTATTTTGTCAGCATCAAAGAATCAACACTTCATACAGTCGTCTTGAGTAAATCCACTGTGATTACAGACACCAGTTGCTGCATCTTGCAAATCTCTGACTTTTACAACAACCTATTTGCTGTATCTTGTAAATTACAGTCTTAGCTTAGGTATATAAACAACACTCTTGTTGTATATCTCTACTTATGGGAGCTTACGGTTACAACAACCTAGTTGTTGTATCTTACATTCCTAGCTTACGCGGAGCTCACGTTAGCTGACGGTCAAAAGCTTGTGTTTCCGTAGCCTTCCGCATCTAAACTGAACTCTCTATCATATGACAGTCATACAAATGCATGTAATAGTGGAATGACATCACAGACCAACGTACGATTGTCAAAATGGATGCATAACTAAGGAATTTAAAGCTTATGGCTTATGTAACAAACTTAATGCTTAACTAATGAATAGAACAAGGTAGAATAAATGAAATAAGTAAAATAAAAAAAACAACAAATTCATAACAAGTACGATATGGCTCTTACACTGAGTGAGGAATTAATTATTCTCAACAGCGGTTCTGTTATTACTGGTACTATCTGTGTGGCCTGGTATGTGATTTTAGTGACAACGCCAGACACAGGATAAAGAATTTATATGGGATCTTTTATTCCAGACTGCACTTAAAATAGAGCAGCGTTAATTGTGCAAATTCGGGGAATCAGAGAATGACTTAACTCTTGTGTACAGTTGTTAAAATTAGTGAAGTTTGTCCCTCACAACAAAATGATAAACAATCGATCATATAAATAAAGGGCTAACATAGACAACGGTAGCAGCCTCTCATTCTATAAACAAACACAAACATACAGTGGGAGCCACGCCAAATAGCCGCGACCGTGTGGCTGAAGTGTGAATGGCGTGTGAATGCCCTTTGCACGCCGATATCCCCCCTCCCTTTTCTGCCAGAAAGGCGTGTCAAGATTTCACAGTAAGCACGCCCATTGAAGCCCTATTTATTCATTGACCTGGTGCCACCACTAGATGGCGCTTCGTTCTCAAGAACACGTTAAAACAAGCCAGCTGCGCTGAGTTGCAATCACGTGATTTTAACAACCCGCCTCCACCCCCGCCGAACTGACGCTGCCAAAGTACAGAGATGAAGATGGCGGCTTAACGGACTATTCGTGGTAAGTGATGTTTTATTTTATAAAATGTGTTTGGGGTAGTTTACAGTTTATTTCCCAGTTTAGTTTTTTATTGGCCGTTTTAAATATCACTGGCAGCACCAGCAGCGGTCAGATGTGACTTTAGAGAACTTAATGATCTGTTTACCAAGTCTGGAGTTAATATTACAGCTTATTGTCAGTGTCACACACTCACAGCTTCGACAATACTATTAATGTCCCTATTACAAGAGCTGCACTACCCGATGAAGAGTGTTTGTGTTCTCTGTAAATACTGAGAGAATCTCACCGTGTGTTCTCTGGATAAATTCAGCGCTTATTTATTCTTTGGTTAAGAGTTAATCTGCAGGTTATTTCTGTGACTGTAATATAATGTGATGCAGTTGATGAGGGACACAGACTGAGGGTAGCTGTACAGGAGCTAGTAACGCTCATAACCCGGTTTATATTTTACACACTTTGTCCGGGACTTTCCGCGGTAGTGCGAGCGCTTAGTTAACGAGCTGGATAACAACACTGAAGTGTTTATCAGTTAAGGAGGTGGAGGGGGAGGTGTGTGTGTGTGTGCGTGTGGGGGGGGGGTGTGTGCGCGTGTGAGGGGCTTCAGTAAGTTATAGTTTGGCTTCAGGGATGAACTAATGCTCATATACGAGTGTTATATCGCTTAACTTATTTGTATGAGAAGCGCATTAAGTAAATAAATAGGTTTATTAATTTATATTATTTTTATTAGAACTATATGTTCTGTGAAGTTTGTCTTTGTCTTGACTAAATTCTCCTGTTGTCTTTAAGCAGAGCTCCGCTGTGGAGGATTGGGGGGTCAGACGGCTGACGGCTGAACTTTTGGAGCTACAGGACTGGAGGAGCCTGAACAAGCTGTTGAGGGAGCTGTAGGAGGGATGACGTCACAGTCCGACAGCTTTAGAATGATGTTTGGTCAAGTCTACTGTATATTCTGAACATAGAACTGCAAAATGTCTGATACAGTACTTTGGGGGAAACAAGGACTTAAACTGTTCCATCTTTAATAGTTTTGATATTTGTAAAATTAATATTTTAATATAAAAGCACTATAGATAGAGACTTATAAGCAGCTGGTGTATCCGGGTAGTTTAATGAACTTTAAGCAAAAAAGACAACATGTATTCACCTCTTTTATACAAATTACTGTTTTAACTTTGACTAGTTTTGGAAGAATAAATTGAATTGTTAAAGTCATGTTTGCGTGTTTTAATTTTGGGGGATTGATTGGGTATTTAAAAACCGTTTAGTTGAACCAACAACTTCAATGGGCAAAAAAATGGGACACAACTTTGTTTTAAATAGTCAAAGAGTTGGGCTGAAAATCATAATTATTGGTCATAGAAACAAATGAAACCAGTTAAACACTTGATCATATGTATTTATGTTTGTGATTATGTGACCCATAATAATTATTTCTCAGTATAAATAAATGTTTTGGGTTTTAAGAACTCCAAAAAAGCAACGACAAACTTGGTATTCTCCATTGAGGTTTCTCACCTTCCACTCCTGAGTATGACATGGTGTTAATTGCTCTGTGTGTGTGTGTTTTTTTGGCGGGGGGATGGGTGTGTGTGTTTTTTTGGCGGGGGGATGGGTGTGCGTGTTAAAGCCAACGGAGAAATGCTGCAGAGCGCGCGCGCGTATATACACACACAAATCTCTCCATTCATCCATCATTGATGAAACCTATGAACACGGCTGTTCAGCAGTTCTAAACACAAGCGCAGGGTCTGTTTTTGTCCTTAACTAAAATACTTCAATACGTTAACAATTTATTTATTTTGCTGAATAAGCGATATTTAAATCAAACCAGTAAGTTAAGTAAGTGTTCCATACATTAAAGTACTGTGTATAATCAAGTGCCCTAGCAAACACAGTTACAGTTTACAGGACAAACAAAGTGTGTGTGCGCTGGGGGGATTGGAAGGTGAGCGAGAATACTCATTTACAAGACAAAAGACGGTCAGAGGCAGGGCCGTTCTAGACCAGACCATATGGGGGAGGGGGGCGCAGTCAGAAATGTGAAGGGGCATCATGTTCGAGAACTGTTTTTCCCTGGGCTTACTGTATAGTAACAGTATTGTATTTGCTGAATTGTGTTGAGGCACGCAAACCCCCTGACCACAATAAGGTGGCAATCCCTCAGGGGGAAACTAAAAAAATTTAAGAAATAAAATAAAATATCCTTAATCCAGATTTTATCAATCAATGACATAACATTTATCTAAGCTGGATGGTCAAATTCTCAAAAACGCTTAACCTAAAGTAAGACTTAACACACTATAACTAAAATATTTACAAAACTGAAAGGTTGTCTTATGAATAATAAAAAATACATGAAAACAAATGGGCTATTGAACAGATCATAATTTTTATGATGTTTCCTGATTATAAATGATAGATGGGTTGATTTTAGAAAGGCTAAATGAAATAGCTAGTTTTGGTCATGTCAGTCCAGTAACTATACTATGTAAAAGTAATTATAATATGAATTAATTAAGGGCAGGACCTAATCTAATGTTAATAATTTACACCATGATAACATTAGTATTAATGTTTTTGTATATATTTTTAAATGTTCAAATGAACGTTTCAGAGTATATAATTTGTCGTGTCATCTGTGATTGAGACCCATGAGTTAAATTGAAATAATGTTTTTAGGTAGTAAGCCAGGTTTTAGTAACCTTGGACAAATCACCATGCAAGCCCTCTCTCGCGCACGCGCTCTCACGCTATCTCTCGCACTCACACAACACACACACACAAATAACACATGAAATCGCGTAAAACCAAATGAAACTAGGGTAAAAAATATGAACAGTAAAAATACAGTAGTATCCTGTAGGTGATTCCTGTCCTGTGATAACAGGCACTAACACTCTAGAACTGTTTACTTCTGTTAGTTTTGTTTTCAAGTGTGAATGTTTATGAGGATTAAATCTGTCTCTGCTGCTGCATCTATACACCGTTGTGATAAGTGATTTATGCCCCATCAGATATTTGATGTAGGACGTTATGCTGGTTAAATGACTAAAGACACACTGATCCGTATGGACAGATATTTGTTCCAGATATTATGCGCCATTAATCAATTTGTTATGCCAATTTGACTATCAGCGAAAACATCAAAAATATAACGAAAACAAACCCAAGTAGAAGTTAAATTTTAAGGTTTACTTTCAAATAAAAATTTGATTTGTCACATACACAGTGCGATATGCAGTAAAATACTTTGGGTGCTTTAGGTGAGACTCGAACTCGGCGTTGCTTCACCTGGACCGCTTTATAAGCGTCACGCGCTAACCGATTGCGGCTCGGGAGCCACACGGAAGTTGCTCTTGTCAGAGTATCCTCTCTCTCGTGCACACACACACACACACACATGAAATTGCGTAAAACCAAACGAAATATAAGCAGTAAAAAATCAGTAAAATACATTAGTATAACAGGTGCTAACCCTCTGGAACTTTTTTACTATTGTTTCCAAGTGTTTATGGGGATTTAATGTGTCTCTGCTGCCGCATCCATTCACAGTTGTGATAAGTGATTAATGCCCCATCAGATTTTTTGACGGGGGAGCATTATGCATGATTAAATGACTAAAGAAATACTGATCCATATGGGCAGATATTTATTCCAGGTTGCATGCGCCATTAATTGCCTTTCTTATGCCACTTGTTGACTATCAGTGAAAAAAAAAAATCAGCGAAAACATCATCAAAAATATAACGAAAACAATCTCAAGCAGACATTACATTTTGAGCTTTATTTTGCAGCAAAATATTATCTACCAGTATATTAAATGGAACTAGGTAAAATACACTGTAATATAAAATACTGTACACAGCCCGCGTTTTTATTCCGTACCTACAATGATCGGTATAGACAAATTACAGACATTACCGTGTCTTTAAGGATCATTTCAGAATGTCTTAAAAAATATTTCACTAACTAATTTTATTAAGTCATTATTAAATAATAAATAGCATAATCATCATGGGTTGTGTATTGAGTGATTTAACAAATCTGTTTTATTAATCGGTTTGTTGTTGTTGTTTTTTACCACGTCATCTATTTATGAAACTATGTTGACAATACAAGAACTGTCTATATATTAAAGATACGGTATTGGGTTTCCTGGACACTGCAGTTACCTGTGCCAGTCAATGCTCCATCTGGCGGAATTATACGGCATTGCAACCATCTTTTTAGAAAGCGCATGGGGGCGTTTATGGGGCGGGGCATTGTTAACTGCGTCATCGCGGGGGATCACAATCCATGCACGAAGCGTCCATTAACCCTTCATGAACCTGCCATGGAGCCGTCATGCTCCAGGCGGCTGTTTGACGTGGCTCCCACTGTACATATAACCTTGTCAGCAAAAAAAGACAGAATAAGACTGTTTAACTTTAAACATGAATGAAAGTTCCTCATGACATATAACATCATCCATAGGCATACTTTCTCATTTCATAAACAAAATAACTGATTCAAACTTACTGCTCATCACCACTCTGGTACATCACACATTAACACTGCATATGAGGAGCTTGCGTTTCTTCTCTGCAGATAATAGAGGTTCACATTAACATTGGGAACACACAACATTAAAAAATCCTCCATCTTGCTGTCCTCTTTAACAAAACACACGTGCATCACGATTAAAACTCACTTTTAGAACAGTAACATTAAGTAAAACTCACTCTGATGCTTCGCACTCACACCGGAAGCACACAGATGGCCTATGGCGCAGTTTTCTCCCCTCTTGAATAAACAAAATAACTATATTATAATCATGCTTTTTCACATAAAGATACACACAAATACTCAGTACTTTGATGAAGTGGATTATGTCCAAGCACTTACGCTTTAATCGACGGCGTTGATTCGGTTCACCCACACCAACGTGTCCCGGTCAAATCACCCGAAATCAATGCGATACACGGCCACACTAACAAGCAAAACACTGAGGAGCTCTTATTTACCTTCGCCATGCATGCACATCTCATGCTAGTTTACTTTTTTCTAAACCGTGATGTAAATTTTGCTCCACTGCAACAGCGCACACTATGGTATGAGATCGCACTGCTTTCAGGTAATTGCCGCGACACTTTCAGGTAATTGCACGCTTGTGTTTCTTAAAGGGCCAGCGTTACATTTTCTCAATACATGAAAACCCCACTAATAGACACAATATGTGCAACACAAACAGACAGGGGCACTAACTAACCACTCCTGTGATTAACAGGGGGGTGTTCTTCGTACGTCGCTAACTCAGTTAGCTGGATTTGATTGTTGTGGATTTGTCCTGATCTTGGATTGTTTCGTTCTTCGATGCTCATCTCGCATTTGCTGTCATAGCAACATGTCCGTAAGCTTGAACCTACGGTGGCCCAGAAGGGCAAATCATCTTTCCCATATATGTGTGTTTTTTCCCTTGTAAAAGTTTTTTTTCACTTGAAAGAAAAAAAAATTTTCCCTTGAAAATGTGTGCTTTTTCTCTTGAACGGCTTTTTCTCCCGTTTGTGAGAACTCTCTTTCTCCCGTATTTTGCAAGCTAAATGCTAAAGCTAACGCGCAAAGGACTATGGGAGTTGAAGTCAAAACGCAACTAAACACGGAAGCTTTCCGGATATCAGGTCCACAACACCACCATGGAATGTACAGTGAATTATAGCGCGATAACGTTATAATTTTCCCTAATTTTTCGACTGGACACATTTACCAGGTAATGTTTAATATATAAAATTAATTAGATGTTACTGTTTTAGGCACTAATGATAACTTTGTAGCAGTGTTAATACTTTTGTAGTGTTTGGGGGAAATGCCGAGCCGAGTGTAAATGTCAGTGATTAAAAGGAAGATAATCTCATTTAGACCATTAAACACTGATATAAACCATCAGCTCCATGCCATCTCTGTAATATACATCCACATATGGATTTATAAGCAAGCTAATATCACTATGCTAACCGCTAGCGCTTAGCATGGGGAAACTAGCATGTTCATTAACATATATTAATTTAATAGTGTATTTGGACACATATACGTGATGTAAACAGTTAGCTCCATTGTTTCTGTATAACACCTGTCCAAATATGGAGCCATAAGCAAGTTAATATCATTATGCTAAGCGCTAGTTTACTAAAAGAGCTAAGATAGCAGAATGTCCACTGTTGTCTATCAACTATTGCTAATTATCCCTGAGCTAATTCTTAGCTGCTCCTGTTATGGGTTAAATGTTACAGATGGTTAATGAATTGTTGTATGCAGTTTATTGGAGCTCATGAGTGCCATATAGTGTATAATACTGCAGTGTAATGTAGTGGTATTATCATAGCTAGAGATCTTCTGAGTAGTTAGCTATGTGTTTACACAATGTACAGTATAGAAAGTACAGTCAAGAAAAGGGGCTTTTGTTCAGGTTCTATCTATTCTATTATAAAGTCATTAAATATGTGTTTATACTCCTTATAACATGTGTGCTTGTGTGTTTTCCTTTTCACAGTGAACTGTATGTAAATCATCAACTGCCTGTGTATCAGCCGATTTCTACACCAGGTGTACATCCTGAGCAGAAGGTGAGTGTTCAGAAGTATTTACCCCTCTTTTCAGGAACACCACTGAGCACATCTTAATCTGGGGACGGGGCAAATTTCTCTTCATGATGTGTGTTAACGAATGGTGTAGATGGGGCCAAATTCTGCAGCAATCCTTAATAACAAAACCCAATAATTGTACACAGCATTACTAAAAGCTTGCGTTCTATGAAATATATAAAATTTTGTGTGCGTGCCTGCCTGCATGCGTGTGTGTCAACCTGCATAGTAACATCATGAAGTCTTTTTACTAGACACTTACATTAACATGTCTTTATTTCTCCCCTGTTGTAGATTGTCGTGGAGAAGACATACCCTTGATGATCTGCCTTCTTGCACCACCAATACATGCATGTATTTAATTAATTTGTAAATAAAGGGTTTAATGTAATTTATAGTTGAGTATTTATTTCCAGTTTGCTTATTCTTTAGCAAAACAGTTAAAGTGCATGTAAAGCATTGCTGCAAATGACATTGAATAGAATCAGATGTTACTCCACTCTGTGTAAGGGTACAGGCTTATATAAAGTATGTGATTTTAGCATCATTAATGTTGTTCTGCTAACTTGTACATGCTGCCTTGGAGATATTAGTTACATCTCTGTTTCAGTTCGAACAACATATTCCATAATATTTATGAATAAATTAATCCCATATGTTAAGCAGTTAAAACAGAGGTTCTTTGCATTTCCAAAAATTCATTTCTATGTTATTCAAAAAGTAAAACGTTTTAGTTTCATTTAAATGATTACTGCTTACACCTCCATGAAAATCTAAATTCCAGTATGCCAAAATATTAGAATATTTCACTTATATCATGGGTAAGACTGCTGACCTAACAAGTTGTCCAGAAGATGATCATCTACACCTTCCAGGAGTTTAAGCCCCCTAAGGTCAAACAGTACCACCAACTATTTTGCTGACCATGATGTTGCTTGATTGGCCAGCCATCTCACCAGACCTGACGTTTCATGGGAAAGATGAGCTGAAATCTGGGATGAATTCACAAGCTGAATGCTTCAAGTGTGATCTGCTAACATAACCAGGGTGTCTAACAGCTTAATGCAATGGGTTACATAAAAACACCAACTATTTAAAAACATGCAGGCTTATGTGAATAGTAGCAACTATCAATCAATAATAAGAGTATCATAAATTGCCCAATAATTAAAATACATGTGTAAACAATGAGTGTGTCATTTCAAATGCCGTTTATCTAAAAAATATATATAATATCATGCAAAACTGTTTAAGTTTTAAAATTATGGGGGGCGGGGGGGACCACATTCACAAGGGAAACATCATACACATCGAAATAAAAAAAAATTCCCATAGAGCACAAGGGAAAAATAATACACTTACAAGGCAAAAATAATACATTTACATGGCAAAAATAATACACTTACATGGCAAAAATAAAAAATTTACAAGGCAAAAATAATAAATTTACATGGCAAAAATAATACATTTACATGGCAAAAATAATACACTTACAAGGCAAAAATAATACATTTACATGGCAAAAATAATACACTTACAAGGCAAAAATAATACATTTACAAGGCAAAAATAATACACTTACAAGGCAAAAATAATACATTTACATGGCAAAAATAATACATTTACAAGGCAAAAATAATACACTTACAAGGCAAAAATAATACATTTACATGGCAAAAATAATACACTTACAAGGCAAAAATAATACATTTACATGGCAAAAATAATACATTTACAAGGCAAAAATAATACATTCACATGGCAAAAATAATACATTTACAAGGCAAAAATAATACACTTACATGGCAAAAATAATACACTTACAAGGCAAAAATAATACATTTACAAGGCAAAAATAATACACTTACATGGCAAAAATAATACACTTACAAGGCAAAAATAATACACTTACATGGCAAAAATAATACATTTACATGGCAAAAATAATACATTTACATGAGAAAAACAATAGACCGCAAGGGGGGAGAAAAACATGCTCCAGAAAGGCAAATCATCTCTCCCGTGTGCGAGAACTTTCTTTCTCGTTTAAGTTGCAAGCTAAACGCTAAAGCTAATGCGCAAGGCACTATGGGATTTTGAGGCCAACGGGGATAAGGTAAACATTCCGAATCAAGCCAGGATTATGCGCTAAAATTGCCCCCCTGGCCACGGATTTTTATATTGCTTACTTTATACGCAAATTCGTTGGGTGTAATTGGTGATTTTTAAATCATAAACCAATTAATTTATGTTCTAATATAATATTTAATAGAGATTATGTAGGGGGACATTTTAGCGCATAACACCTGTTCATCAGCTCCAGGACTTATCATGGTGCTATATACAGTGAATTATAGCGTGATAATGCTATAATGTTCACCAAATTTGCAACTGGACACACTTGACAGGTAATGTTTACTATATAAGATCATTATGGGATGTTACTGTTTAGGGCAGTAATTCAAACTTTGTAGCAGTGCTAATGCTACTGGAGCATTTGGGTAACATGTCGAGCCGAGTGTAAATGTCAGTGATTAAAAGGAATATTATCTAATTTAGACAATTAAACCTCTGTAATATACATCCACATATGGATTCATAAGCCGGTTAATAACTATATGCTAACCGCTAGCGCTTAGCATATTAAAACTAGCTTGAATGTTAATGCTTATTTTGATACATACCTGGTGTAAATAAGCAGCTATGTAACATTTAACATTCATAAAGCAATTATGTACGAACGTTGCATGAAATGAACTTTTATTTTTTACTAAATGTAAGAGTGAGGTTGTGGTATATGACGTCATGCGTTGCGTGTCCGCGATGAAGCAGATGGAGTAGTAGTATATATCGGAACCTTGTCTCAAACTTGTTCTACAGAGTATAACATGTTTTGTGTGTTCTGTGGATATGTCTTGGCTCGTTCGGGTTTGTTTTGCGTTTCTTGTGGACGTAATCAGCAAACAGGCCAGCAAGTAGAACAGGTAACACACGAAACGTCTGTGGAGGAGTTAATAGTTAACTATTTCCATGCTGGTCACACACACGCTGTCATTTTAGATCTGTTATCAAGTGTGCACGGAATCCACTTTTGTCTTCGAACTTTAAAGAACAAATTGCGTAATCTGAGATTATACAGAAAAAAAAACTTTTCTGATTTGGCTCATGTTCGAAGAGCAGTTGCATGCGAGTTGCGAGGGCCAGGACAGCTTTTTGGATATCGGACAATGTGGCGTGTACTTAGACAAAGATACCTCCTAACTGTGAAACGGACTGTTGTAATGAGACTATTGTCTGCACTGAATCCAGTGGGAACCCATGCTCGTAGACAGCACCGCTTACTGCGTCGCGCATATCATTCACTCGGGCCGAACTACATATGGCACGTGGATGGTTATGACAAACTAAAACCATATGGTTTGGCATTAAATGGTTGCATTGATGGTTTTTCCAGGCGCATAATGTGGTTAGAGTGTGGACCGACCAACAGCAATCCCGCTGTGATTGCCAAGTACTTTCTGGATTGTGTCAGTTCCATTGGAGTGGTTCCTATGAGAATTAGGACTGACTGTGGGACAGAAAACGGTACTTTAGCCGCTATACAATGTACACTTCGTTCCGAGCACACTGACTATTATGCAGGAGCAAGGAGTCACATGTATGGCAGCAGTACAAGCAACCAGAGGATTGAATCCTGGTGGTCAGTTTTTAGAAAGGGAAGGTTGGTATAAACTTTGTCCTTTTACATTTACTGGAGCATTGTCTGTTATCTATATAAATTAACAAGATATTTTGTTTGTACATTTGGTCAGAGCCCACTCTTTCAATTTTATCTCTACATTTCAAAAGTTTCTGTCTGTCTGTGTACCCTTTGTCACACCAGCATGCAAAACTGGCTGGACAGAATTTCATTATATGTTGCCAGTTCTTTGGTATTTGCCTTAATTTAAATCTGCTTCATAAATGAAATTAATGACTTTTTAATAAAAAGCAATAATGTGAGGAGCGACTATGAGATAAAACATGGGTCATTAGAGTAAGCATATTCACATCAGTGTGAAATGAGTGTGTGTAACATATCTGAACTGATGCCCTCAAAATGTTGAGTAAAAGTGATGTTATGAAACGTTAGGTGCTGGATTTAATAATCTAATTTAAAATAATCTACAAATGCGCTACTTGCTCAATGTAAACAAACACCTGCACCAATAGATATTAATTAGAAAAGACAAACTGAATATTTTTAATGGGATTAGTTCATATTTTCACTTTTGCTGAAATGAAAATTCAACAGCGCTGAAGTTGTATTTTTACATGCTTCAATCACTTTCAAGACAAAAAGTACAGAAGACATAACTCACTCAACCTTACAGAATGTGATTTCTTTGTATTAATAAGTTAGACAGAGAGTTCAGCTGTACAGAAAGACATACAAACATGTACGTGGGCTTCAACCTGAAATAATAATAATATCACTGATTACATTAAAGATAAGCAGATTATTTTTTATCTTTAATCTTTTAACTATTTCTAAAAAATCTTTTCTTGTCAATAATGGGTACTAATGATATCCTAAAACCATTATTTTTCAAACAGGGCACAGTTCTGGATCGAGCTGTTTGCTGACATGCTTGACCAGGGACTTTTTGACGGAAGTCATACTCATCAGTGTTTGATGCGCTTCTGTTTCATGGAAGTTTTACAAGAGGACCTAGGCCAGTGCAAGGTACAATGGAATCTACACCGCATCAGACCATCTCGCTTTTCATACTGTCCAGGGGGTGTGCCTGATGAGCTCTACCAACTTCCTCACAGGTACGCGATTGCTTGTCTCCTAGTACAGCTTGTACAAATTGAGATTATATGAGATTATTTGCACAAAAAGTTTATGAAACTTTGTCATGGCATAACTGCTAATGTTGTTTAATATTTGTCTTTAAAGTTTTTCTTTTTTTAAACAAGATAAGTATTACTCCATAGACCGGACTATTACCAATTCTGAAATGTGGTGTGCATGTTTTATCTCTTGCACTGTAACATTTTTTACTTTTATCACACTTTTTATTTTGTTAATTTATGATGTTTCCTATATTTTTACAGACATGGATCAAGAGATTGTGGATTTCAGATGACAGACCAGCAACTTCTGCCATTTCAGGAATTCACAGAGGTTCCTGCTAAGTGTGGTGATCCAGTGATGCAGGACTTCTTTGAACAGGCAGTTCTGAGAAATTATCTAACTGTTCCACAATCATGGGAAGAAGCTATGAATTTGTATATAAATCTCAAGGACATATGTGGATTGTAAACGACATGCCTCACTGAAACAACCATGACCTTTATCTGGTGTTTTTGTTACTTTTTCCACACAAATCATGAGTATGTTTAACTTTAGCAAATTTAAATTAAATAAGGTTTTTATAACATATTCTTTTATATTTTACTTGAAATTAAAAACATTTGTCAGGCCACATAACGGGCAGTTGAACTAATTCTGCACATTTGGGGCCATTCTACACATTACTTACATTGAACAGATACACATAAGGGGCAGAGGTGTACTGTTTTTGTCATGTCTCGCCTTGGTAAATCACACTCGTTTAGAACGCAAGCTGCAGGAAATAGTCCTTTTATTAAACAGTCCCGGTATTGACTTGAACAAACTTAACTTTTATACAAAACAAAACATAAACACTGAAGATACTTCTCCCGGGGCGGTCTGCAGGCGGAAATACACGAACACAAAGTACTTTAAGACGACAAGCTCAGAAGATCCTTCGGGATGACTGCAACCCAAACACATCGGGTCCAATCTGAAAATGCGAGAAGCTGTCCTGCTTCCGCAGCCTCGCCTGCAGATACCGCTTTAAACCTGGGAGAGGGAGAGAGAAAGAAGGAGACATAAGATCATTAGTTTCCGGGTGTGCACAACGGTGACCAGACACTGTGGTGTGGGTTCGGCTGGGTTAAATAGTGAGATACACAAGGGTAGACAGGTGAGTTCACTTTCGTGTTAATGACTGACAAGACATACGTAGACACACTAGGGGGAGACAAAGCCACGGCTCAGTAATCCGGTGATCCTGATCTCCGGGGCTGCGGCGGGTCGGATGTTACATTACCCCCCCTCCCAGGACCGGCTTCCTGAAAGAGAGGTGGGCGCTCCCTGCGAGGTACCGAAGGGGGTCGGGACCCACCGGCCTGATGGAATTGCCGGCGAGCGGGTCGGCCCGGAGGTCGTGGCGCCGGACGATCCGGTCGAGCTTGATGGAACTCGTAAATGAGTTCTGGGCTCAGGATGTCCTTTGCCGGGACCCAGCTGCGTTCCTCCGGACCGTACCCCTCCCACTCCACTAGGTATTGGAGTGTGCCCCCTCTCCTTCGGGAGTCCAGCAGTTGTTGGACTCTGAACGCTGGAGCGCCCTCGATCTCCACAGCCCCGGGGAGTGATGGGTCCACGACGCCTCCGTCAAGAGGTCCCCGTATTACTGGCCTGAGAAGAGAGATGTGGAAAACGGGGTTAATGCGCATGTGTGAGGGAAGTTGTAATTTAAAAGAAACGGGGTTTATTTGAGACAAGATGGGAAAAGGACCGATGAATCTGGGTGAAAGTTTACGGCAGGGAAGTTTGAGAGATAGATCCCTTGTCGAGAGCCAAACCCGATCTCCTACCTGGAGCGGAGGACTTTCCCTTCGCCGCCTATCGGCGAATTTTTTGAACCGACGAACTGCTTGGGAGATATTGGCATGCGCCCCCTCCCATACTTTTTCCGCTCTTTTAAACCACTCATCCACCATGGGGATGTTGGTGGGAGTGGCATCCCAAGGACAAAGCGGCGGCTGATATCCGAGCACACATTGAAACGGCGTTAGGCCGGTTGAGGAATGTCTCAATGAGTTTTGCGCATATTCCGCCCAGAATAAACAGTCTGCCCATTCATGTTGCCTACTACTACAATATGCGCGGAGGAATTTCCCGAGATCTTGGACAGTCCGCTCTGCCTGCCCGTTTGACTCCGGGTGATAGCCTGACGTTAGACTAACAGTGGTCCCCAATTTCTGGAAAAAAGCTTTCCAGACTTTTGCGACAAATTGGGGACCACGATCGGAAACAATATCTTCCGGTATGCCGTAGTAGCGAAACACATTGTTGAATAGGGTTTCCGTCACCCGGGCGGCGGTTGGGAGGGCGCAGAACGGGATAAACCGGCAACTTTTAGAGAAGCGATCTACCACTACTAGGACCGACGTGTATCCCTTAGACACTGGCAGGTCCGTCACAAAATCCACCGCTAGGTGGGACCACGGTCTGTTAGGTGTGGGCAAGGGCATTAATTTTCCAACTGGCAACCCTCGGGGGCTTTTAGTGGTTGCACAGGTAGCGCAAGACGAAACTACTGTTCTCACTGTTTCCCGCAGGTTTGGCCACCAGAACTTTGGTTCTAGGAGTTGATAGGTTCTCAATTCGCCGGGATGTCCTGATGATAAATTAACATGGGCCTCCACCGTCACTCGCTCTCGTAGTGACTCCGGCACATAGGTTCGATCCGGAGGACAGTCCGGCGGCGCGGGGTCTGCCCGCGTCGCCAGTGCTATCTCCGCATCGAGGTCCCAAGTGATCGGAGCCACCACGAGTGAGGGGGGCAAAATGGGTTCGGGAACCTGAGGCTGGTCCTGCGTCGCAAAACAGCGGGATAACGCGTCCGCTTTGATATTTTTTGAGCCGGGGCGATAAGTGATAAGAAAGTGGAAACGAGTGAAGAACAGTGCCCAGCGGGCTTGTCGGGGGTTTAGTCTCTTAGCTTGTTGGATGTACTCTAGGTTCTTATGATCCGTGAGTACCGTGAATGGGTGTTCTGCCCCCTCCAACCAATGCCTCCATTCCTCTAACGCCGCTTTTATTGCAAGCAGTTCACGATTACCAATATCATAATTGCATTCGGCAGGTGTCAATTTTCGCGAGAAAAAAGCACAGGGGAATAACTTCTCCGGGTGGCCATGGCGCTGTGACAGCACCGCTCCGAGTCCTACCTCGGACGCATCGACCTCAACTACGAAGGGCTTTCTTTGGTCGGGAAGTTTTAATATCGGCGCGGATGTAAAAGCTCGTTTTAGACGCTGGAACGTGATGCGCACGTCCGGCGTGAACGGCTGTAGCTTGCGCGGTTTACCTTTAAGTAAGCTAGTGAGCGGTGCTGCCAACGTACTATAGCCCCTAATAAAGCGCCGGTAAAAATTGGCAAACCCGAGGAAGCTTTGTAGCGCCTTCACTGAGGTCGGTTCCGGCCATTGGAGTACCGCTCTGACTTTGGTCGCGTCCATCTTGACCCCCAGTGGTCCTATGCGATAGCCCAGAAATGCAATCTCGGTCTTATGAAATTCACATTTCTCTGCCTTCACATAGAGCCCATGTTCCCTTAGTCGACGGAGGACGGCGGTCACATGACTAACGTGCTCTTCGTATGACCGCGAGTATATCAGGATGTCATCTAAATATACTATCACAAATCGGTTTAGCATAAGTCGGAGCACGTCATTCATGAACCCCTGAAACACCGCAGGTGCGTTCACCAGTCCATAAGCCATCACATTGTATTGATAATGACCTGATGTAGTGCTAAACGCTGTCTTCCACTCATCGCCCTTGCGAACACGAACGAGATTGTAAGCGCTGCGCAGGTCAAGTTTGGTAAAGATGGAAGCGCCGCGGAGCAGATCGATCGCGGCCGGAACCAGGGGCAGTGGGTGCTTATACTTCACTGTGATGGTATTGAGCCCTCTATAATCAATACACGGCCGAAGGCCCCCGCCTTTTTTCTCGATAAAAAAGAACCCTGCCGATGCGGGTGACGTGGAGCGACTAATGAGCCCCTGCTGGAGAGCCTCTTTCACGTATTCCTCCATTGCCTGTGTCTCAGACACCGACAATGGATAAACCCGCGAGCAAGGCGGTGCTTTCCCCGGCAGGAGGTCAATAGCGCAATCCCACGGGCGGTGAGGGGGAAGTCGTGCGGCGGCCCTGATACTAAATACGTCTTTAAATTTTTCGTACTCGGATGGCACGATGGTAGTGACCAGGGCGCTAGGGCTTTCTACTGTAGTTGTTTGGGCCATCAATGAGGATGGCATGCAAAATTTCGCGCATCTAGGGGACCATGAAAGGATGCGAGCACCTGTCCAATCAAAATTGGGGTTATGAGAACTAAGCCAAGGGAGACCGAGCACGACGGACTGACTCACCTGAGAGATCACAAAAAATTCTAATTCCTCAGTGTGGTTCGGGAAAGTTAAACGTAGGGGCACGGATATCATGTTAATGGGCGATTGACCTAATGGGTTGCCATCCAGAGCATTAATCACGATCGGGGTTGGAAGCTTCGACACGGGAGCGTGCAGCGAGGAAATAAGGGAGGATGAAATGAAGTTCCCAGCCGATCCCGAATCTATGAGGGGGGAAACAGAAACCAGATGATTATCATAAGACAGAGTAGCTTTTATACAAAATGACCGGTTGGTGCGTGGAGGTGTATTGGTGGGTATGATCTGGGGTGGCGTGTCCGTGGTTAGAGTGTGTGGTGGTATGTCCGTGACTGTATTTTGTGAAGGTGCGTTTGTGTGTCTGGTTCGAGGGGGTGTGCTAGTGTCTAGTTTTACTTTCAGTATTGGGCACTCTCGAATGAGATGCCCCCCTCCCCCGCAGTACAGACACAGTCCGGCGGTTAGTCGGCGTCGTCTCTCCTGTGCTGATAGCCTGGAGGTGCCGACGTCCATGGGTTCGGCTGTCGGGGATTCGCGTGGTTCCTGTGCGCTTCTATTCATGCTGGGGCGGGGGTGCGGCTCGCCTCTACTACCTGCTCCTCTGGCGGGGGTCTGCCGTCTCTGACCGCGGAGGTGCTGATCCAATTTAATGGCGAGTTGTATGGTCTCATCCAGGTCCATTTCAGCATCTCGGCACGCTAGTTCGAGTTGGATGTCTGGATGAAGACCGTCCCGGAACCGTGCGAGGAGGCTCTTATCGCACCATTCACTCTCCGCGGCCAGGATCTTAAATTTTACGGCGTAGTCGGCGACGGTGGTTGGTCCCTGCTTGAGGCGGAGGAGCTGTTGTTCACCAGTCCGCCCCTGGTCCGGGTGGTCGAAGACAGCGCGAAACGCGCGGAGAAAGCGGACGAAATCGCTCATGTCTCGGCCACCCGCACTCCACATAGCGGCGGCCCAGTCCATCGCTGCACCTGTGAGCTGTTGCGTGACAAAGCTGATCCTTTGCCTGTCATCGAGGTCAGGGTACTCAGCTAAATACAGCTCACAGGCCAGGAGGAATTTTCTACATCCCTCGGGATCCCCAGCATACCTCTCCGGGGGGGTCGCTCGCGGAGGGGATCGTGACGGGCGTCTTGGTCCCGCAGGGGTGGGTGCCTGTCGAGCCGCGATGTCACGGACACTGTGGGCCAGGTCGTTGATCGCCCTGGCCAAGCTGTCCATCTGACCTTGCTGTCGCCGAATGTAATCCATCATGGGAGGTGTATGGTCATGCGCTGCTGGTCCTGCTGCGTTCTGGTGAAAGGTCTGGTCATCTGTCATGTCTCGCCTTGGTAAATCACACTCGTTTAGAACGCAAGCTGCAGGAAATAGTCCTTTTATTAAACAGTCCCGGTATTGACTTGAACAAACTTAACTTTTATACAAAACAAAACATAAACACTGAAGATACTTCTCCCGGGGCGGTCTGCAGGCGGAAATACACGAACACAAAGTACTTTAAGACGACAAGCTCAGAAGATCCTTCGGGATGACTGCAACCCAAACACCTCGGGTCCAATCTGAAAATGCGAGAAGCTGTCCTGCTTCCGCAGCCTCGCCTGCAGATACCGCTTTAAACCTGGGAGAGGGAGAGAGAAAGAAGGAGACATAAGATCATTAGTTTCCGGGTGTGCACAACGGTGACCAGACACTGTGGTGTGGGTTCGGCTGGGTTAAATAGTGAGATACACAAGGGTAGACAGGTGAGTTCACTTTCGTGTTAATGACTGACAAGACATACGTAGACACACTAGGGGGAGACAAAGCCACGGCTCAGTAATCCGGTGATCCTGATCTCCGGGGCTGCGGCGGGTCGGATGTTACAGTTTTAAACAGTATATTCATGCATGTTTATTTGGCTGTGTTTCTTTTATCTACCAGGTGAATTCAACTCCATGGATGCTCCATTATGTTTTAAAAATGTAAATAAATAAAATATATTTATAATGTTTGTGTGTAAATATATAAAGCAACAAATCAGTAAGTAATTGGCCCTAATTTTGTACTTGCTACTTTGTGTAGTTTCCAGTATCTTGTTTAGTAATGTTAAATGCAATGTTTGTAGTATTAAGATTGAAAACAATAAAAGGAAAAAACATTAAAGATTTTATTCCTTAATTGAAACCAATATCAATTATATAACATGATCAAACAGGTCAAATGCTCCATTTACAATTTCTGCTTTGTCACTATCTGCCCATAAACAATTGCCATTCTAAAGCGGTCACATTATTGTTATCAATCAAGCAAGGATATTTTAAATGACAATAATTAGTTACTTTCCAACACAATATTAGAACCTGGAAGCATAGTTCTGAACTGCCAACTTTGTCAAAGAATGTGGTTGATAAATTAGAATCACTTAAATGCTTTATGAAGTTGCATCAAAAAAGATAAAAACTAATTACAACTGTTTAATAATGAAAGTAAGAATTTGAGGGTGAGACTAAACAGATGTGTCCATAGAAAAATGTGAACTAAATTTATTTTGCTTCAGAAGGGACAAATTAAAGAATTAGCAAGGAAAACTAAAGAGATTGTTATAAAATGACTAAAAAAAAAAAAAAAAATATATATATATATATATATATATATATATTTTTTTTTTTTTTTTTTTAAAGTACTGTGAAACAATATTAAAACCTGGAAGGATATTGGTGAGCCATCATCTTCAAGTTAGAAAAACATCCCGCATTAGCCTGATGGGAGACCACTTAAACACTTAGTAAAATCAAATGAAATAAGAATAAAATCAGAATTAAAAAAAAAAAACAGGAGACTCGCAGCTACACAGCACACATGCAACGCAAAGAGGAGCATTGGCAAAAGGTCATGAGGTGTGATGAGTCCAGTCAATCTTGATTTCAATCTTATGACTATAAAAAACAGGAAAACTATTTTTGGCTCAAGAAAGAATACAAAACAAAAAGAACTTAAAATTTTTTCTATGTCAACATGTTTTCAACATCCAATTCGCTGTTTTGCTTGAATGTGAATTACACTGAACTTAGTACACACCAAATCCTGGAGAATTCTTGATTCCAAATTCCATGTTTTGGCAAAACTCCTTGTGGTTGTTGCACAATGGCAAACGAATCACGTTGCTACAAGTATTCGCTGTTGGGAAGGCACCTTCACTAAACTCCAACGAAGGTAGTGGCTGGAAGCCAGCAGGGGGAAATGTCTTTAGGCCCGTTCCAAACATCAAAATATCATTAAGGCTGAGGCCAGGGATTTCTTCATCTATTTAAAAAAATGCCTTAATTACAATCTTGCAGAAGTTCACATTTTTTTTGGGACAAAGTAGACCACAATAGCACTTACCTTCAACATCAGCTAGGAAATTTCCCCAGTAGCTTGCTACCTGTGCTTCAGTTCTCCGTTTGTTACTACCTGAAGGACTGAACATTTTGTGGAAGGTGTTCTCTAAGGACAGAGCGTTGATTGCTGTTGCAGTGTAACACATCACTGGGTAAAAAATATCAGGATGACTTTCCATGGCACTTAAAGCATTAAGTGTGCTTAGCCCCTCTTTGAATCTAGGACAAGAAATAAACCAAAAAACCACAGCATTTTTTTTTAGGTAATTACTATACTCACTTTATTAGGAACGCCTCTACATAAGGTTATCCATTTAATTATTTAAGCATGGTAAATGACATTAAGATAACAGTATTTCCATATTCTATGTGCACTTAACATATACTAAAAGAAAACAAACGAAGGAAATAACTGAATTTCATGGAATTTGGTCCTGGAAGGACGACTGAAGAAATGTCATTTAAAAAATGTCTTTGGAGATCACTTAAATGATTAGTTGAGTTGCAATATAAAACTGTACAGTAGAAACAAAGCTATATTTAATATATAAACGAAGCACATTTCCATATACATACACACACACAATGTGTCAAAATTTCACAGGATTGGAACTAAACAGGTTTGGCCATAAAAAAATTAAAAAACACTTATTACGGGTATTTGTAGACAAAGGCCTGTAGTGAGTTATGAGCATAAAGACTAGACTTTGGAGTGATGGACAAAGGTCATGTGACCTGATGAGTCCAGATTGAGCCTATTCCAGATTGATGTGTGTATCAGGATAAGAAGGGAAGCGCATGAAGCGATGCACTCATCATGTATAGTGTCCACTGTACAAGCCTCTGGAGACAGTGTTATGATCTGGGGTTGATCAGTTACTCAGGTCTAGACTCAGCAACTTTAGGCGGAAATAAGATGAAATCAGTTGACCACCAGAATGTACTGAATCACCAGGTTATCACATCTATGGAGCTTTTCTTCCCTGATGGCACAGTCACATTTCAGTACAGATTGTGATATAGTGGCTCAGGGACCATGACGCCCACATTTTTTTAATAACATGTCATTGAGACTACTTGTAATAATTTTTACCTCTGAATTGCTGCATGGTTTTTAATGAACAGGTACCACTCAACGTAATCAGAAATGAGGTCTTTTTTATCTTCAAGAGTCCTTAGGAAGCGAAAACATCCTGCAGAAGAAAACATGGCACTGTTCCTCTCACAGATTTCTCTTGCCTCATTGACGGTGTTTGCATTTCTGATCTGAGACAATAATAAATGGATAAGAATTAATTCCACACCTCAGTCACTTTTGATATTCAACAGAAGTAAACTAATAAAAATATTGTGATTGGTGAGCTTGACTTCTTATATAGTTCTTAGCCAATTTTGTAAATTTATGTTGTATGTACATCCTTGTCCTGGAGGAAAGTTGTTTTGTTTCAATGTACACTGGATTTTGTATGGTTTAATTAACAATAAAAGCCTACTTTACTTGGCGGCACAGTGGTGTCTGTATGCATGGAGTTTGCATGTTCTCTCTGCACTTGGAGGGTTTCCTCCGGTTTCTTCCCACAGTACAAAGACATTTAGATTAGAATAACTGGAGTTCCCAAATTGCCCATAATGTGTAAATGAGAGTGTGAGTGTGTATATATGTGTGACCTGCAATGGGTTGGGATTTGCATCCCGTTCGGGTGTACCTGACCTTGTGCCCTAAGTCTCCTGGGATAGGCTCCAGTGAGTGAGTTGACTTGACTAAAAAATTAAAACTTTCATGCAATCAATTTGAGGCAAAATTCCTCGTAAACTTGTGGATGTGAGCTTACCTGCTCAAGAACTTCACGTATGGTCTGGTCATGAATGTTCTCCAGAGTAAACGTACTTTGCCTTCCCACTAGATGATTGTAAAATTCATTCGAGAAAAAGGCTGGGCCTGGTCCACCATTCACAACTGAAATGGCAATGATTTGTCCTACCATGTAGTATTCATCATTCTTTAAGGCTGTGTGTCAAAAAAAATGCAAGTCTTATGGGAGATTCAGATTAATGGACAGTTAAACTTTGGATTGAGAGCATAATTTGTTTCGGAAGCATGCTTGTAATCCACTCCCGTATACCAAATTTCACCATAAAAAGAATATTGGAAACGATTGTTTTCACAGCCCAAAAATATTCATATAAAATAATTTATACAAAATATGAAGTAAACATTTGACAAATTAAGCTGGACTTTTCATTTGAACAGAATTGTGGCTGAAGTAAGGCAAGAGAGGAGAGGTGCAGGGTGGCTACACAGACACACACACACTAATGTAATCACTGCTCTGTCTGCAAACTTCTTTAACAAGGAACCTCACTAATAATACTTGCTTTTGTCTCGTTTTAAGGATTTCATGGACATGTGACATTACATTTTCGTTAAACAGATTCATCTCCCGCAATGCTACAGCCTTTTTAACCTTTGTTTTTCTTGAGGGGGCCATTGTTGTAGTACAGTTACTAAAGAACAGTCACTACACTTAGACACAAAATGTAAAAAATGCTTTATAAGAGCAAAAAAGAGAAGAACCATTGGCTCAGACAAAGCACATACTACCCATATTTCAAGACCTCGTTCATTTGCTATCTTGTAAAATGCTCACAGACCAAGTTACTCACAATCCAAGGTTTCACAAAATTAATGGCACAGAAAAATAAGCAATTGTACTGTATATTCTTAGTGATTTGCTTAATCTTATTTGTATATGTAAGTATCGATGCAGGAGAAAGCCTCAATATAGCCAAAACGTTGTGGGCATCTGACCATCACAACCACATGTGGTCAATACGTTGAAACCACACAATTGTCTGGAATGTCTTTATATACTCTAGCACACAGATTCTTCTCATGTTAACTAAGAGGCCCAAACCTCTTCCAGGATGAGGATGCCCATGTGCAGAAAATGAGCTCCATGAAAACCTTATGTGTTATGGTTGGAGTGGAAGAACTCCACTAAATAATTTTGTGATAAGCTGGAACATTTAGAGATCTCCCTGATGAGATCCAACCAATCTCAGTGCCTGGTCCCACAGCCATTCTCCAAAATTTAGTCTAAAGCCTTTCCAGAAAAGTATAGGGTTTTTTTTAGCCAAAAAAATAAATAAATAAATAATAATAAATCTGGAATGGGACATTCAACTAGCAGATAAAAGTGTGAGTGTCCACAAAGGCTTTGGTCATCACGTGTTGATTTAAAAAATATATATATTTTTTTTATTTACAGTATGTATGCAGTTGTCTTGTAAAATGTTGCCTGGTGTGCTGTAAACTATTCACACATTAACAGGCAGTGCAGTGTCCAACCTAGTGTGGTAGGAGGAAAATATTTGCTAAGAATAAGGGGAGGTAATAAAATGATACTTTCGGACTTGCAATCCACATTGAATTATACCCTAGATATCACAATAATATCATGTCATATCATCCCTAGCAAACAGTAGTACAGCACAATTAATCAAACATAATTCTAAATCTAAATTATTGCACAGGTCCATATCATATTTCAAAAGACTGCATTTTCTAACATGTAATAGTTAGTAACATATGTAGTTTGTCAATATTTTAATATTTGCTTATATATTTTCATTTGTTTCAGTAGATAAATAAATATTGGCAAATATCCTCTTAATAATATAATTCAGAAATTAATAGCAATTAACCTAAATAAAAAACTTTTAAATATCAAATAGTACACAATTTTTATTTGCAATCGTGTTATGTATGCAAATAATTCCAATGTATTTTTTTTTTAATTATTAAATCATGCAGCCCTAGTACCTTACCTTTTGGATTAAGTCTGATTGTTTTTTGTCCAGATGGGCCTTCAAACATCACCTGATCTTGGAGAGATTCCATGCAAAGAGTCAAAAATTCCCTTTTCGGTCCACCAACATCAATTCCAGGTTCAGGCACACCAGAATCATCAGAGAATTTTACGAAGACATCACTGTCTCCCTGGAAGTTTTTTCTCCTAAGAGCGATAACCGTGCTACCCCAAACATCTTCGCGGTTGATGAAAAATTTTGAACAAGAATCCTTCCTTATTTGGGTGTATAAGTTAGCCACAATGTCTTCAATTGTAACCAGATCACTGGTGGGGAAAGAATAAGGGGACGTAATAAAATAAAAGCAGGTGTTATAAATAATAGAGTCTACTGAACTGCCCAACAACAAAACAATGACAGCATTAGTAATACAGTGAAACCGTATGAGCCCGCTTCCGGAACGAATTATGCTTGTAATGCAAGGTTCCACTATACAAGTAACATCCTGCATGGTGCAAGCCTCTGCAATTGATTCCTACAGCTAGTTTTTACAGATTTGTTTTACCATAACACTTGGCTGATGATAGGCATGGTTTTGGATAATCAGGCTCTCATCAAAAAATTATTAAAGAATTAACACCAATATTAAGTTCACCAAATTTTAACTCCAAATATTAGAACATTTATATAATGTGTTTTTTTTTCTTGATGTTCTATTATTATTCTGTCTCTATCCTTTAAAATAAACCTCTAATAAAAAGGCATTATTGTCCCCACTGTATCATGTACCTATAAAAGGCTTTTATAACAAATATTACATTTTGTATGTGTTTTTTTTTTTTTTAATACCTGTCTACAGTTGTTGAACAGGCAGTAACTACAGAAGTATCTTCATCACTGCTGCTGCTGTGGTTGCATATCTCAGTTGCAAACATTCTTGTGTATTTCCTGGAAAATGTAAAGGACAAAGAATTAAAAACATAATTAAAAACAATTGTGAATTAGGAAATGTACAGAAATTAATTACTTAATTACACCCAAGAGTAAATGTGCTAATGTGTAGTTAAGATTTAAATAAATGGCAACAATATACTTTTTGAAAATGCACAGAAAAATCATTGTTTTATTCTATCAATATTTGTACTGCACAAGTGTCTTTACATCCTTTTAAACTGACTAATAAAAAACATGTTTGTACAATTTTAAGGTTTCTCTTTGTGATATAGTTGTGGCAAATACAAGATGACACAAAGTCCACATACAGAAAACAGAAAGCATATTAGTTCTTATCTGAAACATGCTAAAAATGTGACACATAATTAAGTTAGCTTTTCCATTATAATGATTGCACATGGATCCCTGTAATGATAATGCCCTATATTTGCTAACAATAAAGTAAATGCATTTATAAGATCATTATGCACAATTAATAATTCATAAATACCTATAACAATCCATCGCTTGTCCTCGAGAAGTGCTTGGTTGTTCTGACTCTGGAGAATCTGATAAAGCCAAGAGTAACTGAAGAGGCAAAATATTTTCAGACATAACGTTATAAGATAATCTGAAGTCTGTATATTAAGTGTCATTGTTTATCATATGACACTTAATAAAACCTTGAATTGTGAGTAAATTGGACTGCGAGTGTTTCGCAAGTCAAGGAAAAATTATAATTAAATTGATAAACGAGTGAGCTCTTGAAATACAAGTTGTATGTATACGCATTGTCTGCTAAGCATCATGTGATCACAACTGAGCCAATGGTTTCTCTCTTGCGGACTGCAGGATTGTGGGTAATCGTCTTCCATGCTCCATGTTCTTCAGTAACTGTACTACAACATTGGCTCCACAAGGAAAACAAAGGTTAAATATGCTGTAGCAGTGCGGGAGATGAATCTGTTTAACGACAACGCAACTTCACATTTCCGCCAAATCCTCAAAAAGAGGACAGAAGTAAATGTCATTATAGAGGTTCCTTGGTAAAGTCGCACAAAAAGAAAAAGATCGTTAGTGTGTGTGTGTGTGTGTGTGTGAGAGACAGTCATCCTACACAATAACCCCCCTCCTCCTCCTCTCTCTCGTCCCTCTCACATCAGCCATGATAAAAATAGATAAAAACGGTAAAGTGCAGGTTCTTTTGTTTTATTTTCACTTCATACTTTGTAGTAATTATTTTTATATTAATATTTTAATAATTTTAATATAAACATTTTTATGGGGGAATTACTTGATATACAAGTATTCTGGAACAAATTATGCTCGCAATCCAAGGATTAACTGTATATAATTATTTGATCATTTTTGGCCAGGCAGCTGTAGATCAGAAGAGAATGAAAAGGTATTAAACACTTCAGCACTCAGTCATATGTATTGTGAGGTGGTATCACCTACTGGATAACTATTTGATAGCCTTTTGCTTAGGAATGTTTAGCTGAATTGTTGATTTTTAATTATTATTAATGTGTTAAAAGGTGTGGGAAAATGGACATAAATTAGAAGGGCTGTCCATTTACTTTCAGTCATGTAGGGTGTAACACTACAAAGTTAATAAGACATTTTAGTTACTTTTAAATTCCAAACATTAGGTAATTGTCTGTACTTTAAATTGAGCTATGTAACAAAAATAACAGTTATTTATGTAAACCATACTGACCTCAGGACATCCCTCTTTTTCTTTATTTGGTGATAATCTAAAATGACAGAAATAATGGTAAATTTAAAACATCACAAAATTAAAACATTTACTCTGGGATCCTTTGAAAAAAATCTTAAAGTTGTCTAGAGGTTAAATCATGTCAACCGCACATCTTTTAGTTGGTTTAAATTGTTTGCCCACTTATCCAAATAGCTTATTCAATCTAAAAAAAAAGCTGCTTAGGACCAAGAGATATTTTGCTGGAAAGAAAAATAGATGCAGTCACACTAAACACTGCATGTGTATTTATATGCAAAGTGCAAAGGAAATTCTAATACGCTAAAAACAGATATATATCAATATGTTTGTGTTTTTTGTTTATCACAAACAGTAAAATAAATACATTCGTGTATTTATATTACATAGCATTTATATTGTGCACAGCATTTATATTGCAAAGCATTGAAAAGCATTCTAAAGCATTGGAAGGCTCTATAACTCAAGCTGAGGTCAAGAATTGATTTCTGGCTGGAGGTCATTTAAGTGGACGTGATAACCTAACTATACCTAACAAAAGCCATTAAGTGCTCTGTAGAGGGTTGGCGCTCTTGTGTTGGGAGTAGAGGGAGGAGCTGCTAGGTTGGTTTGAAGCATTAATTTATAGAAATTCTGTCCTATGAAAAGACGGGACACACATTTGATGACAACAGTGTGCACGTTTGGGACAGAAAGGATAGATGGTTTGAGAGATGTGTCAAAAAAGGCCATCTGTATACAACTGGAATGGAGACCTGAGATGGAGACGTCAGAACGACCCGCCTCTCATTCATAATACTGATCTTTCATCCAACTCTAAGAGAATTAAGATCACTTCACACATCACCAGGAAGGCCAAACATAATGACCCCCTTTCAGAGGAACAGGGGAGTGCAAGATGTGTGACCATTACAAATGCCTCTCATTCCCACCTTCTCTATTGTCCAGCCGTGAGGGCATTTGGGTGAGAAATGGCCCATATAGGATATATTTTGGATTTTTAACCAATCATTCGTCGACTGAAAAAGCTATTAGTATGACAAACAAAACATTTCAAACCAACTAAAATGAGTCCAGCTGACGTGACAACTTCCAGATTAAAGGGACTCTTGCCGGAGTAGATTATAGTATCTTTCACTAATTATCTTGTTTAATCTGTATGTTGGGCACACAGCATCCCCACAAAATATATAGCACAATTTAAAATACTGTTTAAAAACAGTCTTTATACTGTTAATAAAAAACTGTTTTCACATTCAGGTTCTACTAACTGTCAATTCAATATAGTGCATTCTTATACATGATAACTTAGATAAGGTGTAATTTAGACATGATACAAAATAATATGCAGTGGATTCATTTGCATACTTGGCCTTGAATGGTCTTTTTTTTCAGTTGTGTTTTGCTGAACATCTTTAGGCAAAAACTTAATGTTTTTGCCACAGTGGTTGCAGAACTCTCTAACTATGTCCAGCTGTTCTCCACAAAATGGGCAATACATCTGGTTAAAATGACAAAAAGCAATGTACGAAACATTACACAAATAAGTTTGACAAAAAATGCTAGTTTAATCTTTACTGTAACGTTAACTGCCTGCTAACAACCTTTTATTGAAAGGGATTTCATAGACATACATTTAAGACAAAAATAAAAAGCATCATCGGCTAGACAGCTTAGCAGGCAGACACTAAAGTCACATGGGTTTGAAATGACCGTCAGCACAGCTGGAAGCACGGTAAGTATTGTTTCAGCTTAGTACAACTGAACATGCTTCTGCTAGATATCTAAATTTTTTATACTGACATCAGTTAATATATTAGGGGTGTGTGCACGAAAAATCTGCCCTACCATGATGTCCAGCGAGCTAACGCGTGTTATTGGTAGTACTGTTATCTAACTTTAGGATTTTTCCAATTGTTAATAATAATATAATAATAATAATAAATCCATCATACATACACATCATGTAATATTTAGTCTTACAAAGTTGTAAATGTAGTAGTACCGTGTAAATGTCCCGATTAACCTCCCGATCTCTGGGATAGAAGAAGCAGAGGATGATGGGAAACCGAGTAGCGGTTAGTAACAGGAGGGTTGCCAAGTCTGCATAAAACAAACATTGCTACCAATGCAGAGTCAGAAAGGCTGCGCTGTCAAGAGGGGCAATATGACACCTAGATGTTTTGGAGATAAAGTCAGAGAGGCCAGATTGAGGTGGTTTGGACATGTTCAGAGGACAGAGTGTGAATATATCGGTAGAAGGATGCTGAGGTTGGAACTGCCAGGCAGGAGGTCTAGAGGAAGACCAAAGAGGAGATTTATGGATGCAGTGAGAGAGGACATGAAGTTAGTTGGTGTGAGAGAAGAGGATGCAGAGGATAGGGTTAGATGGAGGCAGATGATTCGCTGTGGCGACCCCTGAAAGGGAACAGCCGAAAGACAAAGAAGAAGAATAGCTAAATATCAAATTATATTCCATAAGCAAATTAAAAATTGGTTGTATTTTTAAAATAGATGTTGACTATGTTTTTCCGACTGTAATATAGTGTAATATATAGTGTAATATATAGTGTAATATAGTGTTTAATTGAATTTTGTTTGTTGGTCAATAACATTAAAGATTCCATTAATGCAGTGGCGGTTCTACACTGAATTGCTCCTCGGGCGAGACTCCCTATCTCCCCACCCTCGTCACCAATACCCCCCCTCCCCCCGGCATAGCCTCTCTCTACACACCCCGCCATCGCCTCCCCCCGCCGTCACCATGCCCCCCACAGTCAGAATTTGTGGAATTTATAATTTTTCACATCACCATGTCTCTTACTCAGAAGTACGAGCAAAAAAAAAAAGCGTACATATAACTTTATACAAGCAATACAATTAGTAAAATCACTTGTACTGCAAAATGCCACCTTATAAGCCACAGATAGCACATAGAGTTGAATTTTATGAATGTTTTTGGCATTTTCATTACTTTTATGCATTACATTTCTCTTTCTTATATACTATATATATATATATATATATATATATATATATATATATATATATATATATATATAAATAAAAGAAACATCCTCTGACTTTCAACTGTTTTTACTTTCAGTAAACTTAATGTGTAAATATTTGTATGAACACTAAAAGAGTCAACACCATAAGACATAAACTAAAAATGTTTCACAATGTGTCCCTGAATGAAGGGAGGCTCAAAATCAGTCAGTAGCAGTCAGTATCTGGTGGCCACCAGCTGCTTGAAGTACTGCAGTGCATCTCCTCCTCATGGACTGGACCAGATTTGTCAGTTCTTGTTGTGAGATGGAGGGATTGTGTGTTCCTGGTGTGACTCGGGCAGTTGTTGTGGCCATCCTGTACCTGTCACGCAGGTGTGATATTCGGATGTACCCATCCTGTGCATGTGTTGTTACACGTGGTCTTCCACTGCGAGGATGATCAGCTGTCCTTCCTGTCTCCCTGTAGCGCCGTCTTAGGCGTCTCACAGTGCAGACATGGCGATTTATTGCCCTATAGCCACATCAGCAGTCCTCATGCCTCCCTGCAGCATGCCTAATGCACGTTCACGCAGATGAGCAGCGACCCTGGGCATCTTTCTTTGGGTGTTTTTCACAGTCAGTAGACGAGTCTCTTTAGTGTCCTGCGTTTTTACAACTGTGACCTTAAATGCCTACTTTCTGTAAGCTGTTAAGGTCTTAACGACCATTCCACAGGTGCATGTTAATTAATTGATTATGGTTAATTGAACATGCATGGAAAACATTGTTTAAACCCATTACAATGAAGATCTGTAAAGTTATTTGGATTTTTACAACATTATTGTTGAAATACACAGTCCTGAAAAAGGGACGTTTCTTTTTTTGCTGAGTATATATGGTCCAATTCATTTTTATTTTGTCAACATTTAACTCCAATGAATCCCCTAAAAAAACCCATTTAAAAACACAATGAACAGTCTTCTGCTTTTCAAGATGAGCTTCAAGGTGTTCAAAGGATCGCCTCTCTCAAAGGATTCCAGTTTGTGGAAGATCTCTTGCTTGTGCAACGTGCATTATAACCTTTATATGAACAAGAACGATATATTACGAATATAAGCAGCGAAGTGACCAGCAATAATGCTTTAACAGTTCAAAATGTTTTGATGCGAAGAAGTTGCAATAATTGCAGGGCCATATCAAAACATGAGTTGTGTTGCTCCTTGATGACACCAGTGGTCAAACTCATCAACGCTTCCTTCTCCCTGAACCATAACGGTCCGCTGTCTGGGTTTGTCCTAAGAGTAAGTTTACCCTGAAAATGAACAGACAAATTATTCATATTGAAACAAAGATCTTAAATATTGAGCCACAATTTTGATGTTACAGTGTTAAGCACAGGAATATGATGTCAGCAGATGGAAGCAGGAATTGTTCTAAAATCTTCTGGTAGATGGCTGTGTTGACTTTGGACTTGACAATACGAACACCAATGGTATGTTAGACCAAATTCATGACCTAACAGAGTGTGGAAACGTAACACTGGACTTCAAGCAACTTGGAAGCTGTGTCTTCCAAGAAAAAGGCCAAAAAATTAATCGGAATCTACCTCTAAATTAGTGATGGGCGTTCATGAATTTAACATGATTCAGAAGAACAAGTATCGGAGAGTGATTTGGTAATTTTTTACCAACCTTCTTAGGTTATGTGCAGAAACATACAATTGGTTAGGAAACAGAATTGAGTGATTCTTTCTTAGTGACTCTTCTACTCAGAGTCGTTCGTTCTTTTCTCACGTGACTCCCATAGACGCTATGCAGTGTAATCGATTCAAAAGAACAAACAACTCAGACTGGAAGATATGAGGTGAGATACTCATTCTGTTTATTATAATATGTCCTCAGATGCATTGTAATATTTTCATTACTGGAACTATAGCCAAAATTTTTGTATGTAGACATATTGGGAGTCTTTTTATTAAAAATGCAACATTTAATTTTATTTCTTATAAAAAGAACTAAATTAACTAAATGACGAAATTCAAAGAACCTGGTCATTAAAGTGATTCAAAATTCCCATCACTACTTTAAAGTTTGGGCTAATGAGAGCAACGCGTAACCCCGAGCGAAAGTGGAGAAAAACTAAATTAGAAGTTTTTAGAGTTTTGTATAAAGACAGTATGTGCAGCCATAGACAGGCTCTAAAAGCTGCTAGGACCGAGCATCAGAGGTGACTGATAGCAAGAAACCAAAACTATCCCAGGTTCTTATTTAGTACAGTGGCTCGCCTAACAAAACCTACGATGACTGCAGAGAGTATCCCATCACAGTTTAGAAGTGAAGACTTCTACTTCTATTTTTCCCTTGTGATCCAGACCCCATCTGCCCTTTGAAACTACTGACTCGTCCCTGTGCTGAACTGGACTTCATGTTAATTTAAATTAATTCTGTTATATTGAACGGGTAAGCGGAAGAAAATGGATGGATGGATGAACTTTCAGCTGCATAACACACATGATGTTATATAATTTATATCAGTTATCACCCAGATGAGAATGGGTTCCCTGTTGAGTTTGGTTCCTCTCACGGTTTCTTCCTATTGCCATCTCAGGGAGTTTTTCTTTGCCACTGTTGCCTTCACCCTTGGCTTGCTCATCAGAGACATTTCATTACCATCTCAAATTCAAATTTTATTTGTCACATACACAGTCATACACAGTACGATATGCAGTGAAATGCTTAGACAACTGCTCATGACCTTAAAATAAAAGACTATGAATAGGAATAGGAAATAAATATGAAAAATAAAATAGAGGGTACATTTAAATAAATTAAAAATATAAAAATTTAAGTTAAAATAAAATAAATGTACAACAATACACAATATAGAAAATATATGAATATATGAACAATAAGAGCAGCTGTACGAGTAGGAAAAGAATGGTAATGTCCAGGGTTGTGCAATCCACATATTTAGTGTCTTGTGCAGTGCGAATATGCTTAAAGTGATTTATTTAAAGTGACTTGAGTGATTTGATGACCACGAAGTGTAGTTGTGCAGTGGTCACTAGTGTAAACGAATGTCCAGAATGTGTGTAAAAACCATATGTGTGGGTCAGTACTGTGTGGTGGTGTGATTGAGAGACCGTATCGCCTGCAGGAAGAAGCTCCTCCTCAGTCTCTCTGTGTTGGCCTTCAGGGAGCGGAATCGCTTTCGTGACCTCAACAGAGTGAACAGTCCATTGTTGGGATGGCTGAGGACCTTCACTATCTTCCTGGCCTTGGTCCAGCACCTCCTGCTGTAGATCGAGTGCAGGTCAGGGAGCTCGGTGCGGATGATGCGCTCAGTTGATCGCACCACCCTCTGTAGAGCTCGTCTGTCCTGCATGGTGCTGTTCCCGAACCAGGTTGAGATGTTTCCCGTCAGGATGCTCTCTATGGTGCAGGAGTAAAAGTTCCTGAGCACCTTGGAGGGCAGTCAGAAGTCTCTCAAGCGCCAGAGGTGGTAGAGACGCTGTGGGGCCTTTTTCACCACGGTGTTGATGTGACAGGACCATGATAGGTCCTGCGTGATGTGAACACCGAGGTATTTGAAGCTGTCCACTCTCTCCACTCGGCTCTCGTTGATGACTGGGGGTCTGGTAGTTCCTCTCCTGCTTAGTGCTGAAGTCCACTATCAACTCCTTTGTCTTACTGACGTTTAGAAGGAGCCTTTCCCTCTTGGCTCTTGACGAAGGCGGTCGCATCTGCTTTCCCTCCCTTATCTCTCCCCGCTTGCTTCTCTTGTCTGTCTTGTGAAATACTATTCAGAGACTCTCCTCGTCTTGCTCTTGAAATAAAAGGAATGGATTTGATCAAGTGGTCTCTGAATGCAATTGACACGATCTTCTCGACGAGAAGTGTGGGTTCTGGGGAACCTACTTGTCCTGCTGGGACGTTTGCTGCTGGATACACGATGGACGGTTGGGAGAAGTGGCGCATTGTGTGCCTGGCCGCACTGTCTCTGGAGGACGTTGAAGATATTTACCTATTCGGAACTCTGATAACTGGGATTCTGCTGATTGGATTAGGTGGATTACTTGGATATCGAAAAATCTTAAAAGCAGTCAGTCTCAACCCCAAGAGACTGGCTGGCTGGGAAATAATGGTGACGAGAGCTGTCAGTAATCAGACTGTGGTTATGGACCGCAAATTGGATACCATCTTGGGGAGACTGGCAGCTATACAACGGAATTTGGACGGACCTGGCGACCAGTGATGGACATTAAATATCTGTGAAATTGGCAGGTATTGATCGAAATTTGGACATTTTTTTTTTTTCTGCCCTTCTTTCCAGCTACTGCATTTCAAGGCAGTGGCTGGAGACATAACAATTCCCCGAAGACCAAGATAACGAGACGCTCTGGAATCTACCCCCCTCCCCCTTCAAGGTCACCTGGCGCAGACTATTACGGGATGTTACAGGCTTACAAACTGACACGCACGCACACACTCACAGAACAGCTACAGATAGACACTCTACCTTCCCCATTTCCAACGCCTTCGTGTGCTTATTCCCCTCGGTGTGGGCAGACGGAATCGGGACCAGCGCTCTTTAGCTGCAGGGACTGGAGCTGTTTGCCTACATTGGACATTTCCTATCCCTGTACCCTTAATGTTGCAATGTTGATGTCTTGTGATTACATGTTTTTCTGTGCTTGCTGCTGAGGTAGTTTTTTGTACCCCTGATCCCACACTGCCGTCTCCGAAGGACAGTCTGGGAGGGGATTTTTTTACCCTCGTTATCCTAATGTATCTGATTCCTTGTTTTCTATGATGGCGCCTGGGAAATGGCTGCCGTCGCGACCCTGTGGTCGCAAAAAGCATTTCACTGCATTTCATACTGTATGACTGTGTATGTGACAAATAAATTTGAATTTGATTTGAATTTGATTTGATTTGATTTGATTTGTTCCTCTGGCACCAGTTCTCCAGATTCCTAATCTCCTTCAGGTAGGCTGAGTCCCAAGTGCTCCAGCTTGGTGGTCTATCTAGACACATTTTTATCACACATACACACTTCCATAAATTCTTTAAAAATGTTCTTTTCAATTCTGTAAAGCTGCTTTGAGACAATGACCATTGTCTAAAGTTATATATAAATTTAATTTAATTGAATAGATAGAACCCGAACAAAAGCCCCTTTTCTTGACTGGCACAGTCCTCGTTAGTCTCTCAATAAACCCCGAAATTGAACACATAAACAGAGCGCTGGAACTCCTAACTACCTCCTCGAGTGCTTTGCCGGCCGGCTTTTATTTCCGGGTCATGTGACCACATGCGTCACAATTTTCCCGTGCCGACCGGCAACGTAGTCTCGCGAGAGTGGGAGCGGGAACCAATACACATAAAATGCATATAGGCACAAGAAACCAATCGGGGCATAATTAATAATGTGCATTATTATTATTTTTAATAATAATGCATTATTATTTCGACGTTTTATTTACACTATATAAAATTGCCTTAGCCTCAGTAAGCATAGTAGCATATAGTTATTAGCCGGCTTATGAATCCATATGTGGACGTACATTACAGAGGTTTAATTGTCTAAATTAGATAATATTCCTTTTAATCACTGACATTTACACTCGGCTCGACATGTTACCCAAATGCTCCAGTAGCATTAGCACTGCTACAAAGTTTGAATTACTGCCCTAAACAGTAACATCCCATAATGATCTTATATAGTAAACATTACCTGTCAAGTGTGTCCAGTTGCAAATTTGGTGAACATTATAGCATTATCACGCTATAATTCACTGTATATAGCACCATGATAAGTCCTGGAGCTGATGAACAGGTGTTATGCGCTAAAATGTCCCCCTACATAATCTCTATTAAATATTATATTAAAACATAAATTAATTGGTTTATGATTTAAAAATCACCAATTACACCCAACGAATTTGCGTATAAAGTAAGCAATATAAAAATCCGTAGCCAGGGGGGCAATTTTAGCGCATAATCCTGGCTTGATTCGGAATGTTTACCTTATCCCCGTTGGCCTCAAAATCCCATAGTGCCTTGCGCATTAGCTTTAGCGTTTAGCTTGCAACTTAAACGAGAAAGAAAGTTCTCGCACACGGGAGAGATGATTTGCCTTTCTGGAGCATGTTTTTCTCCCCCCTTGCGGTCTATTGTTTTTCTCATGTAAGTGTATTATTTTTGCCATGTAAGTGTATTATTTTTGCCTTGTAAATGTATTATTTTTGCCATGTAAATGTATTATTTTTGCCATGTAAGTGTATTATTTTTGCCTTGTAAGTGTATTATTTTTGCCATGTAAGTGTATTATTTTTGCCTTGTAAATGTATTATTTTTGCCATGTAAGTGTATTATTTTTGCCTTGTAAGTGTATTATTTTTGCCATGTAAGTGTATTATTTTTGCCTTGTAAATGTATTATTTTTGCCATGTAAATGTATTATTTTTGCCTTGTAAGTGTATTATTTTTGCCATGTAAATGTATTATTTTTGCCTTGTAAGTGTATTATTTTTGCCTTGTAAATGTATTATTTTTGCCATGTAAATGTATTATTTTTGCCTTGTAAGTGTATTATTTTTGCCTTGTAAATGTATTATTTTTGCTATGTAAGTGTATTATTTTTGCCATGTAAGTGTATTATTTTTGCCTTGTAAATGTATTATTTTTGCCATGTAAATGTATTATTTTTGCCATGTAAGTGTATTATTTTTGCCTTGTAAATGTATTATTTTTGCCTTGTAAATGTATTATTTTTGCCATGTAAATGTATTATTTTTGCCTTGTAAGTGTATTATTTTTGCCATGTAAATGTATTATTTTTGCCTTGTAAATGTATTATTTTTGCCATGTAAGTGTATTATTTTTGCCTTGTAAATGTATTATTTTTGCCTTGTAAGTGTATTATTTTTGCCATGTAAATGTATTATTTTTGCCTTGTAAATGTATTATTTTTGCCATGTAAGTGTATTATTTTTGCCTTGTAAATGTATTATTTTTGCCTTGTAAATGTATTATTTTTGCCATGTAAATGTATTATTTTTGCCTTGTAAGTGTATTATTTTTGCCATGTAAATGTATTATTTTTGCCTTGTAAATGTATTATTTTTGCCATGTAAGTGTATTATTTTTGCCTTGTAAATGTATTATTTTTGCCTTGTAAGTGTATTATTTTTGCCATGTAAATGTATTATTTTTGCCTTGTAAATGTATTATTTTTGCCATGTAAGTGTATTATTTTTGCCTTGTAAATGTATTATTTTTGCCTTGTAAATGTATTATTTTTGCCATGTAAATGTATTATTTTTGCCTTGTAAGTGTATTATTTTTGCCATGTAAATGTATTATTTTTGCCTTGTAAGTGTATTATTTTTGCCTTGTAAATGTATTATTTTTGCCATGTAAATGTATTATTTTTGCCTTGTAAGTGTATTATTTTTGCCTTGTAAATGTATTATTTTTGCTATGTAAATGTATTATTTTTGCCTTGTAAGTGTATTATTTTTGCCATGTAAATGTATTATTTTTGCCTTGTGAATGTATTATTTTTGCCATGTAAATGTATTATTTTTGCCTTGTAAATTTTTTATTTTTGCCATGTAAGTGTATTATTTTTGCCTTGTAAATGTATTATTTTTGCCATGTAAATGTATTATTTTTGCCTTGTAAGTGTATTATTTTTCCCTTGTGCTCTATGGGAATTTTTTTTTATTTCGATGTGTATGATGTTTCCCTTGTGAATGTGGTCCCCCCCGCCCCCCATAATTTTAAAACTTAAACAGTTTTGCATGATATTATATATATTTTTTAGATAAACGGCATTTGAAATGACACACTCATTGTTTACACATGTATTTTAATTATTGGGCAATTTATGATACTCTTATTATTGATTGATAGTTGCTACTATTCACATAAGCCTGCATGTTTTTAAATAGTTGGTGTTTTTATGTAACCCATTGCATTAAGCTGTTAGACACCCTGGTTATGTTAGCAGATCACACTTGAAGCATTCAGCTTGTGAATTCATCCCAGATTTCAGCTCATCTTTCCCATGAAACGTCAGGTCTGGTGAGATGGCTGGCCAATCAAGCAACATCATGGTCAGCAAAATAGTTGGTGGTAGTGTTTGACCTTAGGGGGCTTAAACTCCTGGATGGTGTAGATGATCATCTTCTGGACAACTTGTTAGGTCGGCAGTCTTACCCATGATATAAGTGAAATATTCTAATATTTTGGCATACTGGAATTTAGATTTTCATGGAGGTGTAAGCAGTAATCATTTAAATGAAACTAAAACGTTTTACTTTTTGAATAACATAGAAATGAATTTTTGGAAATGCAAAGAACCTCTGTTTTAACTGCTTAACATATGGGATTAATTTATTCATAAATATTATGGAATATGTTGTTCGAACTGAAACAGAGATGTAACTAATATCTCCAAGGCAGCATGTAAAAGTTAGCAGAACAACATTAATGATGCTAAAATCACATACTTTATATAAGCCCTGTACCCTTACACAGAGTGGAGTAACATCTGATTCTATTCAATGTCATTTGCAGCAATGCTTTACATGCACTTTAACTGTTTTGCTAAAGAATAAGCAAACTGGAAATAAATACTCAACTATAAATTACATTAAACCCTTTATTTACAAATTAATTAAATACATGCATGTATTGGTGGTGCAAGAAGGCAGATCATCAAGGGTATGTCTTCTCCACGACAATCTACAACAGGGGAGAAATAAAGACATGTTAATGTAAGTGTCTAGTAAAAAGACTTCATGATGTTACTATGCAGGTTGACACACACGCATGCAGGCAGGCACGCACACAAAATTTTATATATTTCATAGAACGCAAGCTTTTAGTAATGCTGTGTACAATTATTGGGTTTTGTTATTAAGGATTGCTGCAGAATTTGGCCCCATCTACACCATTCGTTAACACACATCATGAAGAGAAATTTGCCCCGTCCCCAGATTAAGATGTGCTCAGTGGTGTTCCTGAAAAGAGGGGTAAATACTTCTGAACACTCACCTTCTGCTCAGGATGTACACCTGGTGTAGAAATCAGCTGATACACAGGCAGTTGATGATTTACATACAGTTCACTGTGAAAAGGAAAACACAAGCATACATGTTATAAGGAGTATAAACACATATTTAATGACTTTATAATAGAATAGATAGAACCTGAACAAAAGCCCCTTTTCTTGACTGTTACATACTGTACATTGTGTAAACACATAGCTAACTACTCAGAAGATCTCTAGCTATGATAATACCACTACATTACACTGCAGTATTATACACTATATGGAACTCATGAGCTCCAATAAACTGCATACAACAATTCATTAACCATCTGTAACATTTAACCCATAACAGGAGCAGCTAAGAATTAGCTCAGGGATAATTAGCAATAGTTGATAGACAACAGTGGACATTCTGCTATCTTAGCTCTTTTAGTAAACTAGCGCTTAGCATAATGATATTAACTTGCTTATGGATCCATATTTGGACAGGTGTTTTACAGAAACAATGGAGCTAACTGTTTACATCACGTATATGTGTCCAAATACACTATTAAATTAATATATGTTAATGAACATGCTAGTTTCCCCATGCTAAGCGCTAGCGGTTAGCATAGTGATATTAGCTTGCTTATAAATCCATATGTGGATGTATATTACAGAGATGGCATGGAGCTGATGGTTTATATCAGTGTTTAATGGTCTAAATGAGATTATCTTCCTTTTAATCACTGACATTTACACTCGGCTCGGCATTTCCCCCAAACACTCCAAAAGTATTAACACTGCTACAAAGTTATCATTAGTGCCTAAAACAGTAACATCTAATTAATTTTATATATTAAACATTACCTGGTAAATGTGTCCAGTCGAAAAATTAGGGAAAATTATAACGTTATCGCGCTATAATTCACTGTACATTCCATGGTGGTGTTGTGGACCTGATATCCGGAAAGCTTCCGTGTTTAGTTGCGTTTTGACTTCAACTCCCATAGTCCTTTGCGCGTTAGCTTTAGCATTTAGCTTGCAAAATACGGGAGAAAGAGAGTTCTCACAAATGGGAAAACGCACACATTTCAAGAAAAAAAAAAAAAAAATTTCAAGGAAAAAACAAATTTTTTTCAAGGAAAAAAACATTTTTTCAAGAAAAAAATACTTTTTATTTCCAAGGAAAAAACACACATTTTCAAGAAAAAAAAAATTTTTTTTCAAGGAAAAAAAATGTTTTTCAAGAAAAATAATTTTTTTTTCAAGAAAAAAAAAAAATTTTCAAGATAAAAAGCACACATTTTCAAGGGAATTTTTTTTTTCTTTCAAGGGAAAAAAAACTTTTACAAGGGAAAAAACACACATATATGGGAAAGATGATTTGCCCTTCTGGGCCACCGTATGAACCTGCTCGGTAGCAGGTTTATTTCATGTAAACAGGATTAAGGCTGCGCTCCTGCCGGGGTATGATTGGTTGAAATGGTGAGGTCACATCTGATTGGTTAAAGAGCGCTGACGTGGACTGACTCACGTGGGGAAAGAAAAGTATCTTGTGTATATATATATATAGTCTTGAGGGCTGTCTCGTGCCTAGAGTTTATTATAATAATAAAAAACCTATGAATTTATGTTCTAATATAATATTTGATAGCAATTACATATATATATATATATATATATATATATATATATATATATATATATATACACACAGGTACGGCTTGCCATATATATATATATATAATTGATATCAAATATTATATTAGAACATAAATTCATAGGTTTTTTATTATTATAATAAATTCTAGGCACCATACAGCCTCAAGACCATTGTTTATTTTGTAACACATTTATTTCAGGGGTTCGTTATGAATATGCAAATATATATATATATATAATTAAAAAAATTCTAATGAAAAATTGGACAAAACGGCGGCGCGGTGGTGTAGTGGTTAGCACTGTTGCCTTGCACCTCCAGGGTCTGGGTTCGATTCCCCGGCCTGGCTCGATTCCCGTCTCTGTGTGCATGGAGTTTGCATGTTCTCCCCGTGCTTGGTGGGTTTCCTCCGGGTTCTCCGGTTTCCTCCCACAGTCCAAAGATATGCAGGTTAGGCTAATTGGCGTTCCTCAATTGCCCGTAGTGTGTGATTGGGTGTGTGATTGTGTGTATGTGTGTGTGCCCTGCGATGGATTGGCACCCTGTCCAGGGTGTACCCCGCCTAGTGCCCGAAGTCTCCTGGGATAGGCTCCAGGTTCCCCGCGACCCTGAACACAGGATTAAGCGGTATAGAAGATGAATGAATGAAATTGGACAAAACTAATTTTATTATGAAGTATACATGTTTTTGAAAAAAATATTAATATTTCTATTTTTCCATATACAACATATTTATTTTCATATTTCTTATTTTATTTTATTGTCTCATGTAATTTGTAAGACATATGTGCATATTATGTTCTAATATAATGTTTGATAGCGATTATGTGTGTGTGTGTGGGGAGGGGGGGATCCATGGCAGGGAAGCATTTCAGCGCATAACACGTGGGGGGGGGGGCATTTCAGCGCATAACAGGTGTTACAAAAAAAAATTGAGCTTGTTCTTTTGTCATTTCGTCAACCAATCAAAGGGCTTGTGATCAGTGTTTCTACTGTCGATGCATATCGCCTTTTAAACCAACGCACGAACGCGCAATAATCCTAGACAACTCAATCCGGCCATACTAATCATCAACAACAGGTGTGCTCGAAGAACCAACTTAGCCGGAGCGTAATTAGCACGATGATCTCATCTTAGATGTGTCAATTCATCCCGGATGTTTCAAGCGACGTACGAAGAATACCCCCCAGGTCAGCTTTTCAACCTGGTTACATCTGTTTAAGAAAATGTGTTGGTATAGGATCTAATATACAGGTTGATGAATTTGCAGAAGAGATGAGTGAAATTAGTTCATTCTCTTCAAGAGGAGTAAAGTATTCTAGGTTTGAATCTGACATGGCTAGGTTAACATCTGTATCAATTACATTGTTTGGTTTCAAAGTCTCAATTTTATGCCTGATATTTACAGTTTTATTATTAAAGAAGTTGCATGATGTTGCAGTAGCATGATGTTGTTGTGGAGATTTCTGTAGTGGCCTTATTTCTGGTTAATTTGGCTACGGTATTAAATAAAGATCTAGGATTATTTTTATTTTCTTCTATAAGAGTGGAGAGATACGTTGATCTAGTTACCCTAAGAGCTTTCCTATAGTTCAGGATGCTCTCTTTCCATGCTATTTGAAATACTAACAATTTAGTTTGACGCCATTTACGCTCTAATTTCCGAGCGGTCTGTTTTAAAGTGCGCATGTGATCGTTATACCAGGGAGCGAGTTTCTTATCTCTAATAATTTTTCTTTTAGCTGGAGTTACATTATCTAAGGTACAACGAAATGTCGACTCTAAATATTCAGTCGCCTGATCGAGTTCTGTGGGGTCAGACGGTGATCTAATCGAAGTTGGTAACTCTGGGAGATTACTGATAAAACTCTGTGTGGTAGTTGATGTGAATGTACGTTTAATACGGTAGCGCAGTGCTGTGCGTACATTATCACTGTGACACACTTGAATTGAGACAAGATAGTGATCTGAGATAATTTCAGACAGTGGAATTGTGAATACATTACTTATACTTAATCCGAAAAATATTTTTAAGTCTACAGTGTGACCTGCTTTATGAGTGGGTCCTACTACACACTGATTTACGCCTACTGAGTCCAGTATGGATATAAATGCTGTTCTCAGAGGGTCTTCTGGATTCTCAAAATGAATGTTAAAATCTCCAGCAATTAACACTTTGTCTACAGAAACGACCAGGTCTGAGATGAAATCTGCAAATTCATTAAGAAATTCAGAATACGGTCCTGGAGGTCTGTAAATTATAATTAGTGGAATCGACTGAGCTGATTTAATATACTTAAATACACTTATGTTACTATAAAGAATTTCAAATGAGTTAAATTTGTGTCGGTGTTTTTGTACGATAGACAGATTATCATTATGAATAACTGCGACGCCTCCTCCTCTACCAGTTAACCGAGGCTGGTGTATGTAGCTGTATCGAGGAGGACTAGCTGTCACGATCTCACTGACGCTGGCTGTTGTTACTGCCGTGGGCTCATGAAAGGCAGGCACAAACGCAGAGGGTGTAAGGGTAAAGATCAACGTTTTTATTTAAAATAAACAAATCAAAACTCAAACAAACTAAACAAAACTCTGGCTCTGTTAGCTCAACACACACATACACACACACAGACACTGTAACGGAACCCATGGGGAAGAACTGTAGGAACCTAACGAGGGGAATGGGAACCCTCTACTCCAGATCACGGGTAAGTCATGGTTTTGCTCGAACACTAGAGAATGGAAACAGGGGTGCTGTGTAGTGACACAGGGAGCATAAACTTGTGCAACAAAGACCCTTCGGCCAGGAGCTGAGACTGGAGACAGGGGTGCGGTGTAGTGACACTAAGAACATAAACTTACAATATGAAGACACTTGGCAAGGAACAGGGACTGGAGACAGGGGTGCTGTGTAGTGACACAGATGACTAACTTATAATATTAAGACACTTAGGCAGGGAACGGAGACTGGAGACAGGGGCGCTGTGTAGTGACACAGGGAATGTAAACTTATGACACAAAGACACAGGCATGGAGTTGAGACTGGAGACAAGGGCTACACATAAGACACGGGACTCGAGAACTCAATAGGACGGGCGACACAGGACAAGAGTAGAGACCGGGAGAGACGAGAGACTGGACTAAAGACAAGAGACTAGACATAGGCTAAGGACATGGCAGTTAGCTAGGCAGGGCTACTAGCTGAACAGGGCTAGTGAGCTAACCCTGGCAGTCAGCTACACCTACACCTAGCTAAGCATGCCCGTAGCCTGACATGAACACAACTACACTTACCTAATCCTTGAACAACAAACACTAAGGATGTGGGACACGGAAGCACTAGGTCTAGGGACTGAGGCTCCAAGGCTAGTCAAGAGGGGACCCAGAGATTAGACTAGGGGACACTCAAAGGCTAGGCCGGGGCACACTCAAAGGCTAGGCTAGGGGACCCTCGAAGGCTAGGCCATGGCATACTAAAAGGCTAGGCTAGGGGACCATCGAAGGCTAGGCCGTGGTATACTAAAAGGCGAGGCCGTGGTATACTAAAAGGCTAGGCTAGGGGACACGCAAAGGCTAGGCTAAGGGACACGCAAAGGCTAGGCTAGGGGACACGCAAAGGCTAGGCTAGGGGACACGCAAAGGCTAGGCTAGGGGACACGCAAAGGCTAGGCTAGGGGACACGCAAAGGCTAGGCTAGGGGACACGCAAAGGCTAGGCTAGGGGACACGCAAAGGCTAGGCTAGGGGACACGCAAAGGCTAGGCTAGGGGACACGCAAAGGCTAGGCTAGGGGACACGCAAAGGCTAGGCTAGGGGACACGCAAAGGCTAGGCTAGGGGACACGCAAAGGCTAGGCTTAGAGACCGTCACGGGCCAGGCTTAGAGACCGTCACGGGCTAGGCTAGGGGACACTCAGAGGCTAGGCTTAGAGACCTTCACGGGCCAGGCTAGGGGACCATCAAAGGCTAGGCTAGGGGACCCTCAAGGGCTAGCAGACCCTCCAATGCTAGGCTAGGGGGCCCTCAAAGGCTAGGCTAGGAGACACTCAGAGGGGAGGAGACACCAGGGTTAGAAGACACATGGAGGTGAGGAAACACTGAGACTATCTACTTACCTGTTCTAATGACCATGGAACACAACAGGACAACACACCACATCAACTCCACACACATTAAACATTTAAACTTAAACTACAAACACACAGGGAAAAACCAAGAGACATATTGAAAATAAACACAAAAGACAAACTTACAGAGCCAGGTATTAATGAATAAATAACCAAGTCAAAACAGAACAGAACTAAATAAAACAAAACTAAAGCCCACCTGACAATGTCAATGCTCGACCCAGTTCCCCAGAACTAACAGCTTTTTATACTTAATCTTTGCTTAACGAGCCACCTCGGTACAGGTGAAACTTTGACATCACCTGACCGAGGTGCCTTCTGGGAAACTGGGTCTTCTAACCAAAACTACAAACAAAACAAACTCAACCACAGTGCCCTCTAGTGGCAGTCCCTTACAGTACCCCCCCGCTTAAGACGCTCCTCCGGAGCGCTCTCGGCGATATCTTCACCCACCTCCCGCCGTCGACGATCTAGTTCGCTGAATTGGGCGGGAGGGAGGGCTCGTCCGGACCGACACCTAAGTCGAGCTGCAGATGCATCTGCTGGACCCCTTAGGTCGCTCTGGCTGTTGAGGCAGCACTGGATCGCTGGTGTAGGCCGGGCGGCGGAGGCAGTACCAGCTCGCTCTCGCCGCGAGGATGGCACTGGGTCGTCCTCCTAGCCGAGCGGCCGATGCAGTACTGGATAGTCCTCAATGCCGGGCGGCAGCTGCAGCAGTTCCTGAATCCTGGTGGGGCGACGGCCCCGCCCGCTGTTGAGGGCGGACCCTGGTGGACTCCTGATGTCGACACCTGGATAGTGGAGGCAGCCTTGGATCCGTTGCGGAGCCTGGCTGCAGAGGTATTGCCGTCCTCCCAGCCAGGTGATGAAGATGTCGGATCCCGTCGATGGGCACGGCTGACGAGGCAGCAGCGAATCTCGGGGGCCGGGCGGCGGAGGCAGCACTGCGTCGCTCTGGAAACGTGAGCCTCGTAGGCAGTGCTGGATCATCCTCCCCACCGGATGGCCGATGTGGTGCTGGGTCGCCCGCTCAGCCGGGGCCTCCACTGTGGCGCCTTCCTGACGACGTTGGAGTCACACCTGGGGTTCTCGGGGGTAGTAAGGGACTGTTACTGTGGTGTTTCATGGGCCCCTCTGCTGTGCCTTTGTTCTTGGGTCGAGCATTCTGTCACGATCTCACTGACGCTGGCTGTTGTTACTGCCGTGGGCTCATGAAAGGCAGGCACAAACGCAGAGGGTGTAAGGGTAAAGATCAACGTTTTTATTTAAAATAAACAAATCAAAACTCAAACAAACTAAACAAAACTCTGGCTCTGTTAGCTCAACACACACATACACACACACAGACACTGTAACGGAACCCATGGGGAAGAACTGTAGGAACCTAACGAGGGGAATGGGAACCCTCTACTCCAGATCACGGGTAAGTCATGGTTTTGCTCGAACACTAGAGAATGGAAACAGGGGTGCTGTGTAGTGACACAGGGAGCATAAACTTGTGCAACAAAGACCCTTCGGCCAGGAGCTGAGACTGGAGACAGGGGTGCGGTGTAGTGACACTAAGAACATAAACTTACAATATGAAGACACTTGGCAAGGAACAGGGACTGGAGACAGGGGTGCTGTGTAGTGACACAGATGACTAACTTATAATATTAAGACACTTAGGCAGGGAACGGAGACTGGAGACAGGGGCGCTGTGTAGTGACACAGGGAATGTAAACTTATGACACAAAGACACAGGCATGGAGTTGAGACTGGAGACAAGGGCTACACATAAGACACGGGACTCGAGAACTCAATAGGACGGGCGACACAGGACAAGAGTAGAGACCGGGAGAGACGAGAGACTGGACTAAAGACAAGAGACTAGACATAGGCTAAGGACATGGCAGTTAGCTAGGCAGGGCTACTAGCTGAACAGGGCTAGTGAGCTAACCCTGGCAGTCAGCTACACCTACACCTAGCTAAGCATGCCCGTAGCCTGACATGAACACAACTACACTTACCTAATCCTTGAACAACAAACACTAAGGATGTGGGACACGGAAGCACTAGGTCTAGGGACTGAGGCTCCAAGGCTAGTCAAGAGGGGACCCAGAGATTAGACTAGGGGACACTCAAAGGCTAGGCCGGGGCACACTCAAAGGCTAGGCTAGGGGACCCTCGAAGGCTAGGCCATGGCATACTAAAAGGCTAGGCTAGGGGACCATCGAAGGCTAGGCCGTGGTATACTAAAAGGCGAGGCCGTGGTATACTAAAAGGCTAGGCTAGGGGACACGCAAAGGCTAGGCTAAGGGACACGCAAAGGCTAGGCTAGGGGACACGCAAAGGCTAGGCTAGGGGACACGCAAAGGCTAGGCTAGGGGACACGCAAAGGCTAGGCTAGGGGACACGCAAAGGCTAGGCTAGGGGACACGCAAAGGCTAGGCTAGGGGACACGCAAAGGCTAGGCTAGGGGACACGCAAAGGCTAGGCTAGGGGACACGCAAAGGCTAGGCTAGGGGACACGCAAAGGCTAGGCTAGGGGACACGCAAAGGCTAGGCTAGGGGACACGCAAAGGCTAGGCTTAGAGACCGTCACGGGCCAGGCTTAGAGACCGTCACGGGCTAGGCTAGGGGACACTCAGAGGCTAGGCTTAGAGACCTTCACTGGCCAGGCTAGGGGACCATCAAAGGCTAGGCTAGGGGACCCTCAAGGGCTAGCAGACCCTCCAATGCTAGGCTAGGGGGCCCTCAAAGGCTAGGCTAGGAGACACTCAGAGGGGAGGAGACACCAGGGTTAGAAGACACATGGAGGTGAGGAAACACTGAGACTATCTACTTACCTGTTCTAATGACCATGGAACACAACAGGACAACACACCACATCAACTCCACACACATTAAACATTTAAACTTAAACTACAAACACACAGGGAAAAACCAAGAGACATATTGAAAATAAACACAAAAGACAAACTTACAGAGCCAGGTATTAATGAATAAATAACCAAGTCAAAACAGAACAGAACTAAATAAAACAAAACTAAAGCCCACCTGACAATGTCAATGCTCGACCCAGTTCCCCAGAACTAACAGCTTTTTATACTTAATCTTTGCTTAACGAGCCACCTCGGTACAGGTGAAACTTTGACATCACCTGACCGGAGGTGCCTTCTGGGAAACTGGGTCTTCTAACCAAAACTACAAACAAAACAAACTCAACCACAGTGCCCTCTAGTGGCAGTCCCTTACACTAGCTTCATTTAGAGCTACATACTCATCCTGTTTAACCCATGTTTCAGTTAAACAGAGTATATCAAACACCTGATCTGTGATAATTTCATTAACAATAACTGCTTTTGATGTGAGAGATCTAATATTTAACAATCCTAGCTTCAGATCAGAGGTGCCGGCTGCGCATTCAGTATGATCGGAGTTTGTGGTCTTTATGTTAATTAGATTATTGAAACAGACTTTGAGTCTTTCTACATTTTTGCTTAGCTCGGGGAACAGACACAGTCTCAATATGGTGAACCCTGAGTGACGACTCTGTGCAGCTAGCAGACGGTTGGTTTAGCCTGTCTGTCTGCTCCCTGGCCTGGGCTCTGGATTGTCACCGATTAACTAGACCTCTACTGAGACTATGAGCTATACTACAGGAAATGAGAGCAGCACCTTCCCGAGTGGGATGGACACCGTCCCGCCCTAACAGGCCAGCTTTGCCCTCAAAGGTCTTCCAATTGTCTATGTAGCCCACATTATTTTCGGAGCACCACCTGGACATCCAGCGGTTCAGCGACCTTAACCTGCTGTAAGCTACAGTATGTCGCCACGTCTCATTGGGATGGGACCAGAGCATACTACTTCATCGGACATCGCCTTCACTAATTTAAACACCTCTGTAAAGTTACTCTTACTAACCTCTGACTGAAGAAGGCGTATATAATTAGCTCCAGCATGTACCACTATCTTAGAGAACCTGTGCTGTCCTAGAGCCCTAAGATTACCTGCTATGTCCGGTGCTCTGGCTCCCGGGATACACCTAACCACTGCCGCTGGCGCCCCTAAAGGTCTAGCTAATTTCACGTGCCTCAGTATAGAGTCTCCTATAACCAGAGCTCTTTCAGGTTTCTCAGCGGGTGCAGCACTGAGGAGAGCAAACCTGTTGGACACGTGACGCGCAGAGGAGGTGTGCTCCGGTGGGCTAGCCTTAGCGTTAGCTGAACGAGTATGCCGCCGAGTCGTCACCCACTCGCCCCGCTGTGAGGGATCTAATGCTGGAGTCGGGAGCTGTTTATCTCTGCCTGTGGCACCCAGACTGTCCGCTACGGGAATAACGCTGCTCTCACACTCTCTAACCCTCTCTAAAGTCTGGATGCACTCCTCTAAACCTAATATCTTCTCCGTCAGAGTGCTCACTAACACACACCTATCACAAATAAAATTATCACTAATGACGGAGGAAGAATGTCTAAACATCCTGCACTCCACACACTGAACGAGCTGAATTTTAGACATGATGACGTACCCTCTGTGTCGGAGTTTTAGTTGTTTGGAGCTGAATTCCGTTTGTTGTTCTTAGACAAGGAAACTCTCGCGTTCTCCAAAAATCGCAGAAAAAGGCGAAGCTGAATAGTATGGAGATGTAAAAGCTAGTTGCTATTAATATTATTCCAGACTCCCTCTGCCCTCCGGACCTGTCTGACCCATCCTGGTGCCCCGCTTCTGGTTGGAGGTCTCATTGCATGGATGCCTCGTGTGTCTCTTTGGGATGCGTCTGGTGTCTGGGGATGATTCTCTCTACTTAGAAGATGGTTCTGGCCTCGACTGGTGTTAGCAGCTGTTTCTCTGAGGACTTGACAATTCGATAGTTCAGGACTGGAACTTTCTACAAGTCTATCTGAGTCTCCAATAACTAACTGGACTCCATTTTTACATCAATTAAGATCAACTATTATAGCTGAACTGCCTGCCACATAACACACTGTATAAATGCAGATAATTTCCTGCTATCTGTTTCACCCAGATGAGGATGGGTTCCCTGTTGAGTCTGGTTGCTCTCAAGGTTTCTTCCTATTACCATCTCAGGGAGTTTTTCCTTGCCACTGTCACCCTCGGCTTGCTCACCAGGGACTATCTGACAATTTTGATTCATACACATTCACATTCCATACAACTTAAATAATTAATAATGTGTAAAGCTGTTTTGAGACAATGTCAATTGTTAAAAGCGCTATACAAATAAAATTGAATTGAATTGAATTGAGCCACTACTGGCACTGTAGAAAGCCACCACGCACGGGGGGAACATACAAACTCCATACACAGACACACGACGGGAATCGAACACGGACCCTGGAGGTGCAAGTTGACAGTGCTAAACATTAAAGGGCACCTACAGTGCTACATGGACTTTTTCAAGCTGTTTGGACTGCATTGTGTGTTAGGAGAGGGTGTACACAACCACTCTACAGTGATAAAGAGCCGCCCAGCGATTTTCTTTTAATTTAATAATATAAGATGCCCCTTCTGAAATCAGGCCGTTTTCAAAAGCCTGTCGGTGTGAACTCACACCGACAGAGGCCGCTCCTACTACAGTTGATTGACACTGGTGTTTTAGCAAAGACCCGCCCCGAGTGAAAAAAAGAGCCGTCGGCCATGTTATTCTACACGGGAGCAAAATGGCGCCTACATGAGTGTGGTGTGCTGTTTGTTGGAGCCTTGCAGTAGTGCGGTGGTCTAGTGGTTAGGATTCGGTGCTTTCATGTGGGAGACCTGGGTTTGATTCCTGCTTAAGGTACATGCTTTTTTTGCACTACATATTTATAAAGTTTTTCTAATGTTCGTTTAGTAACGAGGCGAGTGCGCTATGCTTCGGTAAGCTTTTCTGACATAAGGAGAGACTCACACACACAGACACACACAATGCTTCGCGTGTATGTTGTCCTATTCCCGACATCTATATGCCTCATTCACACACACAGACACACACACACACGTTGTTTGTCAGAAAGGTCTCTGTTTATTAACAGCAAAAGATCGGTATAAATATGTTTGACTAAACGCCTGTGCTATAGACATATGTTACTACAAATTAACCATTGTAAATGTCCTGGTGAGATCCCGAAAAAAACAATGCTTCGCGTGTATAAGGTCGCGGGTTGAATAGCCGGCATTTCCAAGCGGCAGCCATTAATCCTCTGTGGTCTAGTGGTTAGGATACGGTGCTCTCATCGCAGCAACTCGAGTTCGATTCCCGGTCTGGGAAGTCAAAAAAGTTTTACAACCAGATTCACATGTAAAAATTTTTATTTATTTATTTTATTTTATTTATTTATTAAAAGTATTTCTTTTTATTGATATTTATTCCTTACTCATTTATTTAATTTTTAAGGTCACTGGCTGTCGTATAAGCATTTCACTGCATATCATACTGTGTATGACTGTGTATGTGACAAATAAAATTAGAATTTGAATCAAAGGAGAGGAAGAGAGACAGAGAGAGAGAGAGAGAGAGGGAGAGAGAGACAGAGTATGGGAAGGTGAGCGTGAATGAACAGATGCAAGAGGAGACAGGAAGATAGCAGCAGGGAAGATTTAACACGTTAATATCAGATCTATGAGGAAGAGAGCAAGAGAGTAGAAATAACTCCTTTATATATAAAATAATTCTAACATCATGTAAAATTATTTTTAACTGTTTTTTAAATATTTTTAACTGTTGTCAAAGCTATACCCCACTTGTATTGTGAAGACACGCCCCACAGAACTGGGGGGCGGGTTCAGTAGAGGTCATTAACATTTAAAGGAGCATGTACTGAAACAGGTTGCTGAGAACAGAGCTACTTTTTACCAGGTAAAAGTAATGTTTTTTTTAGACAACAATTGAGATTTTTTAATTAAAGTATATTACAAACTTTTCATTAGGACCCTAAAGAATCATATTAACCTATGCAAAAATTGAGACTGTATGTCCACTTTAAGGCTCTAATACTGTACATGACGAAGTTAACAACAATAATAATCTTCTTCTTCTTCTTTGTCTTTCGGCTGTTCCCTTAATAATAATATATAATAATAATAATTATTATATATACAATGACAATGTTGTCATACATTTTTAATGCACAAATATCTGTAATCAGATTTGCAAATTAATGTGCCTTATTAATAATAAGTCTGGTTAATAAAATTCTGGCCGGTCGATAACATAAAAATTATTTTTTAATTAAATAACTGTCATCAAACCGTGAGCAGAAAAGAATTTCAGAATGTACAGCTTGTAAAACCATCAAGTGGGTGACCTACTGTACAACAGCTGAAAACACCATCAAGTTTCTCTACTGTCAGTTACTGTAAGAACACTCTTTTTATTTGCATGCTGGTCATGTGACCAGTTCTCTTTTCGCCATTATATTTTGTACACTCAAAATGTTAAGCTTTATTATTGAATTTAATTCTACTTGTCGGTTGTCATGGAAATGATATATGCACTATAGAGCTGTCCTGTACCAAACAAATAACCAGGATTACAAGCCCAGAAATTGTTTTGTAATAGTTGTAAATGCTGTAGGTGTACAGTAGGTTGTTTCATTGTGATCAATACACACTTCTATTGTTACCGTAAATGGGCAAGTCAACCATCTGGTAGATGTATATTACTCATAATCTAAATGGTGAATTAAAAAAGAAATAAAGAAAGGACATTTCATCCTAGTAATATCCAAGAATCCATACAAAAAATCACAAAGATTTTTATTGTGTGTCTTTTAAAGGGTTAATGAAATATGCTTTATGCATCAAATGCCACAACAACAACAACAGGACATTGTATTCCATATTTTGCTGTCTGGTAATGGAAACACTTTTAAGCATCAAATCAACCCACTTATTTCAATGCCGTTTTAAGCGAATATATTGCATTTAACGGACTAAATATGTTTGATTTTCAGTCCTATGCTTAGGTTATGACATGCTAAACTCAACCAAACATAAAATAATTGTTAAATTTAGGAGTAAGAGGGGGGGGGGATGTTTGTTTAATTGATTAATTCTGTGATTAAAATTTATTTTAAATCTGAGGTGTACTCTGATCCAGACTTCAAATCTTGTTACACAAGTTCCTAGAACAGCATTTAAATTGACCATGAATGCTCTCAGATTCACCACATAGAGTTTTAGTGATGCACCCCATGGGAAATTCCATGGCAAATGGAACTGTGAAAAGACAGATACAGTATTTTGGTTAATTTAGTTCGCAAAAGAGAATTAATCTGTCAGTGCATTAGAGTAAAATGATTGTGTGCCTGCACCAGTGCATTAGGATAAAATTATTTGCTTTAAACAAACAGAGGAAACTAACCTTTGAGTGTCAAACAGTGATCCTGATTTCCCACACATGGCACGGTAGAGTTGCACAATCTATCTGAGAAGCTATTGCAGGTTAGACATTTCAGACCATTTGGCTTAGTGTCTGGTTCTATGGGGAAAAAAATCCTCTTCTGTCAAAAATTTGGACTGCACTGAATGAGAAAATATTCCGGCTGGTTGATAACATAAAGAGACTTAAATAACCGTCTTTACAGCAATCGTGAGCAGAAAATGTTTTTCAGAATGTACAGCTTGTAAAACCATGAAGTGGATGACATACTGTACAACAGCTGAAAACACCATTAATTTTCACTACTGTCAGTTAAAGTTATTCATTTGTTTATGTAAAAAACATGGCCAACACTAAGTCTTGCATTTATAGAAAATGTTCACTAATCATTTAATAGACAAGAAAGGAAAGAATGATTACTCAAAATTCTCATCAGTGATCTAGTCTGCACTTTTGCTAGTAGGTAAAACCATCAAAGTGGTCATCAGAAATTTCAATATTCAATTGGAAATATTAATAGAAAATCTTCTTACCAGGTAATGTTATGGTAATGTTGTTGCAGTTATCAGACTCACAACAGGACCAGAAAATTGAGCCATTTGCCATTCCACCATTTATTGTGGTAAACACATTTTTGCCAACTGCGCCAACTTGATCGCATAACTTTCGTTCAACACAGTCCTGCATTACTCCAGTTTCATTATTATTCAGTTCTATAAAAATACAAATTTGCATGTTTCCATGAAAGAGTATAGAATCAATCATTATATTGCATGCCATTTTGCCTACTTTAACCAAAATAAATATAGATTGACACTAAAATCAGATTTACCTGGAGAATTCATATTGGATGCTACATAACCACATAATTCATCTGGGCCGCATTGTTTTGTAAGTATGTCGATACACTGATCTGATTTACTTTTGCATTTCAAACATTGCAACATGGACACTACAGTAAGTAAATCAAACAGAACCAGAGTATTCCTGTATTACAAAAAAGCTTAAAATCATTTACACAAATAACAATTACATTAGAATGAATAGTGCTAATATAATAATAATAATAATAATAATAATAATAATAATAGCACAAGTTATCTGCAGTTTTTTATGTACATTACATAATGCTTATGTTATTATTATTGTTGTTGTGGTTGTTGTTATTATTATGTTCAGCTTAAGTTCAGTTATTAGTATTATTATAGATAGATAGATAGATAGATAGATAGATGATAGATAGATAGATAGATAGATAGATAGATTCAAAACAAAAAATAATTTAAAACATGTTATTTCAAATTTACCTGAGTACAAAAAGAAAGACAAAAGGTATAAGGCCAGGAGCAGCTTCATCTTAATGAGCAGATGTTAACTGGAGTCTAAGAAATTTTTTCTAAGAAATGATCTGACGAGTAGAGAATCTGTGAAAAGATAATTTGTAGTGAAGCCTTTTTTATTTAATTTACTGTACATATCAGAAAAAAAATAGTTATTTACTTTTTTAAAAATATGGTACATATAGATGCTAATTAGTTCTGCAAATTAATTTCTATTATAAGAAATGTAGTCATTTGATTGCAATAAATTTCGGTGATATCAATTATAAACAATGTCATTAATATCACAGTACCTGAAAAGTTTATGATATGAAATCATACTTCCACAAAGGAAACTCCTAAGACTAATGAGAACAATTGTACTTCCGGGGAGTTACAGAATAGACAAATAACCAAAAGATAAAACGACGAACAATCAGATCAATTGATAGATGAGACACATTTTATTTACTGTAAAGTTATACAGTCATAGTCATAAGACAAAAAGAAAAATAAATAAATATGTATGACATATTGTGTGTGCAAACTCAATGCATAAAAAGGTTTGAGGTAGTTTGGTGGGGATTTCTATGGACTCTGTGTGGCAGTAGAGTAACTAGATGCTGTGCCAGTGTCATGTTGTTTGGAAATATACCCTGAATGATCTTGTCAGCCAAATCGAGTACTGTACTTGTTGTTGTCTGGTCTAGCAGAAGCAAAGAGAAACCAGACTGTGATAGAGTATTGAGTAGAATATTGGTAGTGAGTATACTGTTTATGATGGAGTGATTTGGATTTAATTTTTTTCAGGACCTGTTGATATATGTTGAGCTTCATGAGCTGGCATAGAATGAATATTGTTTGTTTTGCTCTCTTGAAGATGCTGGATTTGGAGGTAAGGTTTTGATTGTTGGCAGGTAGAGGGATGTTTGATTAACACTCAGATGCCAAGTCAAACATTTATTTTAAAATCAGAAAAAGTTGGTCTCTTGATAGGTCCCAAGGTTCTGAAAGGCTCAGAAGGAAATGAAGGGCATGGCACAATGACTCATTACACTCATACACTTTTTAACAGTAAAAAATGTAATCTCCAAACAGTAACTTTTTCTTGGTACTGTAGCTGATTGCTAAATTATAATTAAAGTTTCACAAGTGAGGCGTGAAGATGTATTTCGTTTCTTGATTTTTCTCAACCTTTAGATAAAATCAAACACAATTTTAGACACTGAAACGACACTCACCTAAAGGATTATTAGCAACACCTGTTCAATTTCTCATTAATGCAATTATCTAATCAACCAATCACATGGCAGTTTCTTCAATGCATTTAGGGGTGTGGTCCTGGTCAAGACAATCTCCTGAACTCCAAACTGAATGTCAGAATGGGAAAGAAAGGTGATTTAAGCAATTTTGAGCGTGGCATGGTTGTTGGTGCCAGACGGGCCGGTCTGAGTATTTCACAATCTGCTCAGTTACTGGGATTTTTACGCACAACCATTTCTAGGGTTTACAAAGAATGGTGTGAAAAGGGAAAAACATCCAGTATGCGGCAGTCCTGTGGGCGAAAATGCCTTGTTGATGCTCGAGGTCAGAGGAGAATGGGCTGACTGATTCAAGCTGATAGAAGAGCAACTTTGACTGAAATAACCACTCGTTACAACCCAGGTATGCAGCAAAGAATTTGTGAAGCCACAACACGCACAACCTTGAGGCGGATGGGCTACAACAGCAGAAGACCCCCCCGGGTACCACTCATCTCCACTACAAATAGGAAAAAGAGGCTACAATTTGCACGAGGTCACCAAAATTGGACAGTTGAAGACTGGAAAAATGTTGCCTGGTCTGATGAGTCTTGATTTCTGTTGAGACATTCAAATGGTCAGAATTTGGCGTAAACAGAATGAGAACATCATGCCTTGTTACCACTGTGCAGGCTGGTGGTGGTGGTGGTGGTGTAATGGTGTGGGGGATGTTTTCTTGACACACTTTAGGCCCCTTAGTGCCAATTGGGCATCGTTTAAATGCCACGGGCTACCTGAGCATTGTTTCTGACCATGTCCATCCCTTTATGACCACCATGTACCCATCCTCTGATGGCTACTTCCAGCAGGATAATGCACCATGTCACAAAGCTCGAATCATTTCAAATTGGTTTCATGAACATGACCATGAGTTCACTGCACTAAAATGGCCCCCACAGTCACCAGATCTCAACCCAATAGAGCATCTTTGGGATGTGGTGGAACGGGAGCTTCGTGCCCTGGATGTGCATCCCATAAATCTCCATCAACTGCAAGATGCTATCATATCGATATGGGCCAATATTTCTAAAGAATGCTTTCAGCAACTTGTTGAATCAATGCCACGTAGAATTAAGGCAGTTCTGAAGGTGAAAGGGGGTCAAACACCGTATTAGTGTGGTGTTCCTAATAATCCTTTAGGTAAGTGTATATAGTTGTGGGAATGTGGAAGGCAATTCTTAGGGAACGTGATACGTACAGTACAGTATATTTACCCTTTTTAATTATAAGTCCTAGTTTGCTATTATCAGTTCAATATACTACATTTAAGTTTCACCTAACTCACCGCATGTTTTTTGTTTGGTTGTTATATTTGTTTGCTATATGTTCATAAACATTATTCATTCATTCATTTTCTATACCGCTTAATCCTTAGTTCAGGGTCGCGGGGGACCTGGAGCCTATCCCAGGAGACTTCGGGCACTATGCGGGGTACACCCTGGACAGGGTGCCAATCCATCGCAGGGCACACACACATACACACACTCACGCACTACGGGCAATTTAGGAACGCCAATTAGCCTAACCTGCATGTCTTTGGACAGTGGGAGGAAACCGGAGTACCCGGAGGAAACCCACCAAGCACGGGGAGAACATGCAAACTCCATGCACACAGAGACGGGAATCGAGCCTGGCCGGGGAATTGAACCCAGACCCTGGAGGTGCAAGGTGACAGTGCTAACCACTACACCACCACGCCGCTGTTCATAAACATTACAAATGTGCAAAAGTTAATGAATAGTGAATATATGACTATATCCTAATACTATGTACTTTTTTTACTGGACTCTTGCAAGTTATTTCCAATCCACAAGTTTAAGTTTGTAGATTGTAATTATAATTACTTTACATTGTAATTGACTAGCAGAAGTATCTCTGCCTTTCAAGCAGAAGGCCAGAATGCAACTTCCAGCCAAATCAGTTGCACAAGTTTTTTGCGCAATGTTAGTGCTGGTCACAAGACTGGATAAAATGGGAGGGTTGTGTCAGGAAGGGTATCTCGTGTAGAAACATGTGCCAGATAAAATATGTAGCTTATATAATGCACCAAGTTCAACTTGTGTGGCTATATCAGACAATGTATATTTTTATTTCATAAAAGTACACAAAAATGCTTAATAATGTTATTTTCTGAATATATTGCTAATATGCTATAAGTTCAATTATAGTGTACAATTTGTACATGTTGCTAAATTATATTTTCAGGGTAGTGTACAATGTTTTGTTTTTGTTATGTTTACCATGAAAATTAAACTACTTAAGTGGATTTGTTTTAACAAGTGGATTTTGCCTAGTAAATTGTATTACTAAAAATTAAGTATGAATTATACTTTTAGAAAAGATTCATTATTTATTGAATGAATAAAAATTACATGCACATGTGATGAACCTAAACTTATATTAATATAATTAGCAAGGTCAGAAATGTAGAACAGATCAGGGTCTATGATTTTCCCACAACATAGAATAGGACATAAATGATTACACTTATTCTTGCATTATTCTTACAGGAATACATTTTCCCTTGTTTTCTAGACCAAGCTGAAACTTTTAACATGTCTGGTTTTCTTCTGCAAATTATTTCAAATGAACCACCAGCCTGACTAAGATTGACACAGACCATACATGGTTTTCAAAATTGATATTACTGTAATTGTTTAAGAACGTATGTTAAAATGAAGAGAAAAATTCCATGTTATGCAGGTTGAGCCTAATTAGCATACTAAAAGTACAGGCTGCACAAAACAATAAAATAAAATAAAAATTATAGATAATGTAGATGTGCAAGGCGAAGACATAACGGTATCACTCATCATTTTTATGAATATTCTTCTTATTCTTGTCTGAACATTGTTTTGTTAGCGCTGCACTCAAAGAACATTTCGTTTGACAGAAAAAGAGCTGATAAAAGGCAGATTTCTTTTTTGGATTTTTAGGTCTAAATGCTGAAAAGAGAAAGTAGCTAAAGTCAATGCATTAAAGTCTACTAGTTGCATCCAGTGCATTAGGATAACATGAATTGCCTCTTAACAAACAGGGAAATTAACCTTTCCCTGTCCAATACTGATCTTGATTTGTCACAAAAGACATGGTAGAGATGCAGACTTTGTCTGAGAGACTGTCACAGGTCAGACATATCAAACAATTTGGATTGATCTCTGGTTCTATAAAAATATTTTCTATATTTTCTCCTTAAATATAAATATGGATTGTAGTGAATAAGTTATTTCATTTGTTTGTTTGCTTCCTATGAATACATCTGGTACTGTGAAAAATGCTAACACTCAATAATTTTTCTGTTAAAGATTATATTTGCATAAAATATTCCAAAGCATTTAATAGAAATGAGCTTGAACACATTACTTATCACACAATATTGTCTGTACTTTTTTACACCAAGCAAGAATGAGCATTAAACTTCATTAACCAGAAATCTGTGTGGCATATTAACATAGCTGCCAGGAATTTCATCTACTAGCTTCACTTCACTTGCTCACTTGTTTATACTCACTCACTCATCATCTATACCACTTTATCCTGTATTCAGGGTCGCAGGGACCTGGACCTTATCCCAGGACACTTAGAGCACAAGGCGGGGTACAGCCTGGACAGGGTGCTCATCCATCGCAGGGCACACACACACTCACACACTGTAGCGCGGCCACATAAAGGGGCGGTTAAACTGCAGGGGAAAAGAGCAGGAGCTAATGTTGCTCACCTGCACACACAAACTGACCCCTTTCGGTTATTTTCGTCCCCATGGCAACGGTGCCTTGGTTCCGGGGTTAAGCTCTCGCGCGCATGCGCAGCTGTGCCGCGAGGGAACCCTGATGACCTATCAGGTCACGTGTGCCGGTATAAAGCCGGAACCGGCACAACAGTCAACACGGGGAGATGAAGCAAGCAGCGCTGTGTATGGAGAGAGAGAGAGAGCTAGTTGGACATTGCCAGTGGATTATTCTTTTCCTGGACGTCAACTATACCCCTCTGATTCCGTTTCTCGAGCTCCCGGACTTACCATCTTTCTCCGGTGAGCTCGAGCCGTCTCCCCATTTCACCATCCCATTCATTTTCAATAACACGGACTTGGACATTCATACATACGCACTCACACACTCGCATACACTACTGACATTGTATATATTTGTTTATATTTTGTATATATTATTTTTTCGTTGCACTTCATTTGTTTGTTTGTCTTTTGTAAATAATACACTTTGGTTTGGTTTTGGAATTTGTTGTTGTCACTGTCTTTCCTTGCTCCGCGAAGGTTGCGCAATACCGGAAGTGAGTGTAATCTACCCGTTTATAGATCTTAGACCCCGATTTAGTGTAATTAGTTACATATTGGTGGCCCGTACGGGGAGTCTAATTATTAGGGTAATTTTCCGGTGTTGTGTGAATTCGTGGAGCAAAATAGACGCTAACATGGCTAGTGCTAAGGCTAACTTGCTTGCTAATGCTAGTAGGACCGGGAGGGCCAACTATGTTGCCGGTAGTAAAACACTGGATGAGGAAGGTGTATTTGTGACAAGGCGTAAATCATTGCTTAGTCCGTTGTATGTATCAGATAGACATGATAACATTGAGGAGTTTATGTCTAATATGTCTGATAGTTTAAAAACAATGCATTCTGAACTTAAGCAATGTAAAGGGGATGTAGTGGCTATGACTGAAAAAGTGGGTGTGTTGGAGAGGAATTTCAGAGATTCCATGGACAGTATGGGAGAATTTTTTATTTGATTTCATTTGATTTTACTTACTTTTGGGGGGCTAGAAGATACCTTATCAGTATATAATCGTGGATGTGTGTGCAAGCTGGGACATAGGCTTCTTTGTGTGCATTGCATATAGGAAACCCGAGCTTTACATTGGGGGGGCTAAAGACGGCCCTTTAATGAAACCCAGATGTTGCAGAGAGGAGGGGCAGGCGCTGCATATGTACTATAGCACACAGCAAGAGAATTCAGTTGCTCCACGGACACAGCTCCGGCCTTGTTGTTTGATAATAAAGGTCGTAATCTTCTGTAAGCAAAGCCCGACTCTGAGTATTTTTCCACAACATAATGGCGCTGCGAGCAGGGTGGAAAAAGGGCAAAGGTGACTGACCGACGTGGGCTTCCTTGGTCAGCAACACAACCAGGTGGCCACTTACAAAGGTAAGCAACTTTTGCTTATATACTTAGGTTGTGTTGTTGGCTGAGGATCACCCATGGTGGTAAGGACTCCTAATAAAGGCCTCTCCAACTCAAGTAATTTAAAATGGGCTTTGTTTCCAGAAGAGAATGCATGCATCAGATTACTAACAGTTGTACTGATAGTGAATTGAGAAGATAAGCATTGCATTGGTCTGGGTGTTGTCAAGTGGGCATTGATTGATGGCAACAGTAACAGACGGTATGAGGAAGCGCATTTGAGTGTCTATTTGTTTTGTTAAGTGGGCTTTGATTAGATAACAGGACAGGAAAAAGGTAGATAATCTCGGTATTAATTTGTACTCATTGTCAAGTGGGCCTTGATTGGATGGCATGGGTGGTACAGCAAATTAATAAGGAATTGCGCTTAATTAGTTATATTGCTTGTGTAAGGTTACCCAGCAATTAATAAAAAAATACCCGTTGTATGAGGAACGTACTGTTGTATGTCATAAGCAATTTTGTAGCCACCGTAAATGTTATATGGTATGAGTTGGGTGGTGTGATAATTAATTAATATCTCTTCGTATGTGGAATGTACAACTGTACATCATAAGAAATCACCCCTTATGTTTTATTGATATGAGTGACAGGGGTAATTAATATCTCTTCGTATGGGGAGCACGATTTGTGCCATTAAGTTGATTTAAGTTGAATTCAATTGCAATTGTTTGTGTCTAAGTGATGTTTTGTGTCTATCTGTTTCTGTCTGAATGTGTGAGAGCTCTGTGTTTGCCTAGTGTGTGTGAGTGAGAGAGAGAGAGAATTGGTTGAATGAGAACCATAAGCTCTGTGTGCTGTGAGCAGGCTGGACCTCCCGAGGGAATTGTGTGTGCAACCCTCAGAGGGGGGGGCAGCTTGCTGCTAGACCAGAGACGTGTGTCTGAATGAGCCCTATTTAAGTAATAGCTAGCCTAATAAATAAATAGATAAATATTAATCAATAAAGGGACACGTGTGAGTGGAACAATGAGCCCTTTTAGCAGGGGGACAAGTATGAAAAGAATAAGCCCAATTTTCTAGGAAAAGAGGGATAAAGCTCTGAATGAATAAATAAATAAATAAATAGTGTGGAGTGGTGAATGTGTATGAACCCCATCTTAATATTGTGGCATTACACACTTACTGATAAAAGTGTTCACGGTGCATAAAAGCACTATGCTTTTTACCAAGTGTTAATTTGAAAATAGTGAAGTGGTGTAGATTCAGGAGTGATTATCATTGATGAGCCTTGGTAAATGGAGGTGGAGACTTCTGTGATTCTAAAAGAGTGTATATTGTTGTAAGTAAATTTAGCCATTAAGTAAGTACACAGGCATAAAATAAAAAATAAATATCTAAGTGGTGACATAGGCTACAGCATGATGGCAGCCTCTCCGGTGGAGACTTTAGTGCTAAAGCATCTGTTGTGTGCAGAACTCATAAATAAGATCTCAAATAAATGGCAAAAGAGAACTAAAGATCCCAGATAGCAGAACAACATTGAATCATCGTTGAATCAACATTAAAGCATCAACCAACTTGTCATTGAATCAATGTTGAAATTTCAATGTTAAACGTTGATTTTTCATCAGGTTTGCACCTTGAAATAATGTTATTTCAATGATGAAAAATAGATCAAGATGGGCATAAAATCAATGTTTGTTCAACGTAAATTCAATCACTTATTTTACATTGAATCAACATTGAATCAACATTGAAACAATTATAGTTTAGTCTTGCATTATGAACAGCAAGATTCTATGACAGTAAATCATGTCCGTTTTGATTTATTTCTTTAAATCAGAGACCATGTAGGGCTGAAAAGCTTTTTTTTTTTTTTTTTTTAAACAAAAAGTCAGTAACTCAACATCCTTCAGTTTACATGTAAACATATTTATTTATTTATGCTCCATACCCATTTAAACAGGAAGTAACATCACAATTACAATAAAACAACTATATAATAAAACACACTACAACTTACATACAAATTATTATAAACTGGATGACAATATGACTTTTTAGAAGAGAACTATTAGAAGAGATTGTTAATTCTGAATTCATAAAACAGAATCTAACTGCCAAGAGAAGAGACTGGAAAACCATAATATAAAAATGGCAGCCTGCCTCAGCAAAATTCAGTCAAATGCAAATAGAAACAACCAAGTCAGAAACACAACAGATGACTGAAACATTATTCGTAAGTTGAAATGTATTTACTCAGCAAAACAGATAATAAGACACAAGTCTGAACTTATGGTTTTCCACCACGAGCAATTCCCCCCAGCCGTTCTGGGGCATAACAAAGCCATTTCTGAACTGTTGAAGCAAAGAAACTCTGTGGCCTCCTTTTCTTCAGCTTTCAGCTGTTGTTGTAGTAGTGCATCTAAAGAATGAAAAACAAACAAAAGGTTAGAACTATACAATGCTCTAAAAACTTGGAGTGGTAGTTGTTTATGAATGACAGAAGGTGGGTCCTAAATTTTTGGAAATGTGACATTTACAAATGTACAGATATGCAACATATGTTTTGAAATGTCCTACAATCTTCCATAGATACAATGCACACATTAGATTTTTTTTAATATACAGGTCCTTCTCAAAAAATTAGCATATTGTGATAGAGTTCATTATTTTCTGTAATGTACTGATCAACATTAGACTTTCATATATTTTAGATTCATTACACACAACTGAAGTAGTTCAAGCCTTTTATTGTTTTAATATTGATGATTGTGGCATACAGCTCATGAAAACCCAAAATCCCTATCTCAAAAAATTAGCATATTTCATCCGACCAATAAAAGAAAAGTGTTTTTAATACAAAAATAGTCAACCTTCATATAATTATGTTCAGTTCTGCACTCAATACTTGGTCGGGAATCCTTTTGCAGATTCTTGTGTCTTGTGTCTCTCAACTTTCTCTTCACAATATCGCACAGATTCTCTATGGGGTTCAGGTCAGGAGAGTTGGCAGGCCAATTGAGCACAGTAATACCATTGTCAGTAAACCATTTACCAGTGGTTTTGGCACTGTGAGCAGGTGCCAGGTCGTGCTGAACAATGAAATCTTCATCTCCATAAAGCTTTTCAGCAGATGGAAGCAGGAAGTGCTCCAAAATCTCCTGATAGCTAGCTGCATTGACCCTGCCCTTGATAAAACACAGTGGACCAACACCAGCAGCTGACATGGCACCCCAGACCATCACTGAATGTGGGTACTTGACACTGGACTTCAGGCATTTTGGCATTTCCCTCTCCCCAGTCTTCCTCCAGACTCTGGCACCTTGATTTCCAAATGACATGCAGAATGTGCAACCTGTAGCCCATTTCCTGCACACACCTGTACACGGTGGCTCTGGATGTTTCTACTCCAGACTCAGTCCACTGCTTCCGCAGGTCCCCCAAGGTCTGGAATCGGTTCTTCTCCACAATCTTCCTCAGGGCCCGGTCACCTCTTCTCGTTGTGCAGCGTTTTCTGCCACACTTTTTCCTTCCCACAGACTTCCCACTGAGGTGCCTTGATACAGCACTCTGGGAACAGCCTATTCGTTCAGAAATGTCTTTCTGTGTCTTACCCTCTTGCTTGAGGGTGTCAATGATGGCCTTCTGGACAGCAGTCAGGTCGGCAGTCTTACCCATGATTGCGGTTTTGAGTAATGAACCAGGCTGGGAGTTTTTAAAAGCCTCAGGAATCTTTTGTAGGTGTTTATAGATAATTAGTTGATTCAGATGATTAGGTTAATAGCTCATTTAGAGAAACTTTTCATGATATGCTAATTGTTTGAGATAGGGATTTTGGGTTTTCATGAGCTGTATGCCACAATCATCAATATTAAAACAATAAAAGGCTTGAACTACTTCAGTTGTGTGTAATGAATCTAAAATATATGAAAGTCTAATGTTTATCAGTACATTACAGAAAATAATGAACTTTATCACAATATGCTAATTTTTTGAGAAGGACCTGTATGTGTTATTTCACAATCTGCAAATGTTGTCCTACAATGTACATATTCAATGCTATGAAAACAAATATACTTAATGTAACAATGTAGTCTTTTATGTGCAAAAAAAAAAAAAAAAAAAAAAAACCTGTAGGACCAAAAAAATAAATAAATTTAAAAAAAATCAATCCGTGGCGACGGTTTTGCAATTTGTCCCCCGCACTCACAAATACTTAAACTGTTCCCTCAGTTTAACAAATCGTGGCCACGGATTAACAAACTGTATGCACAAATTTCCAATCCGTACGCTCAGATACCGTACTGTTTGCATATTTATTCTTAACGAGAAGACTTATTTTGGTGATTTTATTATAAGCTTTTTACCCAGAGTTAGATGCATGCTGCACTGTTAATGTTATTATTAAATAACGCCTATTATTACATTGCATTTAGTTTGAGAGCAAAGTAATGACAACATAAACTGTACATTATTTGTTTTGCATTGCTTTTTACCTTCTCCTCAAACTCACACTGCATGATTTTCAAAGTCACCATTGTTTTCACACTGTACTATCTGTGGTAGCATTTAGTTGCTGCTGTGTTCACACTGCACAATGAATTGGCGACAGGAGATTACACACTGCATGACTTTACAATAGGAAGAATCACCAACAACTCTGTCTGGTGTGCAAGCTACAGCCAAACGCACACAAGAAGTGATAAGGAAACAAACCCAAGATCATGCTGACATTGTGGTCTATAATTCCTCCCCGAACAAACAATAATTAAAAAAAGATGACGTCCTTGTTTAAGATCCCATATGGTCAAAACTGAAATTTCATGGCTTTTTTCATGGTAACTGAGGTCTAGGGGCTATGTAACTACCATATAAGTTTCAAAACAGTCAATCCACAGTAGAATGCACACAGCTTGCATAAAGTAGCTCTGCCTTTTCACGAGCTGCTGTGACGTCCAATCTACTCAGTCACCGCTTTCAGTCACCATCAACCACCATCCCACCCTTCTTTTGCCAAAACATCACGTCCATGCCATTGCTGAACAACAATAACATGAAAACAAGTCGAAAAAACGCTGTTCAGTCGATAGATGTCGAAACTACATCATTACACAGGCTTCCGAACAACATTAATATAAAAGACCATTGGCACGTCAGCTTCAGCATCTTTCACACAGCCATTCCATTAAACTTTAAAAATTTACATTAAAAATGTTATTTAATTAATAGAAGTTAATTGATAAAGAAAATCTATTTATGACATTATTTTTGACAGCATTATGATTATTTATTAAAACTTCAGACAACAACGATTAGTGCCACGAGGTTATTTGCAACACTATATGTTCTACAAAATAGAGGACTACACACCTTACAGCGCAATATAATGTGGCTTTAGAAGAGGAAAGGTAGGATTAAGAAGTGAGCAAGTGATGAATTAGTATTATAGGTCCCAAGCAGATACAGTAACAATAATGGGTGCTCTACCTTATGCAGTCTCCATTGATGGCTAATAAACATTGATACAAGTAGGTTATGGTTAAAGTGGTGAACTTATAAAGTCTTAAATGTTTTGTTTTCCCTTCTCAACGCATTATGCATTTACTCACCAATAATGGCTACCTTTTTAATTTGGTCAAGTCTCCAAGTCGAAGGTGCCCAGCAGCAGATTCCGTACCATGGCAGTAGCAGAGGTGGCAAGGCGGGCTGCTCTCCACACTTCTGCCTGGCAAAACACCCCAGAGCCCTTTATAACTTCAATCTGAAAAATTATTTCACATCACAATATTAATTTATTGGCAACTTTTAGAAACTTTTCATGTTTCATACGGATTCTTATGTTTAGCTTCCCAATAGTTAATAGGATTTTATGTATAAATGCAGATTAATGATAATCTGGACATTCTGGACATTTGTTTACATGCAGGGTAAAACTGCAACAGGAACAGTACAAAATAAAAACTGAAAAAAGACGGACATTCAGAGTAAAACAGTGCAAGATAAAAAAAAAAAACTGTACAAAACATACATGCAGGGTAAGCATTGGTGGGAGCAATGTCCAAGCAGTGTAGAGAAATATTTCTGTACGACTTCATTGTTTTGTGCTGTGTAGTATAGTATTGTAATAGCTGATCAGAGTGATCAACTCCCTATGTGCTGGTTGTACGCAGTCACAGGAGCATGGAAATGTCTTTGTAGTCCATGTACCTTGTAATTTCACCCTCATCTTCACCACATCTACTGTAAAGCAGAATGGATGGTAGAACAGGTAGATACTTCTCGTGTGTCCATCCACTTCACAAATACAAGAGGTCCATCTGAACGGAGCTTGCGTGTCCTGATGTGAGGGGCTGGTGAAGGCAAGGGTGATGCAGACACATTCCTAAAAACAAATAAATAAAAAAATGTTAACCTATACTGTTCAGAGTAAATGGATGTGCAATTAATATGGATGCACAATATATACAGTACAGAGATGACCAAAAATGTATCCACACTTCAACATGAAAAATATACACCTCTCTTCTGTAGGTCACATGACAGCATCAATGATGGTGATAGATAATACTACACACTGCTGCCATAATTCAATTTGAGTTTTAAAAAACACCATCCACTGGACATTACACACATATTGAACACATTCTAAACAATTACATCTTATCAGGTATTTGTAAATACACGCTAAACAAAAGGGATTATATACATTTACACCAAAGAAATATTCATAAGCATCACTTAAGGCAGTATTTTAGGCACCTGCAACTTGCTTGTTTGTGCTAAATAACATTACCGATAGCAGTGTTATAAGCTAACCAAAATGGAGCCAAATACACATTAGCAACCATAATCTAAAGCTATCCAAAACAAGGTGAATATAAACATCTGTAAACTCCATAAGGCATTAGCTTAGCCACCGGGAAATATCATGTTTGTGCTACATGAGGCAGCATATTAGCATGATTTACCTAAACTATATAAATGGCGTTTAAAGCCAATGTGTCACACAAGCTGACAAGAGCTAGCTGTAGTGAGGAAAATATTTACTAATATTAGCTTAATATTATCAGAATAAGAGTTATATAAGACTTAATAACTTACCCAGTGTAGCATGGGTCTATTCTCTGTTCAAAATGCTCCCGTTCGTCGTCGGAGTCACACAGTCTTCTTCTGAGGTAAATGTAAACTTTCCAGAACATTCTGAAGAGTTTCCTCGGATGTGTAAGCGCGTGCCATCTTCCAAAACGTGCTGAAAACTCACTGAATCGGAGTATTTTTAATCCTGTCTCTCTGCGTTTTTCATGCCGGTGTCCGGGGGCGTGGTCTAGTATGTAAATTACCCTGACTGATTTCAGTGTGATTGGCGCATGGGCGTGTCCTGCCTCTGATTATTAGCATATAAGTGTGACAGAAATTCTGTGCCTCTCCTTGGTTTCATACGGATTACATAAACTGAGAATATTTGTTTTCAATGTGACTTGCATCATTTAAAAGTAGACATTTTAAGCTTTATATAGATATATTTCTCATTTCAGTTAATTTTAGTGACGTGTTTCAAAAAGATTTTCACGGAGACTGAGGTTTCATATATGTGCATATATCCTCATATACTGTATGTGGCCAATTAGGATTAGTTTTTTGCATTTTTTTTGTTAGTTCTTAGTTATTGTCTTGATAATAGAAAATATGAGCTAGGCATCATGTATGACAGTTGCCAAAGTGAGATATGAGCTAAAATGACCAGATCCTGCCATAGGAGACATATCTTGTATGTACATATACAGTAGGGCTTATATGTGGATATAAAGAAGCAATACAGGAGACCTATATGGCCTGTATATGCACATATATGCACCTCAATGTTGCCTACATGTGGCATATATACGCATATATGCAGCATATATACGCATATATGCAGCATATATATTATCATATATGTGCATATATACTGCATATAGGTTTCATATATGCGCATATATCCTCATATTTACATTTACATTTAGGCATTTGGCAGACGCTCTTATCCAGAGCGACTTACATTTTTATCTCATTATACATCTGAGCAGTTGAGGGTTAAGGGCCTTGCTCAAGGGCCCAACAGTGGCAACTTGGTGGTTGTGGGGTTTGAACCTTAGTCCAATGCCTTAACCACTGAGCTACCCCTGGCCCCATATAGGTGCGGTTATATGCGCATATATACTGCATATAGGTTTCATATATGCGCATATATCCTCATATAGGTTCTTTCCATGTGGGGCACGCACACTGCTCTGGGTCAGACACAGACAACGGGAAACAGGAACTAAGGTCTCAAACAAATGCTTCCCAACAGAATACCGTAGGTCGCATCGCCAAAATTCTTTCACCGTGAGTGGCAGGAACTTCCAGACTACAACATATTGAATTCTCATGCCTGTAGAGTGTATTATAATGACGTGGCGACAGTGTAAAAACACCCTCCAATGTTAAATGCGAGCCGAAAATTGAGTACTTTTGAACGGCAAACAGGAATTAAGCTGTCAAGTGAGTAAACTAGACAGCAAGGTAAATACACAAAACTTACCGTCAAATTATTTTTTTCCCTCAATATATATATATATATATATATATATATATATATATATATATATATAATTTTTTTTTTTTTTTAAGCACCATTGCAAATCTCTTGTCAATTTTTTAACCTGTTTTAAACACATACACACATGCATACACATTTTTATAGAAATGCACTTAGTTAATTTAATTTGCCTTACATTGTTGAATGAGGATGGGTTCCACAACCAAAAATCAACATTGATTCAATGTTTGTCTTTTCAACACTGAAAAGCATTGAATTATCAACATTGATTCAACATTATTTAGCATTGAAAAATCAACCTCAACCAAAATGATGATTCTGATGAAATTTCAACATTGAATCAATGTCACCTTGCTATCTGGGATATGATTGCAAAATGGCCAAAGGAGGGGACATTTGATCTAGCACTGTGTTCTGAGATGGACACCTTGATAAGAAAATTACAAAGCGGCGGCAAGAGAGAGAAAGCATGTCTGGAGAAGTTGAAAAGACAGCAGGAAAGAGTGGTCCTAGCTTTGTTTAAGAAAGAATAAGTGACGTTGGTAAGAAAGAAACAGGAAGTGATGGAAAAAGTTAAGAAAGTCAGGATAGTGAGGCCGAAGTAGCGAGAGAGGAGTTAGTTACACCTCCCTCATATAGTAGGTACAGGAAGACAGTCGAATTCCTAAGCGTAAGGAAATGGGGGAAGTTTCTGGTTAGACGGATAAGGAATGTTATGCAGAGAGGTATAAGGAAAGTGGGGGTAGATTTACAGAGAGTGGAAAAGCTATGTGTAGAGAAGGATGTAGAGGAACAGGAGGGGGTGCAGACATGTGGAGAGAGGTCAGACAGAAGTACTAAAACACCAGTAAAAAGCAGATAGCTACACCATTAAAGACTGGACATAGATCTTTGTACAGTAGAGAGGATGGGGGTGAAGAGGATTTGTTATTTAATATGGGCAGTTCCACAATTCCCAATTTTAATTAAAGGTGGGGGCATGAGGGTGTTGTCAACCACCTCCCCAGCATTCAACGAGGGTGCAGGGACATGGTCTTAGACGAGCAGACCTCAGGCAAGCTTTTATCGGTGATTGATATAAAAACTCTATGGTGAAGACTTTGTGGAGAGGAAAAACGTGCTTCTGACTCGAGTGAGGCTGTACATACATACCACATAGATGGACTGACTTTGAGGCTTTGAGGCTGTTGTATGGCAGGCCTTGCACGCAGAGTGTTGACCCAAGGACATTAAAGGGTGACCTGGAGGCAGTTACAGCTTGAAACCTTACAGAGCGAACCAAGAAAAAAGCTCAAGCTACTCTGATTACCAGAAAAAACAGAGAGGGCCACAAGCAATCCTTCATCAAAAATCCAGCCAGCTTCAGTCAGTGATGACATCACCAGCAGCATTTTCTCCAAACTCAAGCCAGATGCCTGCGTCTGTCACCAACGTTTTCACTCCAAGGCCAAGCATGAGGGGATATGGATTAAATTGCCTCGCATAGCCATTGCCCGGCCCCGAGGGATGAGGGGGGGGGGGGACAACATTCCAGGTCCGATAAGTCATGCTTCTCACATCTGGAAAAGTTTGCCAGAACCGTAGGATTCTCGTGAAGAAAAAAGTAGTTACTACAACCCAACAATAAGAGTGTGACTATACCTGTATTAGTCTCAAGTCATATTAGTCTCAAGTTAATTTACTAGGAAAAGAATTATTAGGTGAATTAGGACTGCGAATATGGTGTTCTCCAGAAGGTGTGTATGTTGAACATAAATTCCTGAAGCACAATTACCCTGTCAGACTTTCACTGTACAATGATGTATGACCCATCACAACACATCATCATCATAGGTCGGCAAGGAGCAGCTATCAGTGTAGAGGAGTGTGATTTTGTAAAAAGGTGGTTCAATGTAACTGATTCTGTTCTTCAGGTGACATTGTATGTACTGCAGGATAGAATTGCAGCTCATAGGATTTATGTTGATTTCATTCTGCAGATAAAACCTGTGTAAAAATCTTGTGTGGTAATAAATTGATTCGTACTTCTTAAAGAAGTTGTAGTTAGCCACAAGTCACAAACACAAATGGCATCAGCATCTGAAATCGACTGTGGGAAATTAGCTATATAGGCAAATGGATAGTCAAGTCCCATCTGAATTATAGTCTAAACATGATACAGATGTAGGCCTACTTAAATCAGCCAGCGAACTTCAAGTACAATGTAAACCAGATGTAGAACCGCCCAAAGTAAGACAATATGCTTTACGACCTGAGGCAAAGCGGGTATATAGAACACTATTGAAGGCCTTGTAATCTGTGCTAAAACAGACCAGTTGTTGCAATACTCCTATTTTCCCAGTGATTAAGCCAGGTACAAATAAATGGCATCATGTGCATGATTTACATGCTGTTAATAGTATAACAGGAAAGTATCCAGCAGAAGTTCCAAATCCACACACACTGCTGACTAATGTCCCTCCCTAAGCCAAATATTTTATTGTAATGATATTTGTTCAGCCTTCTTCAGTGTTCAAATGGCAGAAAAGAGTAAACTACTGCATTTATTTGCATTTACAAGAGCAAGTTGACAAAATAGATACCAAAAATGCCACGGTGGTTCAAACATTCACTGTATATATTCAACCAGAGGTGGAAGCTGATTTAGGAGGTTAAAGGATAGAAGATAGCCTGGGTCAGCATATGGGTGACTGTTTAATATGTCTATCATCATTAGAAACATGCCAGAATGATTCCATTAAGGTACACCGTAAGCTAGTAAGGAGGTCATAAAGTGTCATAAACTAAACTACAATACTGTAAACCTCAAGTTAAATTGTTAAGGTGACTAATTTCACATGATACGACAGCCGTAGTACATACATAATTAGAAGGCATAAGTAAGGCACCAGTGTCACAGCCTGATAAACAGTGATGGCTTTTTAGGGTTAACAGGTTTCTTGCTGACTGGAGTAAGGAATATGCAGGGAAAAAACAGCTCCACTAAGGGAGATAATAATGAGAAAAGAAGAACTGCAAGATCTAAGTTCTCCCTTAAAATAGAACACAGATATACTGTTAGCATTTGAATCCATCATAAAGAAATGCAGACTGCACCTACTTTAGGTATACAGTACCTGATTATAGCAATCCGTTCTATCGGTATGTAGTGAACCAAGCTGATGGATCTACCTCAGCTATACTGATGCAGGAAACTTGCAGTGATAGGAAAAACCAGTCCCTAGCTTACTACAGCACTAAGCTAGATAATATAACTCAAGGTGACCCAACATGCTACCAATAGGGTTTTGTAGTTGTACATTATACATATAGAACAGCATCTTCATTGACAACAGGTTACCGATAGATTGTATAAATTGATAAAAACAAGGGGAAGGTGTTCTAACCCAAGCTCGCCTCCAAACATATTCTTCACTGCTCACATATCCGACATTAATATAAAGCGATGTGACACAGTTAATCCAGCTAAATCACTCACTTAAACCTATAAAGGAGTGACTCATAGTTTTGTGGTGAACTCATTGGCATTTACTAGGTTATGACCTGATTTTGAATCTAAGCCTATAGCTGAAGCGGAAGTGACTTATTTTGTTGATGGATCTAGTTTAGAGACCAGGTAGAAAGTCACACAGGGTATTCAGTAGTGATGAAGGATGGAGAAGATTTTAAACCTATCCTATCTCAGCATTGTACACAACCGTGTTCAGCTCAGTTAGCTGAGTTGAAATCGCTCACCGCTGCTTGTTAATTAGCCAAAGGTCTAGTGGCAAATATTTTTGATTTTTGAATTACAGATTCAGCCTATTCCATGGTGTATGTCATCTGTTTGGAACCGTATGGAAGCAAAGGTTTAAAAAGCATGAAGGAACTCCCATTCAAAGTGCTGAACGGATAAGTAAACTAATGTCTGCTCTGATGCTACCAAGATGATTGACTTTCATTAAATGTCAGACCCGGAAAAAAAAAAATAAATAAATAAAAAAAAAAAAAAAAAAGGGAAATGACTGTGTTGCTAAAGGTAACAACATGGCAGATTTAGAAATGAAGTGTGCATCAAAATGGCAACTAGCTGTGCAAGCGCACATAGTCCTTATAGAACCACAGCCTCAGTAAGAGGATATCATTTGTACTCAACATCAAGCAGGTCCGTACGAGCGCTCGATGTGGCTCCAGAGGGGAGCGCATAAGGACGCACAGGGTATTTGGTGTCCACATGAAGGTCTGATCATAGCACCCATAGCACTGGTGAATATTTCTGGTTTAAATGCTCATGGACTGGGCCATTGTGCAAGAAGACAGGTTGTGAGAAAAATCAGGCAACATGGGTATTGGTCTTTATATCTGCTATGGTTGAAGAGTTCCTAGCTTCATGGGAGATATGTGCTATGCATAATGTCAGGAAGGAAACAGCGACACCTATAGGCTATATACCGGTACCAGAATGACCATTTAATCACTTAGTGGTGAACTATGTGGGTAGGATAAAGTGGTGCTCAGGGCGAAAGATACATGCTTGTAATAACTGATATATTTAGTAGATGAGTAAAAGCAATAATATCTGCAGATGAAGAGTAAGGAACAGTTATCAAATCGTAAGGGAAGTGATATCTAGATTTGAAATTCCATCAGAGATGAGTTCCGACAGTGGATCAATATTCATTCAGTAAATGTAAGACAGGTGCTGCAACGGTTGGGGAAAAGCTAAGATTTGTGGATGTCCACAGTCCCAGGGGAAGGTAGAGAGTGTAAATGGTAATCTCAAAGCCAAGGTTAATAATAATTGTAGTAGTACAATGCTACACTAGGTTTAACTGATGCTGTACCAATGAGCTAACAAGCATGCAACCTAACACAAATGCACATCTAACCCCGCATGGAATGCTTACGGGTCGACCCATGCCTGTGCCATTCTGTAGAGGCCATATAAAGGCCACCGCTTAAACAATTAAAAAAAAATCTTATATGAAGAAACTAACTGCCGTACATGAAGTAATCTATGTGCAGGAAAAGAACAAGGAGGAAGAGACGCTCCGTGTCCCATCACTCCAGGAGACCAGGTCTATCTGCGAGTGTTCAGGAGGAAGTGGGACAAGCCCAGGAGGGAGGGGCCCCGCAAAGTGTGGCAGCCACTCCAGCAGTGATTCAAGTGAAAGACAAGACCGTGTGGTATCACTTGAACCATTACACGAGAGTCACAAAGAGCTATGGGTACCGAAAACGAAGGAAGAAAGAAAGAAGAACCTAACATCAGAAAAATACAAAGAAATGAAATCATTATTGGAAAATAACCAACTATTGGCACAAGTTGGATACCAAATTGCACAGCGTTGAACACTCCGCTGCTCCAAATTAAGAATGAGAATCTGCTTAAGAGCCGCATCCACTTCTGATACAAACAAGACTGACTGACGGACTGACTTCGACCAGGTTTCTCCTGACACAATTAACAGGACAAACAATTGTACAGATTATATGTGACAACTAACTGTGTCCTTTACATTGTATAAATGCATTTCTGTTTAACTAACACTATATTGCTTTTACAGATAAAACAGCAGCAGCGACAACTAATTTTAATTTCCTCCACAGGAAAAATGCACGAGAAGGAAGCAAGCCTTAACCAGATTATCACAATATGTAATGCCACTAAACACAGTTCTCTTTTATTCCAGGGGCAGAAATTTAATTAAAGCAGTTAATGGGTGACTTTACTGTGTCAAGTAAATTTATGAATGTGATTTATGAATTTATTAATCAAAGGTTTCCTAAAATTAACAGCATTTCCCAGCAACAACAGACAAGGATGAATTTTTGGACACAGTCATAGAGGATATCCTGAACGCAGTCATATATATCTCTAACAAGAGACTTTACTGGTTCATATATTGAAGTGTACAGTATCTTCCACGGCATGAGCCCACAATGACGTGCTGGCAACCTCTCTTGTGGGCTCCAACTGACTCCCTGCGGTGTGCAAAGCACCTGAGTTGAAGACTATTATATTACGACAAGGCTGTTTAAAAGTATATCCATTCTTACAAATTGTATTGTGTAATTGTGTAATTGTATGTTCCATTGTAGGTTATATGATTTATCCAATTGATGTAATCCTAGAAAATCACTGTATTAAGTACATGTTCATGCCATGTTATTGAGTAATGGGAAGTACGATGTCATGGAGGTCGAGTCTTTTACTCCTATTCCTAGTCAAGGGTGGAAGGAGAGGTTTGGCCGAATCTCCACTAGAGGGCGAGTCCATGGGTCGGTCATTGATAAAAGTCCAGTGATTTAATTTAATCACCAGTTAGTATAAGGAAGACTGACGCATGGAGTCGCACTCTAGATTAACCAATTAGTGTGGGACTTATAAGTCCCAGAGGGGGGGATATATGGGAGAATTTTTTATTTGATTTCATTTGATTTTACTTACTTTTGGGGGGCTAGAAGATACCTTATCAGTATACAGTGGTGTGAAAAACTATTTGCCCCCCTCCTGATTTCTTATTCTTTTGCATCTTTGTCACACAAAATGTTTCTGATCATCAAACACATTTAACTATTAGTCAAAGGTAACACAAGTAAACACAAAATGCAGTTTTTAAATGAGGGGTTTTATTATTTAGGGAGAAAAAAAATCCAAACCTACATGGCCCTGTGTGAAAAAGTAATTGCCCCCTGAACCTAATAACTGGTTGGGCCACCCTTAGCAGCAATAACTGCAATCAAGCGTTTGCGATAACTTGCAACGAGTCTTTTACAGCGCTCTGGAGGAATTTTGGCCCACTCATCTTTGCAGAATTGTTGTAATTCAGCTTTATTTGAGGGTTTTCTAGCATGAACCGCCTTTTTAAGGTCATGCCACAACATCTCAATAGGTTTCAGGTCAGGACTTTGACTAGGCCACTCCAAAAGTCTTCATTTTGTTTTTCTTCAGCCATTCAGAGGTGGATTTGCTGGTGTGTTTTGGGTCATTGTCCTGCTGCAGCACCCAAGGTCGCTTCAGCTTGAGTTGACGAACAGATGGCCGGACATTCTCCTTCAGGATTTTTTGGTAGACAGTAGAATTCATGGTTCCATCTATCACAGCAAGCCTTCCAGGTCCTGAAGCAGCAAAACAACCCCAGACCATCACACTACCACCACCATATTTTACTGTTGGTATGATGTTCTTTTTCTGAAATGCTGTGTTACTTTTACGCCAGATGTAACGGGACACACACCTTCCAAAAAGTTCAACTTTTGTCTCGTCGGTCTACAAGGTATTTTCCCAAAAGTCTTGGCAATCATTGAGATATTTTTTAGCAAAATTGAGACGAGCCTTAATGTTCTTTTTGCGTAAAATGTTTGCGCCTTGGAAATCTGCCATGCAGGCCGTTTTTGCCCAGTCTCTTTCTTATGGTGGAGTCGTGAACGCTGACCTTAATTGAGGCAAGTGAGGCCTGCAGTTCTTTAGATGTTGTCCTGGGATCTTTTGTGGCCTCTCGGATGAGTTGTCTCTGCGCTCTTGGGGTAATTTTGGTCGGCCGGCCACTCCTGGGAAGGTTCACCACTGTTCCATGTTTTTGCCATTTGTGGATAATGGCTCTCACTGTGGTTCGCTGGAGTCCCAAAGCTTTAGAAATGGCTTTATAACCTTTACCAGACTGATAGATCTCAATTACTTTTGTTCTCATTTGTTCCTGAATTTCTTTGGATCTTGGCATGATGTCTAGCTTTTGAGGTGCTTTTGGTCTACTTCTCTGTGTCAGGTAGCTTCTATTTAAGTGATTTCTTGATTGAAACAGGTGTGGCAGTAATCAGGCCTGGGGGTGACTACAGAAATTGAACTCAGGTGTGATAAACCACAGTTAAGTTATTTTTTAACAAGGGGGGCAATCACTTTTTCACACAGGGCCATGTAGATTTGGATTTTTTTTCTCCCTTAATAACGTAAACCTTCATTTAAAAACTGCATTTTGTGTTCAATTGTGTTATCTTTGACTAATAGTTAACAGTTTTTGATGAGCAGAAACATTTAAGTGTGACAAACATGCAAAAGAATAAGAAATCAGGAAGGGGGCAAATAGTTTTTCACACCACTGTATAATCGTGGATGTGTGTGCAAGCTGGGACATAGGCTTCTTTGTGTGCATTGCATATAGGAAACCCGAGCTTTACATTGGGGGGGCTAAAGACGGCCCTTTAATGAAACCCAGATGTTGCAGAGAGGAGGGGCAGGCGCTGCATATGTACTATAGCACACAGCAAGAGAATTCAGTTGCTCCACGGACACAGCTCCGGCCTTGTTGTTTGATAATAAAGGTCGTAATCTTCTGTAAGCAAAGCCCGACTCTGAGTATTTTTCCACAACAACAGCAGCTTAAACCGTGAACTCAGTTTTCGACAGGCAGTAGACTCCAAGTTAGATGAGCTGGAGCGCTATTGCCAGGAGTCGCTAGGGAAACTGGAGAAAGCAGTAGCGGACTGTTTCCTGCGCCGTGATATCGTCTGGGAGAAACAGATGAAGAAGCTGCGCCTCTTTAACACGCCCACCACCCTCAGATCTGTAGCACACTCCGCGGCGTCTTCTCCACCTCCAGCTCTACATTCAGCTGATCATCCAACCGTTGCAACACCTGAGAAGGACAACCAGGAGAATGAGAAGAAAGGAGCACCACTGCCCACTTCTACTCTGGCCCAAGCTGGACCGTCCAACGCCCAGCCCCTCTCTGCACCCTCTCAGCTCCACTACGCCGTGCCCACCAAAGCAGAACCTCCTCAACCTACCTCGGAGCGGTCAGCCGCCCCTCCCAGAGACCTCGCAGAGGTGGAACCGCCACAGCGGGAAGGTCTCCAGGTGGCACTAATAGCCACGGTGGTCGATGTCGGAGCGACCCAGAACCAGGGTGTCTCCTTCGAACACCACCAGGGGGCGTTACACCGTAGAGTTCCGAGGAAGAAGGGAGGAGCACTCCAGCTGGTAGTCCCACCTACAAACGTCCAGACGTACCTACAAGACTTTCACCAAAAGCCGTCGGGTGGCCACCGGGGGGGGCTAAAAACCCTACTAAGCCTCCTAGACGTCGCCTGGTGGCCCACCATCCGCAAGGACGTCTGGCGGTATGTGGGTGCGTGCGAGGTCTGCCAGAACACCCAGAGTGAGGCTAAGCGAACCAGGGGCCGCTGGAGCAGCCTACCACCCAACAACACTCCACAGACCCAGCCACTGATACAGCACCGACCGACACCAAGATCACAGCGGAGGAAGAGACACCACCACCAACAGGTCAGTCTGCCAAAGAAGCCAGCTACTACAGTTCCCGGCAGCTCGAGGTGCCAGAGCCACCGGGCGGGCTGGTTTGGCGATGGACTCCATCTCTTTCCTCTGCCCATCAAAGACTTGTCAGGTGAGCTAGTGCCCAGTGGGAGGGTCCGGCTAAAAGAGACAAAACAGAACCAATGGACTGACACTAGATCTGGGGGCAACCCACAAAGCCGAGAAAGTGGAACTAAAAAAGCGCTAGTGCGGTCCTCTCCTCACACGCCGGAGGCTGGGGGGGGGGGTCTATGTAGCGCGGCCACATAAAGGGGCGGTTAAACCGCAGGGGAAAAGAGAAGGAGCTAATGTTGCTCACCTGCACACACAAACTGACCCCTTTCGGTTATTTTCGTCCCCATGGCAACGGTGCCTTGGTTCCGGGGTTAAGCTCTCGCGCGCATGCGCAGCTGTGCCGCGAGGGAACCCTGATGACCTATCAGGTCACGTGTGCCGGTATAAAGCCGGAACCGGCACAACAGTCAACACGGGGAGATGAAGCAAGCAGCGCTGTGTATGGAGAGAGAGAGCGAGCTAGTTGGACATTGCCAGTGGATTATTCTTTTCCTGGACGTCAACTATACCCCTCTGATTCCGTTTCTCGAGCTCCCGGACTTACCATCTTTCTCCGGTGAGCTCGAGCCGTCTCCCCATTTCACCATCCCATTCATTTTCAATAACACGGACTTGGACATTCATACATACGCACTCACACACTCGCATACACTACTGACATTGTATATATTTGTTTATATTTTGTATATATTATTTTTTCGTTGCACTTCATTTGTTTGTTTGTCTTTTGTAAATAATACACTTTGGTTTGGTTTTGGAATTTGTTGTTGTCACTGTCTTTCCTTGCTCCGCGAAGGTTGCGCAATACCGGAAGTGAGTGTAATCTACCCGTTTATAGATCTTAGACCCCGATTTAGTGTAATTAGCTCTAATAATAAATCTGAGCGTTACAACACTATGGGCAGTTTGGGAATACCACTTAGCCTAATCTGCATATCTTCGGACTCTGAGAGGAAACTGGAGTACCTGGAGGAAACCCACCAAGCACAGGGAGAACATGTACACAAAGATGGCAATCAAACCTGGCTGGGATACTACACCACCGTGCCACCACAATTTAACAGACTTACATATTCTTCTTCACATGTTTTCAAGTTGCACTTGCGCTGTGCCCTGTAACGTTATCTCAATGTTATTTAACCTGTGTTTCAGATTCCAGAATTCAGTCAAGTCCCAGGAAATGTTTATTGATTTCCCCAGTGGCTGTTTGAGAAGCACATAGTATAACGTTTTATTTGCTCATTTGTTTTTCTTCGGTTGATTATTAAAACCTTGGTTTCCAGCTGCACTTGTGTCTGGCCCTAACAACTGGCCAGCTTGACAATCAGTGAAACAGTTTGAAGAGCTAATCAAAAATTATGTTTCAATAAGAAAAAAAGTTTAAAAGTAAACTTTAATTCAACTTTGGTGATACAGTATCAAGTATAAATCATGTAATTAATATCACACACTCTAAAACTGCTGGGTTAAAAGACAACCAAACCATAACCCAGCCGCTGGGTCACTATTGGACAGAACACGCGCTGGCTTGTTTTTACCCAGGTGCTGGATTGAACCATTTAACCCAGAATTCTGGGTTGTTCATCTGACCCAACATGTACTGTAGGTAAAATTGACAAACTCAAAAACTCAATTTTGACAATAATGTTAAACAAAATCATATAATCCCAAGGTGACCATTTGTTAAATATAAAATAAATGTAACATTAACACTCTGTAAAACAATGAAAACAAGAGGCCCCTGTATATCCGATTTAAATTGTATTTTATTTGCATTTAATACACTGTTTAAACACTTTTCATGTAGAAATTTTAAATATAAATCTTATAACGCCCATATGACATTAAACATTCCCCATATAATATTTTGGCTATTAGTTATTGAACTATTATTCAATTTCCTTCAAAATGACATTAAAAACAAAAACGATAAAGCTTCAAATATTATTAATTAAATGTGGGATGAAAAAAACGGTTGTCCTCAATTTAACAGATGAGTACTCGTGTCCATCAATCTGATCTACAGTATGCTACAGAAACCCCCAGGTGAGAAGACATTGCTTTGTGTAGTTAACGTCAAAGATAAAAATTTTTTTTTAATAAATTTAAAAACATCAACGGCCTCCACCAAACAGTCTGTATCAATAGCATTGCCTCCAACAATGGGAAAGGTCTGTCAGGTTCCTCTTGTCTCTGTCACGTTCTGCTATGATGTTGGACTGTGGGCTTGGTGTTGAGGCATAGATGCAGAGGGGATGCAGTGAAACAGAGTCTTTAATAATAAAATGAAAACATGAACAAAACATGAAATAAGGAAGTTGGCATGAACTTTGGAGCAAAATACAAACAGAACTCAAACACTTAGACATCAGACTAGGGATTACATACATTGATACAATACAGACATGGGATACAAAACTGGACAAGACACACGAAACAGCCTAACGGACTAAACATTAGGGACTATGCATGCAAGGGGTAAGGTTAGGTCTACTGGCTGAGCTGCACATTAGCTGCTAAGCTAGCTCATAGCTAATCAGACTAATGGCTACACAGGTCAGTAGCCTGAGACCCAAGGGAATGAACAGACAAGGTACACAGCAGACTAGGTATGAAACAGACCAAGAACTCTAAAGGTTAGTGGCTAAAGATGTTAGTACCTAAACAGACTAAGAGCTAAGCAGACAAGGAGACTAGACAGACACGAAGACTAGACAGACTAAGATCTAAACATGTTAGTATCACCCTCATTAGTATTTAAACAGACAACTAGCTAAACATGCAATGGGGGTTACTTACACAAAAGGGTAAACACAAAAGGCTAATTCTCCTAGAGGCTAATCCTGCTAGGAGACACAGAGACAAGGACATCTTAATATAAACAAACTTAACTTAAAGTGCTCCTGAAACCAAAAGGCCAACCATACTGTTAAACTAAAACAGAAAAGAACAAAACAAAACCCACATAACAGAAATTAATGCTCGACCCAGTTTCCCAGAACAAACAGGTATTTATAAAAGTGCTAATGAGCCTCCTCAGTTCAGCTGAGCATCCACGTCACCTGACTAAGGAGGCTTCTGGGAAACTGAGTCTAGAAACAAAACTACAGACTAAAAACACTGCCCTCTAGTGGGCAACCCTCACAGTCTCATCCCCAAGGCACAAAACATGGAACCTCCAGTCATCTCCATATTGTGCAGACATCATTCCCGTCATGCTGGTCCCCACCTGTGAATTACACACCATCACTTAGTGTTGCAATATAACTAACATTTACGTCAAGCAATTTGTTAAGGATGTACAGCTATGTATGTACAGTAATTAATGCAAAATGTTTTTTCTCTTGTCAATAAACAAAAATACATAATGTGAACATGAATTTAGTGTATATTTCTGACTAATTCACCTTACTATTGAACGTGATAATGTTCGGCGCCTCAATCTGGATTTAATATGAAACATTTACCCCTTTTCAAATTCTCAATAAACCATAGATGAATACGATATTTAAGTGATGAATTTACAACGTACAATAAATATTTCATAAGGATGAAGAAAAAGCTCGTTTTAAACGATGACGCACTCATTTATTAAATACTAAAAAAAACAAGATGAAAAAAAAATATATATATATATCTTCTTCTTTGTTTTATATATATATATATATATATATATATATATATATATATATATATATATATATATATATTTTAACCCCACACTGCCATATCAAAGCATTTAATTTGAACAATAAAATATGCTTGCTCCTACCACAACTTATACAGTATAGCCGGCTAATTGGCACAGAATATAAAAACATGAACTCCCCACAGCCCCATATCAAACTGCAACTTAAAAGGTGGAAAAGTGATTAAACATGGAAATTAGCTTGCTCCTACCACAACTACAGCATTTAAAATTTAGGTAAAAATTCATTCTAGCTTACCATAAAATACTGTCCTCTTTAAGTGGAGTGTCCCTCGCTTCAGAAGTGAAGAATCCAGAAAGTTCGTCAGGTCGTGTCTCAATTCCAAGAAAAGCCTTGACTTGGAAGTGCACACTTGAGGGTATGAGGACACCGGGTATATTGCAAATGGAACGCAGTGTACAGGATGCGTCACACAGCCGCAATATATTATACCATAACCGTATTATACCAAAGATTGCCTTTTGGAAATACACAAAGTGAAATAAGTCCGCTGTTTTAACCACTGCAGAGACATCACAGTCAGCTGTAGTTTTCAGAAGTTCTTTCCGAGGTGAGGCAGCGTTAAGTGGCTACATGTGCGCAGGGCACCAGTATTACCTGCCTGGAGCTCAAATGTCCGAAATCGTTGAGGCAATTTTTAAAATACACGCCATCTTTAATAACCGGTTGATGCTTTGAGCTGAACACACACACATTCTCGCTTAAACAACTCGTAAAACTACACTTTGTGACACAGTGACAGTAATATTTCGGACATTTGGCAGGCTGCCGTTTGGAGAAACCAAAGAATAAACCAGTTGTTGGGTCAAAATAACCCAACCAGGTGTTCATTTGTAAATGACCCACTACATTTCATTTCACCCAACATAGAGCAACCCAAAAATGTGTTTAAAGTACCTGAAATAACCCAGAATTTTGACCCAGCATAAACAACCCAACAAATGTGTTTACTAAAACAACCCAGCATTTTTGTGCAGTGTTTGGAAAGTTGAAAAGATTAAGTCATCCTACCTCCTGAGACTAAAGAGAACAGTTGAGGGAAACAGGTTTTCTCTATACATACTATATGGTTGTGGGTGGAGCTAAAAGTGGAATTGAAGTCAACCAGTAGAAAGGTTTATGGACAAAGAACAGACAGACAGACAGGCAGATAGATAGATAGATAGATAGATAGATAGATAGATAGATAGATAGCATGTCTTAATATTAGGCAAATATTTTATCAGTCTCTCACATCATTGGATTCATTTTGGCCCATTCTATTTACAGCATTGCTTCAGATTATTCACAGCGCTCTTAAAGTCCAGGCACAGCATTTCAACTGGGTTGAGGTCTGGACTTTGACTAGGCCATTCCATTTGACTAGGCCTCACATTTGTCTCTAGAATATTTCAGTATGCAGAGTTCATGGATACAGTAGATACCATAAGATGTGATACTGTGTGGTAATGTTCACATAAATTAATGAAAAGAGACTCTAGAGAGAATCAGCTTGTGACACTCATACCTGGGCAGGTATACACACACTTCCTACATGTATTCAGGAAAAAGGAAAGCGTGACCATCGTATTCATGCACATTTTATGTGAGTTATCAGTAAAAATACAAAGCACCCAGAGTTCCATTTCAGTCTGTCCTCTTACAGTAAGTTAAGAGACACCAAATTGCTGAGCAGGAACATTAACGTGTATTAAAATGTCTTAAATAGCATTATTAATGATTTATTAAGACTATCAGGTAGCATTTTACAGTGTGCAGGAAAACATTGCACTATGCAGTACTGTAAACTTTTGTTTATTTGAGTGTTTTTGTTATTTATTCCTGAGACTGGGTAGCATTACCTCTAAATTATAAAGCAGTTCTCTTTCTCTTTCTCAGAAAAAAATTACATCTGTCTAGAAAATGATAAGTTTAGTGAACCTGTATAATTTATATTAAAAGCCTCCAGAGAATGGCATAAAATGTATATGCAGAAAGACAAACAAAGAGAGCAAGAGAATGGGGCTGAGGATAAAGATGTGTTTTTGTGTGTGGAAATGAATAGAAAAAAATATCAACAAAAGTTGTGGACATCTACAAAACAAATAACCAGGATTTCAAGCCCAGAAAATTTTTTTGTACTAGTTGTAAATGCTGTAGGTGTAGGTTGTTTCATTGTGATCAATACACACTTTTATTGTTACCGTACATTGGCAAGTCAACCATCTGGTAGATGTATATTACTCATAATCTAAATGGTGAATTAAGAAAGAAAGAAAGAAAGAAAGAAAGAAAGAAAGGACATTTCATCCTACAGTGGGAGCCACGTCAAACAGCCGCCTGGAGCATGGCTGCTCCGTGGCAGATCCATGAAGGGTTAATGCAGGCTTCGTGCATGGAATGTGATCCCCCGCGATGACGCAGTTAACGATGCCCCGCCCCATAAACGCCCCCATGCGCTTTCTAAAAAGATGGTTGCAATGCCGTATAATTCCGCCAGATGGAGCATTGACTGGCACAGTTAACTGCAGTGTCCAGGAAGCCCAATACCGTATCTTTAATATACAGACAGTTCTTGCATTGTCAACATAGTTTCATAAATAGATGAAAAAACAACAACAGACCGATTAATAAAACAGATTTGTTAAATCACTCAATACACAACCCATGATGATTATGCTATTTATTATTTAATAATGAATTAATAAAATTAGTTAGTGAAATATTTTTTAAGACATCCTGAAATGATCCTTAAAGACACGGTAGCGGCTGTAATTTGTCTATACCGATCATTGTAGGTACGGAATAAAAACGCAGGCTACGTACAGTATTTTACATTACGGTGTATTTTACCCCGTTCCATTTAATATACTGATAGATAATATTTTGCTGCAAAGTAAAGCTCAAAATGTAACGTCTGCTTGGGTTTGTTTTCGTTATATTTTTGATGATGTTTTCGCTGATTTTTTCACTGATAGTCTACAAGTGGCATAAGAAATGCAATTAATGCCGCATGCAACCTGGAATAAATATCTGCCCATATGGAATCATGCATAATGCTCCCCCGTCAATAGATCTGATGGGGCATTAATCACTTAAACACTTGGAAACAATAGTAAAAAAAAAAAGTTCCAGAGGGTTAGCGCCTGTTATACTAATGTATTTTTACTGATTTTTTTTTTACTGCTTATATTTCGTTGGGTTTTACGCAATTTCATGTGTGTGTGTGTGTGTGTGTGTGTGTGCGCGCGCACGAGAGAGAGGATACTCTGACAAGACCAACCTCCGTGTGGCTCCCGTAGCGCAATCGGTTAGCGCGTGATACTTATAAAGCGGTCCAGGTGAAGCAATGCCGAGTTCGAGTCTCACCTAAAGCACCCAAAGCATTTTACTGCATATCGCGCTGTGTATGTGACAAATCAAATTTGAATTTGAAAGTAAAGCTTAAAATGTAACTTCTGCTTGGGTTTGTTTTCGTTATATTTTTTATGTTTTCGCTGAAAGTCAAATTGGCATAACAAATTGATTAATGGCGCATAATATCTGGAACAAATATCTGCCCATACGGATCAGTGTGTCTTTAGTAATTTAACCAGCATAACGTCCCACATTAAAGATCTGATGGGGCACAAATCACTTATCACAACGGTGTATAGATGCAGCAGCAGAGACAGATTTAATCCCCATAAACATTCACACTTGAAAACAAAACTAACAGAAGTAAACAGTTCTAGAGTGTTAGTGCCTGTTATCACAGGACAGGAATCACCTACAGGATACTACTGTATTTTACTGCTCATATTTTTACCCTAGTTTCATTTGGTTTTACGCGATTTCATGTATTATTTGTGTGTGTCTGTGTGTGCACAGTGTGTGTGTGTGTGTGTGTGTGAGTGCGAGAGAGAGCGTGAGAGCGCGTGCGCGAGAGAGGGCTTACATGGTGATTTATCCAAGGTTACTAAAACCTGGCTTACTACCTATAAAAAATATTTCAATTTAACTCATGGGTCTCAATCACAGATGACACGACAAATTATATACTCTGAAACGTTCATTTGAACATTTAAATATATATACAAAAACATGAATACTAATGTTATCATGGTGTAAATTATTAACATTAGGTTAGGTCCTGCCCTTAATTAATTCATATTATAATTACTTTTACATAGTATAGTTACTGGACTGACATGACCAAAACTAGCTATTTGATTTAGCCTTTCTAAAATCAACCCATATATCATTTATAATCAGAAAACGTAAAACATATTATGATCTGTTCAACAGCCCATCTGTTTTAATTTAGTTTGTATTTTTTATTATTCATAAGACAACCTTTCAGTTTTGTAAATATTTTAGTTATAGTGTGTTAAGTCTTACTTTAGGTTAAACGTTTTTGAGAATTTGACCATCCAGCTTAGATAAATGTTATGTCATTGATTGATAAAATCTGGATTAAGGATATTATATATATATATATATATATATATATATATATATATATATATATATATATATATATATATATATATTTATTTATTTTTTAGTTTCCCCCTGAGGGATTGCCACCTTATTGTGGTCTGGGGGTTTGCGTGCCTCAACACAATTCAGCAAATACAATACTGTTACTATACAGTAAGGCCAGGTAAAAACAGTGCTCGAACATGATGCCCCCCTCCCCCCACCCCGTGTTGTCTGGTCTAGAACGGCCCTGCCTCTGACCGTCTTTTGTCTTGTAAATGAGTATTCTCACTCACCTTCCAATCCCCCCAGCACACACACTCTGTTTGTACTGTAAACTGTACTGTAACTGTTTGCTAGGGCACTTGGTTATACACAGTACTTTAATTTGCCATAGAAAATGTTTTGGAGTGTGTAACAATTGAAATTGAAACAAAAAGTACAAAAAATATAATGATCAGTTGTGTGTACAGAGCTCCAGGCACATGCATTGATAAATTTACAAAAGAGTTATTTGATATGTTCGACCAATCAATTAAAAATAAGGTAAACATCATATGTGGTGATCTTAACATTGATTTACTAAATCCACATGGAAGTAAGAGAATTGCTAATTTTATTGATGCACTGTACAGTTATTGTTTGATTCCAATGATAACAAAACCTAGTAGATTGACAAAAGATACAGCAACATTAATAGATCATATATATACTAATGAATTAAAAGGAAAAAGACTAGGAGGGTTGCTTATCAATGATATCACAGACCATCTTCCAGTTTTTGTGATTTTCTATGATTTATTGAAAAATCCCCCCCTCAAAAAAAGGACTAATAGTTATAAAATTATTCGCAATAGAACACAAGAGGCAATAGATGCTCTTAATGAAGATTTAAAAATACAAAATTGGGATGAAGTTTATGCATATAGCAATCTCAGTAAGGCGTATGAAGTGTTCTTGAATATATTAAATGAGCAAATTAATAAACATTGTTCATCTAAGAGGATTATAATAAAGCAAAAGAATGTATATAAACCATGGATTTCTAAAGGAATAGAGAAGGCATGTAAAAAGAAAAATGTCATATTCACGAAATTTCTAACAACAAGATCAAAACAAGCAGAAATTGATTATAAGACTTACAAAAATAAATTACAAAATATAATAAGATTCAGTAAGAAGGACTATTACAATAGGTTATTGAATATCCATAAAAACAATGTAAAAGCAACATGGAAGGTACTTAATGGTATACTTAAAAATAATACATGTAGTTTTGATTACCCAAATCGTTTTGTAAATGATGATAATCAAAGTATAAATAAAGGGGAAGATATTGTCAATGAATTTAATAAGTATTTTGTAAATGTTGGATCTAAATTAGCAGAAAAAATTACTAAACATGGATCAGTGAATGAAGTAAAAAACTTATGTAATAAGTATACAATGTTTATTCAGGCTGTAGATGAAAAAGAAATACTTCTAACAGTTAATAATTGCAAGAGTAAATATTCCACCGATTGTGATGATCTAGACATGTCATTATTAAAAAATATAATTGTGAGTATAGCAAAACCTTTTGCTTACATTTGTAGTCTGTCTTTCTTAACCGGTATCTTTCCTAGTAAAATGAAAATGGCAAAAGTTATTCCGATCTTTAAAGGAGGAGATCATTATTCCTTCTCTAATTACAGACCAATTGCTCTTCTGCCGCAGTTTTCAAAAATCTTAGAGAAAGTATTTGTGCAGAGGCTTGACAAATTTATAGAAAAACATAATTTACTGAGTGAATATCAATTCGGATTTAGGACTAAGAGGTCGACTTCAATGGCAGTAATGAAAATGGTTGAAGATATCTCAACTGCAGTAGAAAACAAGGAATATACATTGGGAGTATTTTTAGATTTAAAGAAAACATTTGATACAATTGATTATGATTTATTAGTGAAGAAATTGTTAAATTATGGAATAAGAGGAAAAGCGTTAGACTGGATAAAAAGCTACCTGGAAAGCAGACATCAGTATGTACAAATTAATAATGACAAATCTGACTTATTGGAAGTTACTGTACATGCGGTGTTCCACAAGGTTCAGTATTGGGCCCTAAATTATTTGTGTTGTATGTTAATGATATTGATAAAGTGTCCAATGTATTAAAATTTTTATTATTTGCTGATGACACTACTTTATATTTATCAGGTAAAAATTTGAAACAGCTTCTGAACACAGTGGAAAATTAATTGCTGAGGCTTAAAAGTTGGTTAGATGATAGTAAGCTTTCATTGAATTTGACTAAAACTAAGTTCATAATTTTTAGTAATCAAAAAATTAATCATGATGTGAAAATAAGAATTAATAATGAGGAAATAGAAAGAGTCTCCAAAATTAAATTTTTGGGAGTAATAATTGACAACAAACTGAATTGGAAACCACATATTAATTTTATTAAGACAAAAATCTCTAAATCAGTTGGAATTCTTAACAGATTAAAGTATGCATTGGATAATAAAACATTACGCATATTGTATTGTACACTCATATTTCCATACATCACTTATTGTGTGGAGGTATGGGGGCATACTTATAAAACTTATTTAAACCCAATATCTGTGTTACAAAAAAAAGCAATAAGGATTGTTAATAAGGCCGATTATTATGAACACACAAATAAATTGTTTATAAAATCTAAAGTTTTTAAATTTGTGGATCTAGTTGATTTGTATACTGCACAAATAATGTATAAAGCCTATAATAATTTACTTCCCAGCTGCATCCAGAGGCTGTTCAAAATTAAAGTCAGCCAGTACTACTGTCTAAGAGGAATGTTCATGTTTAGCAAAATAAGGGCCAGAACAAATTTAAAGAATAAATGCATTTCCGTTAAAGGGGTTAATTTATGGAATAAATGTGATATGGAATTAAAATTATGTAATTCACTTCATAGATTTAAAAAAATGTTTAAAGACAAGGTGTTTAGTGAATATATGACATAAAGTAATATATATACTGTATATAGACATGATTATTTTCTTTTCCAAATTTCTCTTCCCAAGTGAAAGAATAATTAATTTTGACATGTTTTGTTTATGTGCACAAGTGACAATATTTGTTGACAATATTTTGTGCAATTTACTGTAAAGTGTCGCTCATCATTTGTTGATGTACAAAGGGTAGGCATAATAAGCAAGGCTTCAGCCTACACCTTTTTTCAGAGTTGAACTGAAATAAACTATCTATCTATCTAATGTATGGAACACTTACTTAACTTACTGGTTTGGTTTAAACATCGCTTATTACCTTATTCAGCAAAATAAATTCATTATTAACGTATTGAAGTATTTTAGTTAAGGACAAAAACTGTGCTTGTGTTTAGAACTGCTGAACAGCCGAAAACACACACCCATCCCCCTGCCAAAAACACACACACACACACAGAGCAATTAACACCATGTCATACTCAGGAGTGGAAGGTGAGAAACCGCAATGGAGAATACCAAGTTTGTCGTTGCTCTTTTGGAGTTCTTAAAACCCAAAACATTTATTTATACTGAGAAAAAATTATTATGGGTCACAATCACAAACACAAATACATATAATCAAGTGTTTAACTGGTTTCATTTGTTTCTATGATCAATAATTATTATTATTATTTTCAGCCCAACTCTTTGACTATTTAAAACAAAGTTGTGTCCCATTTTTTGCCAATTGAAGTTGTTGGTTCAACTAAACAATTTTTAAATACCCAAACAATCCCCCAAAATTAAAACACGCAAAACATCACTTTAACAATTCAATTTATTCTTCCAAAACTAGTCAAAGTTAAAACAGTAATTTATATAAAACAGATGAATACATGTTGTCTTTTTGCTTAAAGTTCATTAAACAACCCGGATACACCAGCTGCTTATAAGTCTCTATCTATAGTCCTTTTACATTAAAATAAAACATTTTCAAATATCAAAACTATTACATATTTGTTATTAATAATGTTATTACTTAACAGTTTAAGTCTTTGTTTCCCCCAAAGTACTGTATCAGACATTTTGCAGTTCTATGTTCAGAATATGCAGTAGACCTGATCAAACATCATTCTAAAGCTGTCGGACTGTGACGTCATCCCTCCTACAGCTCCCTAAACAGCTTGTTCAGGCTCCTCCAGTCCTGTAGCTCCAAAAGTCCAGCCGTCAGCCGTCTGACCCCCCAATCCTCCACAGCGGAGCTCTGCTTAAAGACAACAGGAGAATTTAGTCAAGACAAAGATAAATAAACTTTACAGAACATATAGTTCTAATAAAAATAAAATATATTAATAAACCTATTTACCACAGAGTGTGTAAAGTACTGCTTTGGGGATTCTGTAATGTAAATAATCTGCCTGTGCTAATGTTAACCAGTGAACAGTGTTAGTGTTAACCAGTGAACAGTGTTAGTGTTAACCAGTGAACAGTGTTAGTGTTAACCAGTGAACAGTGTTAGTGTTAACCAGTGAACAGTGTTAGTGTTAACCAGTGAACAGTGTTCGTGTTAACCAGTGAACAGTGTTCGTGTTAACCAGTGAACAGTGTTCGTGTTAACCAGTGTCTGTCTGTATTATCGTCTGCATTAAATTAACCGGGAATTTACTTAATGCGCTTCTCATACAAATAAGTTAAGCGATATAACACTCGTATATGAGCATTAGTTCATCCCTGAAGCCAAACTATAACTTACTGAAGCCCCTCACACACACACACACACACACACACACACACCTCCCCCCTCCTCCTCCTCCTTAACTGATAAACACTTCTGTGTTGTTATTCAGCTCGTTAACTAAGCGCTCGCGCTACCGCGGAAAGTGTATAAAATATAAACCGGGTTATGAGCGTTACTAGCTCCTGTACAGCTCCCCTCAGTCTGTGTCCCTCATCAACTGCATCACATTATATTACAGTCACAGAAATAACCTGCAGATTAACTCTTAACCAGAGAATAAATAAGCGCTGAATTTATCCAGACAACACGCGGTGAGATTCTCTCAGTATTTACAGAGAACACAAACACTCTACATCGGGTAGTGCAGCTCTTGTAATAGGGACATTAATAGTATTGTCGAAGTTTGAGCATGTTTTTGAGTTAAAGTGGAGTGACATTGTGAGTGTGTGACACTGACAGTAAGCTGTAATATTAACTCCAGACTTGGTAAACAGACCATTAAGTTCTCTAAAGTCACATCTGACCGCTGCTGGTGCTGCCAGTGATATTTCAAACGGCCAATAAAAAAACTAAACTGGGAAATAAACTGTAAACTACCCCAAACACATTTTATAAAATAAAACATCACTTACCACGAATAGTCCGTTAAGCCGCCATCTTCATCTCTGTAGTTTGGCAGCGTCAGTTCGGCGGGGGTGGAGGCGGGTTGTTAAAATCACGTGATTGCAACTCAGCGCAGCTGGCTTGTTTTAACGTGTTCTTGAGAACGAAGCGCCATCTAGTGGTGGCACCAGGTAAATGAATAAATTGGGCTTGAATGGGCGTGTTTACTGTGAAATCTTGACACGCCTTTCAGCCAGAAAAGGGAGGGGGGATTACGGCGTGCAAAGGCCATTCACACGCCATTCACACTTCAGCCACACTGTCGCGGCTATTTGGCGTGGCTCCCACTGTAGTAATATCCAAGAATTCATACAAAAAATCACAAAGATTTTTATTGTGTGTCTTTTAAAGGGTTAATGAAATATGCTTTATGCATCAAATGCCACAACAACAGGACATTTATTTCAATATTTAGCTGTCTGGTAATGGAAACACTTTTAAGCATAAAATCCACACACTTATTTCAATGCCATTTTAAGCGAAAATATTGTATTTAGAGGACTAAATATGATGTTTTATTTTCGGTCCTATGCTTTAGTTATGACATGCTAAACTCAACCAAACATAAAATAATTGTTAAATTTGGGAGTAAGAAGGGGAGGGAGATGTTTGTTTAATTGATTAATGGATTGATTTTCTTTTAATTCTGAGGTGTACTCTGATCCAGACATCACATCTTGTTACACAAGTTCCTAGAACAGCATTTAAATTGACCAAGAATGCTCTCAGATTCACCACATAGAGTTTTAGTGATGCACCCCATGGGAAGCTCCTTTCCCAGGGCAAATGGAACTGTGAAAAGACAGATACAGTATTTTGGTTAATTTAGTTCCAAAAAAAGAGAATGAATCTGTAGTCAGTGCATTAGAGTAAAATGATTGTGTGCCTGCACCAGTGCATTAGGATAAAATTATTTGCTTTAAACAAACACAGGAAACTAACCTTTGAGTGTCAAACATTGATCCTGATTTCCCACACATGGCACGGTAGAGTTGCACAATCTGTCTGTAAAGCTATTGCAGGTTAGACATTTCAGACCATTTGGCTTAGTGTCTGGTTCTATGGGGAAAAAAATCCTCTTCTCTCAAAAATTTTTACTGCACTGAATGAGAAAATATTCCAGCTGGTCGATAACATAAAGAGACTTAGGGTGCTTTCACACCTATAGTTCGATTGCTTTAGTCCGCACCAGTCAGAAAAATGTTACAATGTAGTAAACAGACGTGGGTACGGTTTGCTTTCACATATGCAGAGTTCTAAACGAACCAAAATAGACCGCGAAGACCATCGGCACCGGAAACTGACTATTTTCAGAAAATCGCGCCACTTTCAATAATCATGGAGGAACAGCTTTGCTTTGCGCTCATGGCGCTGATCCTCGCGCACTGCATTGTACGTGCAAATCATTATTGTCAGATAATTAATTTCGAACATGATTCCCGGCTGCGACTCCAAACCAGCTCTCTGGTTTATTCATCTCGCCGACGGCGCATCGCGCGCCACTTCAGGGAGAAGAGACATTCCCTCCTCCTGAATGATCATTCTATTATTAGCCGGCGATCTTCCTGCAGATCCATCAGGTAATCCGTTGGCCGATCGAAACAGCCCAGCCACACATTTTTTCATCTTTAATGTGAATACAAAGAGGCACTTAATTTCTTCGGCCGCGGTTTGATTTCATCGCGAGTCGAGCTTGAAAAATTTAATCGAGTCATCAGGAAGTGAAAATAATTTTACCCGCAACCCTGTATCTCTTATACCCAAAGTGAATTAAACTATACCATTTCGTCAGATTTGGTTTGGTTGCTTTCACACCAGTCAAACTGTACCAAAGTAGAGCGGATAAAGCGGTCCGAGACCACCCCTTCAGGCAGGTCTCGGATCGATTGATTTGGTGCGCACCAAAGTACCGAGATTGCATTCACATCAACGCAAACGAACTGAACCAAGGGACTAAACACGTTTGGCGCGCACCAAATGCTGTAGGTGTGAAAGCACCCTTAAATAACTGTCTTTACAGCAATCGTGAGCAGAAAAACATTTCAGAATGCACAGCTTGTAAAACCATGAAGTGGATGACATACTGTACAACAGCCGAAAACACCATTAAGCTTCTCTACTGTCAGTTAAAGTTATTCATTTGTTCATGTTAAAGAATATGGTAAAAATGGCCAACACTAAGTCTTGCATTTAATTTATAGAAAATGTTCACTAATCATTTAATAGACATGAAAGGAAAGAATGATCATTCAAAATTCTCATGCGTGATCTAGTCTGCACTTTTCCTAGTAGGTAAAAACATCAAAGTGGTCATCAGAAATTTCAATATTCAATTTTATGGCAATGTTATGGTAATGTTGTTGCAGTTATCAGACTCACAACAGGACCAGAAAAATGAGGCATTTGCCAATCCACCATTTATTGTGGTAAACACATCTTTGCCAACTGCGTCAAAATGATCGCATAACTTTCGTTCAACACATTCCCACATTACTTCAGTTTTATTCTCATTCAGTCCTATAAAAGTACAAATTTGCATGTTTCCATGAAAGAGTATAGAATCAATTATTATATTGCATGTCATAACAAAAATAAATATAGATTGACACTAAAATCAGGCTTACCTGGAAAATTCATACTGGATGCAAAAGAACCACATAATTCATCTGGGCCACATTGTTGTCTAAGTGTGTCGATACACTGATCAAATTTACTTTTGCATTTGAAACATTCCAACATGGACACTACAGTAAACAAGTAAATCAAACAGAACCAGGGTATTAATGCAGAAAAAGCTTATCATTATCATTTACCCAAATAACAATTACATTAGAATGAATAGTGCTAATATAATAATAATAATAATAATAATAATAACACAAGGTATCTGCAGTTTTTTTATGTACATTACATGCTTATGTTATTATTGTTGTTGTGGTTTTTGTTTTGATTATGTTCAGGAGTCCGTTCTTCGTACGTTGCTAACTCAGTTAGCTGGATTTGATTGTTGTGGATTTGTCCTGATCTTGGATTGTTTCGTTCTTCGATCTCACATTTGCTGTCATAGCAACATGGCCGTAAGCTTGAACCTGCTCAGAAGCAGGTTTATTTCATGTAAACAGGATTTAGGCTGCACTCCTGGGGGTTATGATTGGTTGAAATGACAAGGTCACATCTGATTAGTTAAAGACCACGACTGACGCGGACTGACTCACGTGGGAAGAGACAATATATATATATACTCTATTTGAGTGGAACGCGGTTTACGAGTGTTCTGTATGACGAGCAAAGATTTTTAATTAATTTTGACTTGAAAAACGAGCAGTGTCTTGGTTTATGTGCTTCTTGTTTTGACACCGAGCGTCACGTCATCACAACTGAGCCAACGGTTTTTCTCTCTCTTGCGCTGCGGAATTGTAGGTAATCTTCTCCCCTGCTGGGTGAATACACACACACACACACACTCAGAGACTCTTCAGGCACTAAGATCCAGCAGGGGAGACGATTACCTATCGTCTCCCGTACTAGGTCTTAGTGCTTGCAGAGTTTCTGGGTGTGTGTATGTGTGTGTGTGTGTTTGTGTGTGTGTGTGTGTGCGCGTGCACTCATTCGCTTACACCAACACACACAGAAACACACACACTCTCTCAGGTTCCCAAACAAACACTCTCTGCCTTACACAGATACACACACACACACTCTCTCTCTCGGCTTTACAGCCCCCCTCCTCTCAGGTTCCCAAACAAACACACAGAAACTCTGCAGAAATTATTTTCTTCTAAAGAAGGTGCAGAACTTTAAGTACTTAGGGTCAATGGTCCAGAGCAACGGAGAGTGTGGAAAGAAGGTGAAGAGGCGGGTACAGGCAGGTTGGAATGGGTGGAGAAAAGTTTCAGGTGTGTTGCGCGATAAAAGAGTATCAGCGAGAATGAAAGGAAAGGTGTACAGGACAGTGGTGAGACCAGCGATGCTCTACGGTTTAGAGACAGTGGCACTGAAGAAAAGACAGGAGGCAGAGTTGAAGGTAGCAGAGCTGATGATGTTGCATATCAGGGACAGTATGATTATTTCTATTCCACCAAGACTAAAATCTGAACTCGGAAGACAGCGGCTCCTTAGAACAACGGAGTGGCGTAGCAGAGCGCGGGGGCCAGCAGGCAATAGGAAGCGTTGTGCTTGCAGACAGAAGAGAGGAAAGCGGGCGGGAGCGTCTGTACAGTTAAAGTCCAACCGACCACCGATTCCAACTCACTTCTTGGCCAAGGTCCGCTCTCTGGATAATAAAATGGACCTGCAACATTTGAGGATTAATGCTCACTCTGAGATGAGGATTTGCGCTGTTCTCTGCCTAACGGAATCCTGGCTAAACCAAAACATCCCGGACTCAGTCTTTCAAATTGATGGATTTCGGTTTTTCCGTGCGGGGGACTTTAATCATGTGAAACTGACGGACACTCTGCGCAAATTTCACCAGCATGTGAAAATTCCAACACGGGGAGAAAATATTCTGGACTGTGTGTATACAAACATCCGCGGTGCATACAGAGCTCTCCCCCACCCCCATCTTGGCCCTTCTGATCACTTATCCATTCTGCTGGCTCCAGCCTATTGTCCCCTGATGCGGAGGACAACACACACAAAGAAAACGATCACTGTATGGCCCAGTGATGCAGACCTTGTGCTCTAGGACTGCTTTCAGTGTACTGACTGGCAGATCTTCAAAGATGCAGCCACTTATGGGGATAAGCTGGACCTGGATGAATACACGTCTTCCGTCCTCAGCTTCATATACAAATGTGCTGATGATGTAACCACCACCAAGACAATTACCTGCTTCTCTAATCAGAAGCCCTGGCTGAATGCTGAAGTAAAGGCTCTGCTGAAAACCAGGGATGCTGCATTTAGGGCAGGTGATGCATCAGCGCTAAAGATGGTGAGGAAACAACTGACAGCAGGCGTTGGGAGGGCTAAAGCCACATACTCCCAGAAAATCCAGGGTCACCTTACATCCAACGATCCGCGGAGTATGTGGAAGGGCAATAAGTGCATCACTGACTACAACACCAAAAATGCACAATGCCCTAGGGACCCCTCACTGCCAGATACACTTATCTCATTCTATGCCCGCTTTGAGGAACATGACAACCCTCCACCCTGTACTAAGCTCCAAACACTTCCTGATGACACAGCCCTTAAACACCTGGAGAATAAGAACTCCTACATCCGCCTGCTTTTCCTGGATTTTTCATCTGCCTTTAACACCATCTCTCCACAGATACTAGTATTAAAGCTCTCCTCTCTTGGATTAAGCCCTACAGTGAGGAACTGGGTCCTTAACTTCCTGACCAACAGATCTCAAACTGTCAGGATCTACGATCCCATCTCCTCCTCCATCACTCTCAGCACAGGCTCGCCTCAAGGTTGCGTGCTGAGCCTCCTCCTGTTCACTCTATTGATGTATGACTGCATAGCGAGACACTCCAGCTGCCATATCGTCCAATTCGCAGATGACACAGCAGTAGTGGGACACATCACTAACAATGATGAATCCTATTACAGAGAGGAGGTGGAACAACTGGTACACTGGTGTAGAGATAACAAACTCTGCATCAATGTAAAAAAAGACCAAGGAGATGGTGGTGGACTTCAGGAAGGACAAGCGAACTCCTCTCCCCCTACACATTGATGGAGGTGCTGTGGAAGTGGTCCCCAGCTTCAAGTATCTGGGTGTCCACATAGCTAAGGACTTAACTTGGAGAGTTAACCTGATTAAAAAGGCCCACCAGCGTCTCTACTTCCTCAGGAAGCTAAAACGAGCTGGGCTTGGGAGCCTAGTTCTGAAGAGTTTATATCAAGGAGCGGTAGAAAGCATCATCAGCTCCTACATCACTGTGTGGCACGGCAACAGCACCACAGCTGAGAGGAAAGCCCTGCAGAGAGTAGTTAAGGCTGCACAGAGGACAGTGGGGAGCAGGCTCCCCTCTATCACTGAACTGTACACTGCAAGATGCAGAGGAAGAGCTCTCCGCATTATTAAGGACTCCACTCACCCTGCACACAGTCTATTTCAGGTGTGCCCAACCAGTCGATCGCGGTCGACCGGTCAACCGCAGACTGCTTTCCAGTCGATCGCGAGAGTAAACTGCCTTCTGGTTTGTCCTTTCTCTTTCTTCACTGTTTCCACCCCTCAAACCTCAAATAAAACAATAACTTTTATAGACAGTATTTTTTGAGTAAAGAAACCCTGTACTTATTTTAAAAAACAGTTCTTTATTTTCCTTTAAAAGATCACTGATTACGTTCGGCTCTGCACTGAAAAAACTACGGAATTAGTGGCTGAATTTGAAATTGCATACTAACATACTACTCATACTATTTCATATAAATATATGGCAGAAATAGCGAGAGTAGTATGCTAGTACGCTAATCTGAATTTAGCCAGGGTTTTACAGTGGGAGCCACGTCAAACAGCCGCCTGGAGCATGATGGATTCATGGCAGGTCCATGAAGGGTTAATGCACGCTCCGTGCACGAAATGTGATCCCCCGCGATGACGCAGTTAACAATGCCCCGCCCCATAAACGCCCCCATGCGCTTTCTAAAAAGATGGTTGCAATGCTGTATAATTCCACCAGATGGAGCATTGACCGGCACAGTTAACTGCAGTGTCCAGGAAGCCCAATACCGTATCTTTAATATATAGGCAGTTCTTGTATTGTCAACATAGTTTCATAAATAGATGACGTGGTAAAAAACAACAACAAACCGATTAATAAAACAGATTTGTTAAATCACTCAATACACAACCCATGATGATTATGCTACTTATTATTTAATAATGAATTAATAAAACTAGTTAGTGAAATATTTTTTAAGACATCCTGAAATGATCCTTAAAGACACGGTAGCGTCTGTAATTTGTCTATACCGATCATTCTAGGTACGGAATAAAAACGCGGGCTATGTACAGTATCTTATATTACAGTGTATTTTACCTAGTTCCATTTAATATACTGATAGATAATATTTTGCTGCAAAGTAAAGCTCAAAATGTAACGTCTGCTTGGGATTGTTTTCGTTATATTTTTGATGTTTTTTTTTTCACTGATAGTCAACAAGTGGCATAAGAAAGGCAATTAATGGCGCATGCAACCTGGAATAAATATCTGCCCATATGGATCAGTATTTCTTTAGTCATTTAATCATGCATAATGCTCCCCCGTCAAAAAATCTGATGGGGCATTAATCACTTATCATAACTGTGAATTAGCAATCGGTTAGCGCGTGATACTTATAAAGCGGTCCAGGTGAAGCAATGCCGAGTTCGAGCCTCACCTAAAGCACCCAAAGCATTTTACTGCATATTGCACTGGGTATGTGACAAATAAAATTTGAATTTGAAAGTAAAGCTTAAAATTTAACTTCTGCTTGGGTTTGTTTTCGTTATATTTTTGATGTTTTCGCTGATAGTCAAATTGGCATAACAAATTGATTAATGGCGCATAATATCTGGAACAAATATCTGTCCATACGGATCAGTATTTCTTTAGTCATTTAACCAGCATAATGTCCCACATCAAAGATCTGATGGGCCATAAATCACTAAACAGTTCTAGAGTGTTAGTGCCTGTTATCACAGGACAGGAATCACCTACAGGATACTACTGTATTTTTACTACTTATATTTTTTACCCTAGTTTCATTTGGTTTTACGCGATTTCATGTGTTATTTGTGCGTGTCTGTGTGTGTGTGTGTGTGTGTGTGTGTGAGTGCGAGAGATAGCATGAGAGCGCGTGCACGAGAGAGGGCTTACATGGTGATTTATCCAAGGTTACTAAAACCTGGCTTACTACCTATAAAAATTATTTCAATTTAACTCATGGGTCTCAATCACAGATGACACGACAAATTATATACTCTGAAACGTTCATTTGAACATTTAAAAATCTATACAAAAACATAAATACTAATGTTATCATGGTGTTAATTATTAACATTAGGTTAGGTCCTGCCCTTAATTAATTCATATTATAATTACTTTTACATAGTATAGTTACTGGACTGGGGGCGGCACGGTGGTGTAGTGGTTAGCACTGTCGCCTTGCACCGCCAGGGTCCGGGTTCGATTCCCGGGGCAGGCTCGATTCCCGTCTCTGTGTGCATGGAGTTTGCATGTTCTCCCCGTGCTTGGTGGGTTTCCTCCGGGTACTCCGGTTTCCTCCCACAATCCAAAGACATGTAGGTTAGGTAAATTGACATTACAAATTGCCCGTAGTGTGTGAATGAGTATGTGTGTGTGCCCTGCGATGGATTGGCACCCTGTCCAGGGTGTACCCCGCCTTGTGCCCTAAGTCTCCTGGGATAGGCTCCAGTCCCCCGCGACCCTGTATATAAGGATAAAGCGGTATAGAAGATGAATGAATGAATGAGTTACTGGACTGACATGACCAAAACTAGCTATTTCATTTAGCCTCTAAATGAGGCTCATCTATCATTTATAATCAGAAAACATAAAACATATTATGATCTGTTCAATAGCCCATCTGTTTTAATTTAGTTTGTATTTTTTATTATTCATAAGACAACCTTTCAGTTTTGTAAATATTTTAGTTGTAGTGTGTTAAGTCTTACTTTAGGTTAAACGTTTTTGAGAATTTGACCATCCAGCTTAGATAAATGTTATGTCATTGATTGATAAAATCTGGATTAAGGATATTTTATTTTATTTCTTTAATTTTTATTTTTTAGTTCCCCCCCTGAGGGATTGCCACCTTATTGTGGTCAGGGGTGTAGATGCGGTCATTTTATTTCACTAGTTTTGACGCGGGTGCGGCACGGTGGTGTAGTGGTTAGCACTGTCGCCTTGCACCTCCAGGGTCTGGGTTCGATTCCCCGGCCAGGCTCGATTCCCGTCTCTGTGTGCATGGAGTTTGCATGTTCTCCCCGTGCTTGGTGGGTTTCCTCCGGGTACTCCGGTTTCCTCCCACAGTCCAAAGATATGCAGGTTAGGCTAATTGGCGTTCCTAAATTGCCCGTAGTGAGTGATTGGGTGTGTGAGTGTGTGTATGTGTGTGTGCCCTGCGATGGATTGGCACCCTGTCCAGGGTCTACCCCGCCTAGTGCCCGAAGTCTCCTGGGATAGGCTCCAGGTCCCCCGCGACCCTGAACACAGGATTAAGCGGTATAGAAGATGAATGAATGAATGAGTTTTGACGCGTAGCTCTGGTTTATAGTTTCACTCACACAACAGAAGTCCGATCTCTTTGTCTCTTGTAGTTTATTTTGTCAGCATCAAAGAATCAACACTTCATACAGTCGTCTTGAATAAATCCACTGTGATTACAACATCAGTTGCTGCATCTTGCAAATCTCTGACTTTTACAACAACCTATTTGCTGTATCTTATAACTTACAGTCTTAGCTTACGTATATAACAACACTCTTGTTGTATATCTCTAGTTACAGGAGCTTACGGTTACAACAACCTAGTTGCTGTATCTTACATTTTTAGCTTACCGGGAGCTCTCGTTAGCTGACGGTCAAAAGCTTGTGTTTCCGTAGCCTTCTGCATCTAAACTGAACCTCTCTATCATATGACAGTCACACAAATGCATGTAATAGTAGAATGACATCACAGACCAACTTACAATTGTCAAAATGGATGCATAACTTAGAAATATAAAGCTTATGGCTTATGTAACAAACTTAATGTTTAATGCTTTACTAATGAATAGAACAAGGTAGAATAAATGAAATAACAGCAAATAAAATAAACACAACAACAAATTCATAACAAGTATGATATGGCACTTACAAGGGGGTTTGCGTGCCTCAACACAATTCAGCAAATACAATGCTGTTACTATACAGTAAGCCCAGGGAAAACAGTGCTCGAACATGATACACCCATCCCCCTGCCAAAAACACACACACCCATCCCCCCGCCAAAAACACACACACACTCAGAGCAATTAACACCATGTCATACTCAGGAGTGGAAGGTGAGAAACCTCAATGGAGAATACCAAGTTTGTCGTTGCTCTTTTGGAGTTCTTAAAACCCAAAACATTTATTTATACTGAGAAAAAATTATGGGTCACATAATCACAAACACAAATACATATAATCAAGTGTTTAACTGGTTTCATTTGTTTCTATGACCAATAATTATTATTATGATTTTCAGCCCAACTCTTTGATTATTTAAAACAAAGTTGTGTCCCATTTTTTGCCCATTGAAGTTGTTGGTGCAACTAAACGGTTTTTAAATACCCAAACAATTCCCCAAAATTAAAACACGCAAACATGACTTTAACAATTCAATTTATTCTTCCAAAACTAGTCAAAGTTAACACTAGAAGCGCCGCGCCAGTGTCACCTACTTATAACGCGGTTCAGCGGTCGTTTGACTGCCTATTGTTTTGAATGGGAAGCTGTTGCTGACACACAATGATCGCTAGATGGCGCCTTCACTCAAAGCAAATAGTTTAGCTCCAAGATAAACTTGCACTTGGACAATGCACCATTCATTCCCACGTTGATAATCAGCTGTATTTTTTTTCATATTCAACTGAGAAAACCTACTACAGAATCTTTCAGGGGACAACGGAAGAGAAAAAAATGGCAGAAGAAAAAAAAACAAGTCATATTTTGCATCATAACCCGAAGTTTTTGGCATTACTTTTTTCTGCCGTTTTTTCTCCTCCTTTGTCCATTTAGGGGCTTCATATTATAACAAAAAGGAAAGCTGTACTTAATTTTATATCGTTTTGAGAAAATCCATTAGTTCGTTAATTTTATTTGAAGCTTCTGAAACTTCGGATGTTTTTTTTTTTTTTTGGTTAGATTAGTTCTGAACTCGCGAATTGGAAGCGATGCGAGCTGATCCGACATGGGCAAAACTCAATGACTGAGTGAGGTGAAATGCCATCTTGCCTTCTTTTATGCTTCCTGCTTTTGCGACCTGGCTACTTCCGGGTCCTTGTGCCGGTCGCAACGCGAGTGTGTGTGACAATTTGCCTTGGATTTTGATCTTTATTTTTGCTTCTTAGATTCTGTTTTCACTGATCAACTCTGCCTGAGTAATTTTAAGCCCATTCTAAACATCCATCTGGGTATCTGTCTGTAAATGACCAGCAGTAACGCAGTTCTGTCCGTGTGCAGATCCTGATGGCTGCTGGCTACATTACCCTAGAATGAAGTGTGCGGTCAACTCATTGTTTCTCCTCATGCTGCTCCAATGTTTCACAGGCCTTAATTCTCCTGTCATGTGAGCTGCCCATTGTCACACAGTGTGTAACGCCTGTGACATACCCACATTATCATTTTTAGGTGGCATTTTCCACTTTAAAAATGACGCTGCCTACTGTTACTTAGTTGGGGAACGCCTATGACACACTATTAATGGAACTACCTGCAAACACCACAAACACCAGCCACAGCCAACTTGCCACTAAGGATTTATATTTTATATACAGTATAGAGATTCTAAACTGCATTAGTATCCATCCTGGCATCTGTACAGTGGGTGCACACGCGGTATGTGACTTTTACTATCGCGGCATATGGCGACATCATTTGTGTTTGTGCATTTGCTGGCTTTTACCGCTGAGTGACGCTATATAACTATAGACTGACGCCTCAGGCATCAGTTCATTCTGTCCAGGCTTAATGAGGCGCAGGTCGTCTACAGCCGCATGTAGTTGCAGATAAATTCAAGTGAAACATTGTAATTAAACAAATTCATAATCACAGTAGTAACATTACTGTACAAATCTATAATTAAAATTAAATTAAATATTTTAGGATCAAATTTAAGCAACGTAAACGTTAACACACTGAGCCTTTAGATTTTATGTGTAATTAGAAAAGCTACACGTGTAGGTGTCAGCTTTTGTGTCATCTTATATTTTGTGTTCTTTAAATTTGTAGTAGATTTATTAACTGAAATAAATTAAATTAAACGACCATAAAATTTAAACACTGTCAGATTAAGGTGCAAAAACTATATAGTAAAACTATATAAGCTACATAGCCTTTATAAGAGACTACTTTTTTTTAGGTGCAAAATCCAGGTACAGATCCAGTAATGCGGAAATGGCCGGTGCTGCTATTAGCGGTGAAGAAAAAGAGATGGAAAGAGTAATTAATCATTATGAAGTAAGCGGGTTTTAAATCGGATGTGCGCATTACTGGATCTGTAGCGACAACAGACCGCAAAGGATGATGGCCACGCCTGGGCTGATGGGAATTGTAGTTCCCGCTACCTCCCGTTCACTCCATTCGCCTGAGCAAACTTTTCTCAGAAGACCTATCATTTTATCGCCATGCGACCACGCTATTATCAAAATAAAGTGTTATTGCGGTACGACGGTAATTACAATACCTTTACATCCCTTCTAATTTATCACTGAATTATTAAAATGGTCAGAGTGAGTTTCCTTGCTGTTTTTCCCGAAGCATTCATAATCATTACTCTACTTCTGCCGATGTGCTCTGGAAACTTCATATAAAAAATAATCCTGCATTTATTTTTAGGTGTGCCAGATGCCATTGTTCTTATATGGCTCATTATGAGTTAATCATTCAATAAAAAGCCTGTAACTTTCCAGGTACATCTGTATGAATGAATTGTTTAAAAGTATGTATCATGAACTATTGACCAGTAACTTATGTAAACGACTCCGTTTAGATGTAAGTAAATGCTGTGCTGGGAGGGACGTGCTAATGACGATTTGGTCTGCTGTGTGGGTGTGTGTGTGTGTGTGAGGGAGAGAGAGGTGTTAAGATGTTTTACATCCTCATGAAAAGGCGTGAATTCTTCAGTGAAACATAGGCTCTGTTGAAAAAAGTTAGGCACACCAATCACTTTACCCCAAATAAAAGGGGGTAAAATGAATAAACCCAGATGCGTGTTTCTTAGCCCCACTCCCATGAACACAGCGTATTCAGAGAAAAGCGCGCCCGCGAGATGCTATGATCGGACCACTCAGCTTCTGCGGATTCTAAAATTAAGCAGACACTTGCTGCAGGGGAATACCTCTTGCAAGTGCAATAGATGAAGTGATTCCCCTGGTTGAATGAGCCCTGATTCCTAGAGGAGAAGTGAGCCAACACGCCTCATAGGAGAGGGCAATAGCATCCAGTGTAGAGGCGGCCGCCCTGCCGGTGACGGCCCCCTTCTTCTTTCTCTTTCGGCTGTTCCCTTTCAGGGGTCGCCACAGCGAATCATCTGCCTCCATCTAACCCTATCCTCTGCATCCTCTTCTCTCACACCAACTAACTTCATATGCTCTCTCACTGCATCCATAAATCTCCTCTTTGGTCTTCCTCTAGACCTCCTGCCTGGCAGTTCCAACCTCAGCATCCTTCTACCGATATATTCACCATCTCTCCTCTGAACATGTCCAAATCACCTCAATCTGGCCTCTCTGACTTTATCTCCAAAACATCTAACATGGGTTGTCCCTCTGATGAACTCATTCTTGATCCTATCCATCCTTGTCACACCCAAAGAGAACCTCAACATCTTCAGCTCTGCTACCTTTAGCTCTGCCTCCTGTCTTTTCTTCAGTGCCACTGTCTCTAAGCCGTAGAGCATTGCTGGTCTCACCACTGTCCTGTACACCTTTCCTTTCATTCTCGCTGATACTCTTTTATCGCACAACACACCTGACACTTTTCTCCACCCATTCCAACCTGCCTGTACTCGTCTCTTCACCTGTTTTGAACACTCTCCATTGCTCTCGACCGTTGACCCTAAGTACTTAAAATCCTGCACCTTCTTTACCTCTGCTCCCTGTAGCCTCACTGTTCCTCTTGGGTCCCTCTCATTCACACACATGTATTCCGTCTTGCTGCGGCTAACCTTCATTCCTCTGCTTTCCAGAGCGTACCTCCACCTCTCCAAATTTTCCTCCACCTGTTCCCTGCTCATGCTGCAAAGCACAATGTCCTCTGCAAACATCATAGTCCATGGAGACTCCTGTCTAACTTCATCTGTCATCCTGTCCATCACTAGAGCAAACAAAAAGGGGCTTAGATCCTTGATGCAGACCCACCTCCACCTTGAACTCTTCTGTCACACCTACAGCACATCTTACAACTGTCTTACAGCTCTCATACATGTCCTGCACCACTCTAACATACTTCTCTGCCACTCCAGACTTCCTCATACAAAACCACAGCTCCTCTCTCGGCACCCTGTCGTACGCTTTCTCTAAATCTACAAAGACACAATGCAACTCTTTATTACCTTCTCTGTACTTCTCCACCAGCATCCTCAAACCAAATACTGCATTTGATGTGCTCTTTCTAGGCATAAAACCATATTGCTGCTCACAAATTCTCACCTCTGCCCTTAACCTAGCTTCCACTACTCTTTCCCACAGCTTCATTGTATGGCTCATTAGCTTTATGCCTCTGTAATTGCCACAGCTCTGCACATCTCCCTTGTTCTTGAAAATCGGCACCAATACACTTCTCCTCCATTCCTCTGGAATCCTCTCACTCTCCAAGATCTCGTTAAACAAACTAGTCAGAAACTCTACTGCCACCTCTCCTAAGCACTTCCATACCTCCACAGGTATGTCATCAGGACCAACAGCCTTTCCACACTTCATTCTCTTAAACGCCCTTCTCACCTCACTTTTACTAATATTTGCTACTTCCTGCTCCACAACAGTCACCTCTTCTACTCTTTGTTCTCTTTCGTTTTCCTCATTCATCAACTCCTCAAAGTACTCCTTCCATCTTCCCATCACCCTCCTGACATCTGTCAGTACATTTCCATCTCTATCTTTAATCACTCTAACCTGCTGCAGATCCTTCCCATCTCTATCTCTTTGCCTCGCCAACCTGTACAGATCCACCTCTCCTTCCTTACTGTTCAGCCTAGCATACAAGTCCTCATATGCTCTTTGTTTGGCCTTTGCCACTTCTACCTTCACCTTACAGTGCATCTCCCTGTACTCCTGTCTACTCTCTTCAGTCCTCTGTGTCCCACTTCTTCTTAGCTAGCCTCTTTCCCTGTATAAACTCCTGGACTTCCTCATTCCACCACCAAGTCTCCTTGTCCCCTTTTCCCTTACCTGATGACACACCAAGTACCCTCTTACCTGTCTCCCTGATCACATTGGCTGTAGTTGTCCAGTCAACTGAAAGCACCTCCTGGCCACTCATAGCTTGTCTCAACTCCTCCCTAAAGACTACACAACATTCTTCGTTTCTCAGCTTCCACCACTTTGTCCTCTGCTCTGCCTTTGACCTCTTCACCTTCCTCAACACCAGGGTTATTTTACACACCACCATTCTGTGTTGTCTGGCTACACTCTCCCCTACCAACACTTTGCAGTCACTAATCTCTTTCAGATTACCACGTCGACACAAGATGTGGTCCACCTGAGTGCTTCTGCCTCCGCTCTTATATGTCACCCTATGTTCCTGCCTCTTCTGGAAGGAAGTATTTACTACTGCCATTTCCATCCTCTTTGCAAAGTCCACCACCATCTGTCCTTCTACATTCCTGTCCTGAAGACCAAACCTGCCCATCACATTTTCATCCCCTCTGTTCCCTTCCCCAACATGTCCATTGAAGTCTGCACCAATCACCACGCTCTCACCTCTGGGGATGCTCTGCATCACTTCATCTAACTCACTCCAGAATTTCTCCTTCTCTTCTAACACACATCCTACCTGTGGGGCACAACCACTAACAACATTGAACATTATCCCTTCAAGTTCCAGCTTCAGACTCATCACCCTATCTGATGCTCTCTTCACCTCTTGGACATTCCTTACAAACCTCTCTTTCAGAATAACTCCTACTCCATTTCTTTTCCTATCCACACCATGGTAAAACAATTTGAACCCTGATCCTAAGCTTCTGGCCTTGCTACCTTTCCACCTGGTCTCCTGGACACACAGTGTATCCAAATGATATTTCTGATTCGCATCATTGATTTGGCAAATGTTTTACCCTCTGCATTTATCCAGACTTGGGACTGGCACAAGAATACACTGGATTGCGCCCCACCATGGTTGTATTTGCGGTGGACGTAAATCTGAAGAGCATGTGCTGCACATAGTAAGTGAAGTCTCTCCTGCTCCGATGCTGTAAATGCAGAGGACAGAAAGCTTCAAAAACAATAGGGTGCATGTTGGATTTATGGAACTTTCGGAAGATAGTTGAGAGAGGATGCAGTTACGTACATCCTGAGAGTACTAGGGCACAAACCCGAGGACAGAAACTCCAGCACTGAAACAATTCGGCAATGGACTGGGTTTACCTGCTTAGCAGACACTTGCTGCCAGGGAATACCTCTTGCTAGTGCAATAGATGATCCCCCTGGTTGAATGAGCCCTGATTACTAGAGGCAAAGTGAGCCCACGTGCCTCATAGGAGAGGGCAATAGCATCTCTCATCCAAAACATGTAAAAGCTGCTCTGACCTACGCCACTAGCTGATGCGGTGGACGTAAATCTGAAGAGCAGTAAAAAGTGAAGTCTACCTTGCGAGGCAAGAGGTCCACCTCTGCTACATGAAATCTCTCCCAGATTGACTGACTAATTCGGGGTGCGGTTTCCATTCCACATGTGTCAGAGATAGACTGGACAGTACTACTGCTCCCACATTCATAAGCACTGTAAATCGCCCTGAGGGACAGGAACCTGGTGCGCTAGCTATTAGCGGCGCAAGCACAGTCCGCCCTGGCGATTAATATACGAGACTGCCATAGTGTTTTCCACCCGCACTAGGACATGGCAGCCTCTCAACTGCTGGAGGAAGTGCTTTAGGGCCAGAAATAGAGCCATCGTCTCGAGGCAATTGATGTGCCGCATGAGAAGATGGCCTCTCCAGCTCCCTTGGCCTGGACGGTCATCTAAGACCGCACCCCAGCCTGTGAGGGAAGCATCTGTCATTAGCATCTGCGACGACAAGACGAACTTAGAGTGGGACCCAGAGTCGAAACCGGGGTCTGAACCACATAGGAAGGGTACGAAGCACCTGGCGCATAACCTTTATTGGGGATTGGCCCTAGTGAAATCCCCTGGTTCTTAACCACAACTTGAAATGCTCTCATGTGCAGAAGGCCCAAAGGTGTCACCGTGGATACAGCTGCCATGAGAGCTAGGATCTCTGAAAGTGATGGTCACTTTCTGGTCTAGCTTGATTTCCTTGAGGGTGTTGAGAATGGGTTCAACACGAGTGGGAGACAGCTGTGCCTGCTTACGATCGAATCCCATATGGCACCCAATATGTTGTCCTCTGAACAGGAATGAGCACGCTTTCGTGGCGTTGGGTCTCAATCCTAAGAAACAGAGATGAGCTAGGACGACATGCTGATGTCAAAGCCAGTTGTCTATGTAATCCAAATACAGATGCACTGGAACTCTCGTAAGAGTCAGGACTACATTCATGTATATTGAATATGTGCAGGTGAGAGAGCTAGACCAACGGAAGGACCCAATACTGGTAAGCTTCGCCCCCGAAAGTGAACCTCAGGAACCTCCTGTGTTGTGGCAATACTTCTATATGAAAGTAAGCGTCCTTAAATCGATTGTCACAAATCAATCGCTTGGTAGGATTTGAGAGCAATCACTTTGACAGTCAACATTTGAAGCTGTATTTATTTGTTTCAGATAGCAGAAGAGCCCGCAAAATCTAAAAATTGGATGCAGCCCCCGTTCCTCTTGGGAACCACTTTGCAGTTTTGACGCGTAGCTTTGGTTTAAAGTTTCACTCACATGACAGAAGTCCGATCTCTTTGTCTCTTGTAGTTTATTTTGTCAGCATCAAAGAATCAACACTTCATACAATCGTCTTGAGTAAATCCACTGTGATTACAGACACCAGTTGCTGCATCTTGCAAATCTCTGACTTTAACAACAACCTATTTGCTGTATCTTGTAAAGTACGGTCTTAGCTTACGTATATAACAACACTCTTGTTGTATATCTCTACTTACGGGAGCTTACGGTTACAACAACCTAGTTGTTGTATCTTACATTTCCAGCTTACGGGAGCTCACTAGCTTACGTGCTTACGTCAAAAGCTTGTGTTTCCGTAGCCTTCCGCATCTAAACTGAACTCTCTATCATATGACAGTCACACAAATGCATGTAATAGTGGAATGACATCACAGACCAACTCACGATTGTCAAAATGGATGCATGAAATTTAAAGCTTATGGCTTATGTAACAAACTTACTGCTTAATGCTTTACTAATGAATATAACAAGGTAGAATAAATGAAATAACAAATAAAATAAAATAAAATAAACACAACAACAAATTCATAACAAGTACGATATGGCTCTTACACTGACTGTAGTAGCCTGACTCACTGTCTGGTAGGGGAACATGTTCCATGGCCCCATTCCCCAGCAGCAACGTCAGTAAGACAAAGGAGCTGATAGTAGACTTTAGTACAAAGCAGGAGAGGAACTATCAGACCCCCGTCATCAACAGGAGCCCAGTGGAGAGAGTGGACAGCTTCAGATACCTCGGAGTTCACATCACGCAGGACCTGTCATGGTCCTGTCACATCAACACCATGGCAGCGTGTACCACCTCAGACGCTTGAGAGACTTTAGACTGCCCTCCAAGGTGCTCAGGAACTTCTACTCCTGCACCATAGAGAGCATCCTGACGGGAAACATCACGACCTGGTTCGGGAACAGCACCATGCAGGACAGACGATCTCTACAGAGGGTGGTGCGATCAGCCAAGCGCATCATCCGCACTGAGCTCCCTGACCTGCACTCTATCTACAGCAAGCGGTGCTGGACTAAGGCCAGGAAGATCATGAAGGACCTCAGTCACCCCAGTAAGTCACCCCACACAGGACTAATAACATCTTTTTAAGCTCACAACACTGACTGGACAATCATGGACATATTCATACACACTTGCACTAAATATTTATACATCTGGACAATTGCACATGTCACTTTCATTAGTCACCTTTCATGCATATTTGCACAACCACTGACACTTTAAATTCTATATACATATATACTCTCCCCCCTATATTTCTATATTTCTATATTTTGCAATATTTTATTATGCCCTTATTGTACAGTTAATTTTACTAGTTAAATTTATTTCTTTAGTATTTCCTTTTTATTAATTATTTATTTTAAGCTTTTATTTTCTTTTTTAAGGTCACTGGCGGTCGTGTAAGCATTTCACTGCATATTATACTGTGTATGACTGTGTATGTGATAAATACACATAATACAAAAATAAATGAATTTTAATTAGAGAAGCTACAGTACACGTGTAGGGTCTTGTGTCATCTTATCTTTTGTTTTTTAAATTTGTAGTAGATTTATTAACTGAAATAAATTAAACTAAACGACCATAAAATTTAAACATTGTCAGATTAATGTGCAAAAACTATATAGTAAAACTATATAAGCTACATAGCTTTTATAAGACTCTAGTTTTATTTAGGTGCGCTCACAATGACGAAAAAACTTCATGATTTTGTGACATAAAGAAAGTAAACAGGGTTCTGTATTGTTTTTGGTGAACTTGAGCGCGTCAGATAATAAACCGAAACTCTGTGTATACTCGCCTCACAGACGTGAAAATTATATACTTATATAAAGCGAAATGTCTGGTTTTATATAAACTAATGAAAAACAAATTATTAGATTATGTAATTCGTATGAAAAGTGAATTGTAGGCGCGTTCACTGCTTCGGAGACGACGGAATGGAAGAGATAGAAAGTTTCTTCATCATAACATGCCTTGTATTGTTTTTAATCACTCTATACACAGCCCATGATTTTTATGTTATTTCAGAGATGAGAAATTTAAAAGGAGGCCTGAATCACTTCAGGTCTTCAAAATCCAGGTCTTAAAGGGGGGAGGGGTGCATTTTAGCTTCTCAGAGTGTATAGGTGAGAACAGCTGATTCACACCTGGGGAGGGTGAATAATTTGCATTTGAATGTTGCCTGCAATTGTAAAGCACACACAGTAACACTAAAAGAACAACATCTCAGGACAAATAGGAATAAGAGCCCCTGATCATACGGCATAAATATTATTAAATATTACAATAAAATTCCTCTGCACGCTGATTAGACTTTGTAGAGAATTAAAGAGGAGGAGATAAACAACAATAGCCCACGTTTAGAAAAGTTTTATTTAGGCTATATAAAATAATCCTGCATCTATTTTTAGGCATCACAATGATGATAAAGATCTTGTAAAATAATTAAAGCAAACGCTGTTCTGTATTGTTTTCGGTGAATTTGAGCGCGTCAGAAAATTAACCGAAACTCCGTGTATGCGTAAATTATTGAAGTGGTCAGAGTCAGTCTCCTTGCTGTTTTCCCCTCAACGCATTTTTAACTTTATGCGTGCGGCTGATCAGACCACGTAGGAGGGTTAAAGACGAGGATCACGATATGTCACGGCGTGTGCCTGTGATGGGCCTGCGCCCAAATCTACTATCGCTTCTCACTCACTCCGTAGGCTCCCTAGATAGGCGGCAGGTATGTAAAGGAACGGATCCGCCTATTGGGGCCGGCTGGCGATAATTAACCTTAGGATCTCGGGCTTGCTCCGCATTATAAAAGCAAGGTGCGGAGTCGAGTCCGGGAAGTATGTGATGCGGTGGAGCAGGACAGAGTCGAATGCGAGTGGGGCGATGTGACGTGCCCCAGGGACTTTAAACAGGACACTGGCATTCTGCCCTTTGATCCTCATGCTCCCGTTGCGCATTCACTCCGTGCAGACTCTGCGTGCTCCGTTCTGCCACACCGCTCATCGCCATCTTTCGCCAGCTGTGTACCTGCATGTGAATTTCATCCCTTCCCCTTTCTTTCCATCCTCACTCCTTTAACCCTTTCCTTCTCTATTTTACCTAAATAAATGATCCCTTTTCCTGTAAGACCTCACCTTGTGTCTGTGCTTCATGGTGCCGCCCATGCAAATAGGCTCGAACCCGTTACAGATACCAAATCCCGAGCCCAAACCTCATTTAAATTAAATTAAATAAGGGAGATTTCCTGAAGCTCAAATCTCCGAAAACTACACTTGTGACACAATAACTAATATTAAAACATTTTGCAGGCTGCCGTTTGGAGAAACCAGAGAATAAAGAATAAACCAGTTGTTGGGTCAAAATAACCCAACCAGGTGTTCATTTGTAAATTACTCACTACATCTCATATGACCCAAGATGAGCAACACAACAATGTGTTTAAAGTACCCGAAATAACCCAGAATTCTGACCCAGCATAAACCACCCAATGATGTGCTTACAGAAACAACACAACATTTTTAGTGCGTCTTTTTTGAGTTATTGTAATGTTTTATTCTGAAAGGCTATTTTACCAGTTATTTCTATATTTTAAAGTTTTATGTATTTTTTTATTTAATTTTTAAAATAACAATAAACAGATACAAACAGAGATATATAACAGTTCATTCTTCGTACAAATTAAATTATCAGCTAGTGAACTTGATATTCTGTCCAAACAACATTTAACTAATGTTTGCTTGTTTTTTACTCATTATTATACAATAAATATCAATATCTCTGGTTCAGATTTTACATTTTTGTTGTATAAAGTTCTCAAATGTGAAAATTACAATGACTGTAGTATTTCTTCGATACAACATGTTGTTAAGACGATTTTTATGACTTAATTCTATTTAAAATTGCGTAGAATGAAAAATGTCACTTTGTGCCATCTGGCGGTCATTTCATGAATTACTTTAAAATGCAACTGATTTATTTTGGCAGCTGCCGTTTTCCCACGGCGGTGAGTGCGACGGTAATAAGCATTCTGGTTGTCCACCTACTGTATATAAATGGAAAAATAACTTTTGTAGTCAGACTTACCTGATTTTTCGATGCTTCATGACCTAAAGCAATACAACAGAGAGAAAATTATTATTATTCACATAATAATTATTATTATTATTGTTATTAGTTGTAGTAGTAGTAGTAGTAAATTGTCTGTAAAGACATTTAGTCATAAAGGTAAGGTTATCTGGAAGTTGAGTCAATTCAACTGGGCTTTTTTGTTAGGTAGATACATTTCATTACTCATCCACCCAGTCTGAGACAAGTTGGTACGTAAGTTCCTCATATTTGATTCTCCAAGTTCTTCATATTTGAGTTTCTTCTGTGAAAAGGCTTGTTACGTGAAGAGTGGGAAAGGTAAGAGTAGGAGAAAAAGTTGTTAACACTAGAAGCGCCGAGCAGCGGTCATTTGACCACAAGGGGGAAAAAAAATACTTCACACTCGATCAAAATCCAGAACCCTCCTTTCATGACTTTTCCTACAGTAGATCTGTGAGCTTAATCACCCAGCATGCTTAAATTTGAAAAATCGCACCAGTAAAAGCCAGTATAAAGCTATGTTGCTCTTATTTACGTGAAATTCCTGGCAGCTGCGCGGCGGCGTGACGTTTCCTGCCTTTTCCAACCTGCTACTCTCATTTCTCAGGAATTCTCTCGCCCACTCCCCAGATCAATCTCTCCCTCCACTTCATGAGCGGACTTGTGTTCGGAGCCTCTCCTGAGTGTTCGGAAGAGATTCATTCTCCCGCTTCTCTGGAAATGGAATTAACTACCTCGAACGATCCTCTAGAGATGATAAAGAGTATGAGGAGTTAATTGAAGTTATAACGCGTGCAGTCGAACGACTACACATTGGTTTGCCACAGGAGCAAGCTCACCCTAAACGATCTAAATTAGACGACAGGTTTCTGTCGGGTGGCCAGGAGATGGCGCCACAATGCCGCTCTCTCCCCTTTTTTGATGATCTGCACAACGAGCTGTCTCGTTCATGGAATAAACCCTTTTCTTCCCGTATCTTTATACCATCAACTTCGTTTTATTCGAATATCGTGGATGCAAAGGCACGAGGTTATGTGATGATGCCCCAGATTGAGGAGACGCTCGTGGGTTATCTCGCTCTTGGGACATCGTCACTAAAGAAGCCGACCCTTCCCTCCAAGCCGTGTAGAACTTCTACCCTGGTAGGGAAGGCGTTCCAAGCAGCAGGTCAAGCCAGCACTTCCTTGCACACCATGGCGGTTTTGTAGGCGTTGATCTGAGCATGAGCGGCAATATGAATCACGAAGCATTCATAGAATTACGTTGGGCTACTGATCTGTCCCTGCGTGCGACGAAACAGACAGCCCGTGCTATTGGCCGTTCTATGGCCTCCCTGGTGTCTGCAGAGAGGCACCTGTGGCTAACCCTGACAGGCATTAAGGACAAAGATCGAGCATTCCTTCTCAATGCTCCTATCTCACCCTCAGGCCTATTTGGCGACGTGGTAAATACCGTCGCCACCAGATTTAGTGGGGCCAGGCTTTATGAACAGGCTTTTGGGAAATTTCTCCCACGCCGTGCCCAGGAGTCGAGGTCGTCGGCCACCCAGCCTCGACCTGATCTGACTCTCGCCAGGTGACAGGCGCAGAAGGAGAGCGTCAGTAGCCGTGCACCCCCCCGTAAGGACAGGGGTACGGCTCGGCGCCCCCCTCAGGCCACCCCCAAGAGAGCAGAAGAGAAGCACAAAGAAGAGTTCCTGAGATTAGACTCCAGGACCGCGGGGGTGACCCCCCCCCCCCCGGGGAGGGGCATACAAGAACATGCCCCCCGGGCACCCGCAGAAGATTGGTGTTTAGTTTCCGCCGCCTTTGGTGTATCTGTCAACACCGGTCTCCAATGTCACATTAGTCATTCGGTCTGATCCTGCCATTTTCCAGGACAACGAACCACTAACACCCCCCAGCCCAGTAGAAGTACTCATACCCCTTTTGGAGAAACTGGAAGTGTGGAAGCTACTGCCAGGTGTATCTCCATGGGTCTTAAAGACTGTAGAGAAGGGATCCAGGATTCAGTTTACTTATCGCCCTCCGCCCCACGGTGTGGTCTCCACTTCCGTGATACTGGAAAGGGCACACCTTCTGAGTTACGAACTCCAGACACTACTGCAGAAAGGAGCCATAGAACGAGTTCCTCATCCAGATATGGAGTCAGGCTACTACAGTCGGTACTTCCTGGTTGCCAAGAAAGACGGGGGACTGCGTCCCATTTTGGATCTTCGCGGTTTGAACCGCTATCTCAAAAAATACTAATTCAAAAGGTTGACTATAAAAACTATTGTCTCACAAATCCAACCACAGGATTGGTTTGTGACAGTAGATTTAAAGGACACCTACTTTCATATAGAAATCCTGCCACAGCACAGGAAGTTCCTGAGGTTCGCTTTCGGGGGAGAAGCCTGCCAATTTCAGGTTCTCCCATTCGGTCTAGCCCTATCACCCCGCACATACACGAAATGCACGGATGCAGTCCTGGCTCCCTTGAGACTCCAGGGCATCTGCACCTTGAATTACATAGACGACTGGCTAATCTTGGCCCAGTCTCAGCAGCTAGCACTTCGTCACAGGGATGTCATACTAGCTCATCTTCATTCGCTAGGATTGAGACTCAACGCCACGAAAAGCGTTCTCTTTCCGGCACAGATGACATCATACATGGGCTTCAGGTGGAATTCGATCGCTATGCAGGCACCAGCTCGTGTCGAATCCATAAACAACGCTCTGAATGGAATCAGGCTAGACCAAGAGGTGACTGTACATCACTTACAAAAATGTTTAGGCCTCATGGCAGCTGAGTGGCACATCAATTGCCTCGAGATGATGACTCAATTTTTAGCTCTACAGCATTTCCTCCAGCAGCTGAGAGGCTACCATGTCCTACTGCGGGTAGACAGCACATCGGTAGTCTCCTACATAAATCGCCAGGGCGGCCTGCATTCGCGCTGCTTGAACCAGCTAGAGCATCAGGTTCTGCTCTGGGCTCAGGACTAGTTCCTGTCCCTCAGGGCAATTCACATTCCTGGATACAGGAATGTGGGAGCAGACTTACTATCCAGACAAGCTGTAAATCACGGTGAATAGAAACTCCACCCCGAAGTAGTCAGTCAAATCTGGGGGAAATTCTTTACAGCAGAGGTGGACCTCTTTGCCTCCCAGGAGACTGCACAATGTCCCCTCTACTACTCTCTGATTCATCCAGCTCCCCTGGGTCTGGACGCGATGGCCAATATGTGGCCCAATTTACACCTCTATGCGTTCCCTCCAGTAGCTCTGCTCCCGGGAGTCCTGGCAAGGGTCCGTCAACATGGTTCTCAGATCTAATTTCTCTCCTCCACGGCTCACCTTGGATGATTCCAGTGAGGAGGGATCTTCTATCTCAGGCGCAGGGGACAATATTTCATCCCCGGCCTGAGCTCTGGAACCTTCACGTTTGGCCCCTGAATGGGACCAATTAAGTCAAGCCGGCCTTTCAGCTGGCGTAATTGACACCATCCTAAGTGCTAGGGCTCCCTCCACTAGACAAATTTATGCCTTCAAATGGAAGGTATTCGAAAGTTGGTGCATGACAAAGCAGGTGGACCCAGTCCACTGCCAAATTGTTTCAGTGCAGTGCAGATATTCCAAGATGGCGCCGGTGAGGTCGGCTGCCGTCACGACTGCTCCGACCACCTTTTCTTTGTTTTTGTTTTTTAAGTTAGTTTTTAGTGTTTTAAAATCGGCAAAATCACCACCATTGAGTACAATGATATGATAGAGACACTCTTGTCTCTATTGGTATACAATGTACTCACAATTTGACGTTTTTAACTCCGGATCCGAGCTGGCCGAGTGAGATCCTGAGGGAGAACAATGGACACGACGCGAAGCGACGGCCCCGAGGGAAACAAGCTGGCATGAGGAACCGGCTGAGAGCCCGTGCACACCGCACACCTCTGCCTAGCATCCTGCTCGCCAATGTCCAGTCACTGGAGAACAAACTCGATGACCTCAGGGCCAGGATAAAGTTCCAGAGTGACATTCGGAACTGCAATCTCCTCTGCTTCACTGAGACATGGCTGAACCCAGCGGTGCCAGACCACGCCATACAACCAGCCGAGTTCTTCTCGGTTCACCGCATGGACAGGACGCGGGACTCGGGGAAGTCAAGGGGAGGCGGCGTGTGCTTAATGGTGAACAACAGCTGGTGCAACAGCGTGAGCGTTGTTCCTCTTACACGCTCCTGCACACCAAATCTGGAACTACTGTCCATCATGTGTCGTCCTTTTTATCTTCCACGGGAGTTCACATCGGTCATAATCAGTGCCGTTTACATGCCACCACAAGCAGACACTGAAACTGCCTTATGCGAGCTGCATGAGGCGCTCACACAGCACCAGACACAGCACCAGGACGCTGCGCTCATTGTGGCGGGGGACTTTAATAGTGCCAACCTCAAACGCGCAGCGCCGAACTTTCATCAGCACATCACCTGCCCCACCAGGGGTGATAGGACACTAGATCACTGTTACACAACGGTCAAGGACGGCTACAAGGCGCAATCTCATCCAGCGTTTGTAAATCCGACCACGCCGCCATCTTCCTCATGCCAAAATATAAACAAAGGCTGAAACAGGAAGTTCCGGTTCAGAGGGAGGTCGCACGCTGGATGGACCAATCGGTGGCCGCGTTACAGGACGCACTCGATGACGCAGACTGGGACATGTTCAGAAACAGCTCCGATGATGACGTCAGCGTGTTTACGGAATCGGTTGTGGGATTTATTGGGAAGCTAGTGGACGATACGGTGGAGAAAAAGACTATCAGAACGTTTCCCAAGCAGAAGCCGTGGGTGGATAAAACCATCCGCGACGCTCTGAGATCTCGCACCGCTGCCTACAACACGGGACTTGCGTCGGGGGACATGGAACCATACAAGGCTGCGTCATACAACGTCTGGAAGGCAGTGAAAGAGGCGAAGCAGCGCTACGGGAGAAAACGGCTTCAACAGAGTGACTCTAGGAGCCTACGGCAGGGATTAAGGACATTTACGGATTATAAAGCACCAACATCCGTTATGACGAACGCGGACGCGACTCTGGCAGACGAGCTCAACACATTCTACGCTCGCTTCGAGGCTGCAGCTAAAGATGCTAGCGATGCTAATGCTAACGGCGCTAATGCTAACGGCGCTAATGAGCGGCGCTAATGGCTGCAGACAGGAAGACACTGCCAGCACCGGGAACGCGCTCATCATCTCTGAGCACAACATGAGGAGAGCCTTCAAGAGACTGAACACCAGGAAAGCAGCAGGACCAGACGGTATCTCAGGCCGTATTCTCAGATCCTGCGCAGACCAGCTAGCACCTGTGTTCACTGAGATATTCAACATCTTATCTCAGTCGGTGATCCCCATGTGCTTCAAAGAGTCCATCATTGTTCCTGTCCCGAAGAAACCACATCCTGCTTCTCTCAATGACTATCGCCCTGTAGCCCTCACCTCAGTAGTGATGAAGTGCTTTGAACGCCTCATCAGAGACTTCATCATTTCTTCACTACCTGACACACTGGACCCACTACAGTTTGCATACCGTCAGAACCGCTCCACAGACGATGCAATTTCTCATCTCCTCCACACATCACTCACTCACCTGGACACTAGGAAAGGGAATTGTGTTAAAATGCTCTTCATCGACTACAGCTCTGCATTTAATACCATAATTCCCTCCACACTCACCACCAAGCTGGAGCACCTGGGACTCAGCTCATCTATATGTCAGTGGATCTCCAATTTTCTGACTGGCAGACCACAGGCAGTAAGAATGGGCGGACATGTCTCAGCTACACTCACTCTCAGCACTGGAGCCCCCCAGGGTTGTGTTCTGAGCCCCCTGCTGTACTCTTTGTACACCCACGACTGCGTGGCCACTACCAACTCCACCTCCATCATCAAGTTTGCTGACCACACCGTCGTGGTCGGACTGATCACCAACAATGATGAGTGGGACTACCTAGAGGAGATTGGAAATCTGGAGAACTGGTGCCAGAGGAACAATCTCCTCCTGAACGTCAGTAAGACAAAGGAGCTGATAGTGGACTTTTGTACAAAGCAGGAGAGGAACTACCAGACCCCCGTCATCAACAGGAGCCCAGTGGAGAGAGTGGACAGCTTCAGATACCTCGGTGTTCACATTACTCAGGACCTGTCATGGTCCTGTCACATCAACACCGTGGTGAAAAAAGCCCAGCAGCATCTGTACCACCTCAGACGCTTGAGAGACTTTAGACTGCCCTCCAAGGTGCTCAAGAACTTCTACTCCTGCACCATAGAGAGCATCCTGACGGGAAACATCACGACCTGGTTCGGGAACAGCACCATGCAGGACAGACGAGCTCTACAGAGGGTGGTGCGATCAGCTGAGCGCATCATCCCCACTGAGCTCCCTGACCTGCACTCGATCTACAGCAAGCGGTGCTGGACTAAGGCCAGGAAGATCATGAAGGACCTCAGTCACCCCAGTAATGGACTGTTCTCTTTGTTGCGGTCTGGGAAGCGATTCCGCTCCCTAAAGGCCAACACAGAGAGGAGGAGCTTCTTCCCGCAGGCGATAAGGTCTCTCAATCACAATCACACCTCCACACAGGACTAATAACATCTTTTTAAGCTCACAACACTGACTGGACAATCATGGACACATTCATACACACTTGCACTAAATATTTACACATCTGGACAATTGCACATGTCACTTTCACTAGTCACCTTTCATGCATATTTGCACAACCACGGTCACTTTAAATTCTATATATATATACTCCCCCCCCCCTTTATATTTCTATATTTTGCAATATTTTATTATGCCCTTATTGTACAGTTAATTTTACTAGGTAAATTTATTTCTTTAGTATTTCCTTTTATTGATATTTATTTACGTACAAGCTTTTATTTTCTTTTTAAGGTCACTGGCGGTCGTGTAAGCATTTCACTGCATATTATACAGTGTATGACTGTGTATGTGACAAATAAAATTTGAATTTGTATTTGTATTTGTATTTGCTGGAATTCCTGCAAGAGAAATTGTCCTCGGGCTTGTGCCCTAGTACCCTCAGACCGTACGTGGCCGGTATTTTAGCCTGCCACATTCTGACTGAAGGGGTTACTGTGGGAAATCACCCTTTAGTTGCCCGTTTCATTCGTGGAGCAACGGTTGAGACCACCCACTAGAGCCACGGTCCCTTCGTGGGATTTATCTATCGTGCTTGAAGGTCTAATCGACACTCCTTTTGAACCACTAGAGTCAGCGCCCGACAAGCTTCTGACTCTCAAGATGGTTCTTCTCATGTGAGTTAACCCTTTCATGGAGTGAGCTGTATTCATCCCGTGTTTTTCCTGCAATCGACTTATTTATTTATTTAAATATAGTTGATGTGGAAGCGCGGGATTATATGATGACACCCAGATAGCAGAGACGCTTCACAGGCTATCTCTCTCCTGGGACATCATCCTCCCTGGTAAGCTTATACTTCCTTTCTAGCTGTGTAGACTTTCATCTTCCCTGGAGGGAAAAGCTTTTCAGGCAGTGGGTCAGCTTGGTGCTCCACTGCACACCAGGGCGGTTTTGCAGGCCCACCAGGCTGACCTGCTGAGAGACTTGAGTACTGGCGGGGCTCTTCAAGATAAGGCATATTGGAATTATGTCGAGCTACAGACTTGTCTCTTCGTGCAACAAAGCAGACGGCTCGTGTTATCGGCCGTTTTTATGGCTGCTACGGTTTTCGCAGGAGGCACCTGTGGCTAAATCTCAGGCGCATCAAGGATAGGATTGTGCATTTCTCCTTAATGCCCCTATCTCGCCTTTCGGCCTGTTTAGCGATGTCGTTGACTCAGCCGCCACTAGGTTCTGGGGCGAAGTTATACGAACAAGCTTTTGGGAAATTCCCTCCCCGCCATGCTCAAGAGTCGGGATTGTCGGCCACCCAGTCTCGACTGGGTCTGGCTCTTGCGAGGCGTAAACACAAGGATAATATGAAAATTGTCATTAAATGTTACATGAAGTTTCTTGTATTCCTCCCCAAATTTGTGTCTCTACAAATAATTATCTTGATCTCAGGGTTTTGTTATAACTTACTGTACATACATCTCCTGTAAGACCTTACATAGACGTGTGTGTCAGAAACAATGGCAGTGCACCACAATCTTTACCAAACACAAAAGTGTGATACAGCACGGCTTAATAAAAAAAAATAAATAAAAAAAAAACAGAACCGACACTATGAAGACTAAACCTTGTGCCATAATTTAAATCATGAGATTTAATTAAATGTTAAGTAGAATGGAAGTTATGAGCAGTTATGTGTTAGATGCTTATTTTTAGCTTCAACCTTTTAACTGCTTCTACAAACTCTTTAACCATCAATGACAAGTACTAACGCTAGTCGTGAATAATGTGATTCTTTATTTCTGACAGAAACCTGGCAAAAACAGTCAGAACGTCCTTCTCTTATTGAGCTCTGTCCCCATAATTATTTATTCATAATTGCACCAAGTTGTTCAGACATTCAGTGAAATCTTGAATAAAAAAAAAAAAGAAAACATGTTCTACCCGAAGCATGAACACTAAATTGTTCTTCTTATTTGAATCACAAATAATTAAGGTTGGTGTAAGAGGTTTTTATATAAAATGTGTTAACTCTCCCCATGCTACTTGTTAAAAAGGTTTATGTTTCTTGAAGTAAAAGATGTACTGTATATGACACCAGTCATTTGGCCAAACATAAAAAATGTCTGGTGTCTTTGCTGTTGACTTTCTGAATCCAACACATTTGCATTTTATTTTGCATTTTGTTTGACTGCGGCTCTTCTGACTTAGCAGAGTAAGCCAAGCTTACCGAAGTACAGTAAACCGACCAAGTAACTCGTCTAATCATCTTCACATGTTTAAACTTAACAATCAGCAGCTTAATGTTTATTTATTTATTTTTATTAACTTTATTTTAGTTAATCATCCCCCTGATAAGAACAGTGTCTTTTTAAATGCATTTTGGGACTTTCTTTCATTAACCATTAAGCTGTGTAATTTTATAATTCTTTGTAACTTTAATATTCATATTGATGACAATAGCTTTCCTTTAGGATTCATGAATCTCATTGGATCAGGTCTGACACACACTTAAAGTATGTTTTTTTTCTATACACATTGAGGGTGTTTTTCATTTTTGACCATAGCTGTCTTTGATTTGTTATTTATATTGGATTTTATACCTCGCCAGCAGGTTATTAGATCATGCATCATGATATCTCCTAGGATCTGTGCAAACCTGGTAACCAACTATAAGAAACATCTTACCTCAGTGCTTGCCAACAAGGGTTTCATGTTTTGCTTTAGGATGAAATACATATTTTCTCAATGAAATGAAAAAGGTGGGCGCCTAGTCAAAATGACCTGAAGAGCACACAACGAAGACTCATCAGTGAGGTAAAGAAACCACCCCGAGTGATAGCTAAAGATTTGACGGGATCATTGGACCTGGCTAACATCTGTGTTCATGAGTCTACAATACGTAAAACATTGGACAAGCAGGGTGTCCACAGCAGGAATGAACTCCCAAGCGTCTGTCCATTTGATTCTGGCTGAAAGACAGGACAGGCTGGCTGTGGTCCTTAAGAGGTCACATGTTGATTTTAGAAAATATAAAATAAACTAACCCAAATTATTGTTTTTTCTTTTATTAAAGATGTGTGGTGTACAATCATTTTGTCCCAGAAAAAGAAAAGTAATTCAAGTCACTGCAAGCCTAATGATATGATATTTATATTCATGATGACTGTATTTAAACTGCAACCATAAATACCAAAAACACCTCTAGTCCATCCTTCATTTTTGCCCCATCCTTGAGATTTCCATACACTCTGTTTTGTAAAGTAGGAACCAAAGCAAGTTGGGGTCCGTGCATATATTTAAGCTTAAATGGAGTTAGTCTCTTAAGAACATTGAAGCATAACAAATGAGATCATTCTTCATGTTTCAGGTACGTTTCAACAATCTGCACTAATGCTTTAATTATTTTCTAATACATGAAAATGTTTTATGTACTGTTTAAAAATGTAAGTAAAAAAGTGTCATCTTAGCAAGTGAAGCTTGAAGTCATAATCTATCTAGTATTTCATATTGCAAGTCAACTAGAAGGTATTAAACCCTTTTAGACATTTGTACTAATTTCAATGTTTACTTTTTCTCATTGCTAGTTTTAAGCAGTTATTTCTAACATAGAAGTCAACTTACAATAATATGAGATATAAAGGGCAAAAACAACTTAACGAAAATAATAATAATAATAATAATAATAATAACAATAATAATGCAGTGTTTATACTTTTAGGTCTTTTATTAAAAAGAGAAATGATCCTGCCATGTTTTGCATTTTCAAAGTCTTATTTTAAGAAAATGCATCTATCTTTGTCTCAAAAAATATTTTAGCTAATATTTAGCAATACTTAATCAATAACAAGCTACAGCAATGGACTGCATAAGACCTCAGCAGAGGAATAGGATTGTTTTCTTGATTTTGAGAGTAAGACTATTTGCTAGATGTCTCAGTTTAAAAAGTAATTTATTAAAGTTGAAAAATACTTTTCAGTTAAGTAGCTGTGTTAAGCTTTTTAAATTGGTCCTTAATTAAAGATTTTTTCCTAATTATTAATCCACAAAGGAAGGACTAAATAAGAATGTAAGTTAGAGTGGGTGAGTATACCGTAACTTAAATAATTTATTTTATTGGTATACAGTACAGTATGTGGCTTCTTTCGAGCAGAGCTGCTTTTGCAGGATATTCAGTATATTTACAGTTGCTGTCATTTTTGTCAGTGAGAAGAGTGCAGAAATCATTACACTGCAGATGATTAAAGGTAAAAAGATAATCACAGTTCAATAGTTTAGAAACACCAATTATGTCATAAGAATTAAAAGCATTGCACAGATCTAATGCTGTGTGTGCGCATCTTAATTTCAGATTAGTCTTACTCGCTCCGTGTCCAAAGAATCGACATACTCCGTTTTCTTTTCAGATATTATAATTTAATCTTCACTTTCAAGATAAATAAAACAAATCAAATATATTCTCAAAATTCAAATAATCATGGATGCGGTAAAGAAAACTGTGTGAAAAGCATTAAAATTGAAATGCACCATACCATATAACACTGGTTACTGAATCAAACAAAATAGACTCCTACATTTCCACCCCCTAATTGTTCTCAAACTCTTTGAAACAATTATTTAAATTTAAACACCAGGAGCCATATTACTTTAATTCTTAACAAACTATTTAAGTCCAAAGCAACTCAAACTTAGGTTCATGAAGACCTATTACTTTACTATACTTATTCTGCCTCATGCAACAGGCAAAGCTTTGTTATGGGTCTTACTAAAATGTTAGTTTTTGTCTTAATGCGGACTTGTCGGACGAGACCTTTCTCGTCAGAAATGGTTTCAATGACTCTTGCTAACATCCATGAATTCCTAGGGGCAGAGTCATCTACTACCAGAACAATGTCTCCAACTGAGATATTTCTCATTTTGTTGTTCCACTTTTGCCTCTGTTGCAATTGTGGCAAGTATTCCCGACACCAACGCTTCCAGAACAAATCAGAAATGTACTGCATCTGTTTCCATCTGCGTCTAGAATACAGATCTCCTTGGTTAAACAGTCCTGGAGGCAATGATGGCTTTGTCTTGAATAGCAACATGTGATTCGGAGTTAGAGCTTCTACAGTAGATCATTTATGTCACTTGAGGCTGAAAATCCACTTAATTCCTTGTTGACTGAGGTGGTCCTGAATCTTCTGGTTGTTCCATTGTTCAATGGATTGTCTTAACTCACGCTCAGTAGCTACAAAATTAGTCCCATTGTCTGACCTAAGAACGTTCACTTGTCCCCTCCTGGCTACAAATCGACGTATAGCATTTAGACAGGAATCAGTGTCCAACGAAGAAGCAATTTCAATGTGCACTGCACGAATAGCTAAGCAAGTAAAGATGACTCCATATCTCTTGACAAGGCTTCTTCCACGTTTAACCATGAATGGCCCAAAGTAATCTACACCTACTCTTGTAAGAGGGGGATTTGTCTGGTGTTACCCTGTCTTATGGTAAATCTGCCATCATTTGTTTTCCTGTGGAGCTATGTAAATGACGACAAGTAACACATCATGCAAGTATTTTTCTGATTGCCGATTTCACACCTGGTATCCAGTATTTCTGTTGCAATGTAGAAATCATGTGATTTCTACCACCATGTCCTGTTTTCTCATGAACATTCTGTAGAATCAAGTTGGTGACGTGAAGATCCTTTGGAATAATCATAGGCTGTTTGACTTCTTCTGGCATAGCAGCATTGCTGAGTCTTCCATCAATATGCAAAACTTCATTGTGCATCCCAGGGTTTAACCTGTAGATCGAACTGCCTCTTTTTATGACTTGGCCATTTTGCAAAGCCGATATCTCCTCAACAAACCTTTCTCGCTGACAGTACTTCACTATTTCGAGCTCAGCCGCCTTCAAGTCATCAACTGAAATGTTAGTTCCTTTCCATTTCGCTTTGATGTCCCTCATCCCTTTGTCCACTCTAGTTGAGTTAGCTAGGGTCTCTGCAGTAAAGAGTTTTCTCATTTGCACAACAGCATAGATTTAAACTTCAACATCCACACCACGATGCGCTGAAGCTTTATTCAAGAGGAAAAATGATTCATCAGTTGTCTAACTGAATTATTACCGTGTTGGGTCTGTATTGAATTGACCAGCACTGACCTCTTGATCTCTGGATCCTCAGATATAATAATTTGGTCCATGTTCTTTGGCCACTCGTCTGGGGAATGGTAAAGAAATATTGGGCCTGAAATCCAATTTTCATTTTGTAGAAATGTGTTGACCCTTTGCCGTCTTGAAGCACAGTCTGCTGGATTTAAAGCTGTATGAACGTAGTTCCACTGTTCAATGTTCGAACTCTTTAGAATTGTTGTGACTCTGTCCTGAATCTGGTGCTTTCATTTCTGAGGTATTTAAGAACAGTTGTGCTGTCTGTCCAGTAGACTGAAGGTTTAAGTTCCAGCTGTAATTCTCTTTTTAACATCAGATCCATTTTCGTGGCCACTGTCGCAGCTGTAAGTACCATCCGTGGAATTGCCTTTTTTGCGGGGCGACTCTGGCCTTCCCCATAATCAATGCACAGTGCACCTGATCATGTTGATTACGTAGAAGAAGATAGCTTGCTGTACCATATGCGTCTTCACTCGCATCTGCGAAGTGATGTAGTTGGGCCATCACAACTTCTCCGAAATCTACTAGTTTAATGCATCTTATCACCTTGAACTCCTCAAGCTGATGAAGTCCATTGAGCCAATCTGTCCACCTTTGTTTTACTTGTTCAGATCATCATCCCATCCTATTTTCCGTCGACATAAATCTTGCAGGATAATCTTTGCTGGTAGTAATACAGTTGCAAGAAAACCCATTGGGTCATAAATAAAACTGACGATTGAGAGCAGTCCTCTTCGAGTGAGTGGATGATCTTTAATGACTATTTTGAATTGAAATTTGTCTGACTCAACATCCCAGTGGATACCCAATGCTCTTTCCATTGGCAGTAATTCCTGATCAAGAGCCAACGTTCTTCAATCCATCAGCCCGTTCGTTCTCAGGGTTAGCTGCTAGCACAGTACGACTGTTACTAGTCCACTTGACCAGGCGAAATCCTCCTTTGGAACATATTGCTCGTAGACCATTATACAGCTCTATCGCCTGTGTCTCAGTGGCTGTGGACTTTAACCAGTCATCTATGTAAAAATTTCGAAGAACAGCATCAACAACGTTAGGTTTAAATAATGTCCCATGATCCTTAGCACACTTCCTTAATGCATAAGTGGCACAGCTAGGTGAGGAAGTAGCACCAAATAAGTGGACAACCATTTTATGTTCTACCAAGTCTCCATTATAATCACCCACCATCAGGCCACCACAGGAATCTAAGAAGATCGGAATCCTCCTTATGAACATGAACTTGATGGAACATAGCTTCTATATCTGCCATCAAGGCGATTTCTTCTTGTCTGAATCTTGCAATGACACCGACAAGACTACTTGTGAGGTTGGGTCCTCACAAGTTGATGGTTTAATCCCTTGGTAAGATGCCCCGCAATCAAAAACGACTCTAAGTTTGTGTTTGAGGGGAGGGTACACCCCATGGTGAGGCAGGCACCATGTCCTGCCATCTGTTTGTTTGTCGTTGTCTTCTGTTAGCTCAACAGCATAGTCATTTCGGATGAGATTGTTCATGAAAGATGTATAGTCAGTATGGAACTCTGGATTCCTGATTAATTTCCTTTTCAAATTCAGAGCCCACTGCTTAGCCACCACACGGTTGTTTGGCATCTGCATAGCCCTGTTCTTCAGAGGAAGGCTGTAATGACCATTCACTAGTTTAGCTGACTCAGACATCATTTTCATAAACTGGTGGTCTTCTTTGGACATTTCATCCAAATGCACATTTCCTGCTTAAATTGCTGTTGCCACAAGTCTTCCAATCTGGCACCTGATATGCGATTCACAGACACTGGACCACTCCTTCCCTTTCTTGTGACATCATTACTGTTCCTAAGCGGTCCATTGACTGTCCAGCCCAACTTAGTTCTTACAGAAAAAGGTCCATTGTCTTTACTTCTAATAACGTGCCAAGGCTCCATAACTTCAGGCACATTCGCTCCTATGAGCAATCCGATTTCTGCCACAATGCTAGGTAGACAAATATCCTTAAGAAACGGCCATCTCTCCAAGTCCTTTTGCTGTGGAATGTTGCCCTTGTGAACTGGGCAAGTTCTGGGCAAGTTCACACAACTGGGCAAGTTCACACAACTCTTTGTGTGAAGACATCAGGAAGTTTGATAAACTGATCATCACCTAGACTACTAATCTCCAATCCAGACACTATGTGAGTTTTGACCTGTTTTTCTTCTCCCATTGTTCTCAGAAGTATATTAGTCCTTCTTCCATTTACTTTCAGTTCAGAAGTCAATGCTTCTGTACAAAAAGTGTCCGAACTACCAGGGTCAAGAAAGGCGTAAGTTTTGACCAAATGTGTACCTTTCGTAGTCTTAACTTGAACGGGAACTATTGACAAAGTACATTCATTCTCACAGGGATCCTTGTATCCACTCGTGTCTTTTTCTGCATAGACTAGCGCACTTGTAACAGATTGTCTGTCACAGATGTCCATTTTGTCTTCTGGAAGACAAGCAATCTCCTTTGGCTTCATATGCAGCATAGTTGGATGAGGCAAAGAGCATTCACTACAGCTCATCCTGTTCTTACATTGTTTGCTCATGTGACCATGTTTTAAACAGCCAAAACACAAGCCTTTGCTATGCAAAAAGTCAATTTTCTCCTTATGCATCTTACTCCTTAGCCTTTTGCATGACTCCAAGTTGTGTTGCGGTCCTTTTGCGGTGCATTACAAAACATGCAAAGTTTCCCTTGGCTGTCGACATGTGTATTTTGCAATCTTTGAACTGAAAGTTTGTCATCGTCTTCAGCCCTTTTTTCAATCGGTACAGCACTAGTTGTGAATCCCCAGTGAAAAAAAAATACACTTTAGTGTATTACAAATATATTTAAATCCTCGATAGTACACTGCAAATATACTAACAAAAAGTTGTACCATCAGTTAATATATAAAAAGTACTGTATACTAACATCATGCTTTTACCAAAGTATAGTAATAGTAAGTAAAGTATCGACTATGTTTCCCTCTCTACCAGCATAAGACACATTTGTAAATGGGTTATTAACTGACTGTGACCTAAGTGGTTGAAACACATCTTCACACGGTGTTATGATACCTGACTCCAGATCCATTTCCTTGTGGATAACTTCTGAAGATCGACGGCTCTCATACTGCCACCTGGGAGTTTCTCCAGCATACTGTATATTAGAATGATGGACATGAGTGTGTTAAATCATCTGGTAAATATTCGAGGACAATAGTTTTTTCAGACCAAATTTAATCAATAATATTCTTAAATATTTTTGTTCTTGTTCTTAATGTTATTTTAAAGTAAATTAAATAATAATAGTTAAAATAAAATTAAAAAAGTAAATAAATACATTAAAACATAGTTTAATGGTTTAAATAGTTAAACTAAATAGTTATATTATTAAGATGTGGAATGATTGATGTCATGTGGGCATTAAAATATTTGTATTGAAAATTTCTAAATAAAAAGTGGTAGCTGGCACGCCTAAAATAGATGCAGGATTATTTTATAATCTAAATAAAAATGCATTATTAATTGTGGGCTATTGTTGTTTATTTACAATATTTGTTGACTTAATGAGGTTTAAGCTGGCATTGTGATCCTCCTCTTTAATTTCCTACATAGTCTAATCAGCACTCAGTTGTTCTTTGTGTTACCATGTATGCTTTACAATGTAAGACCACATTCAAATGCAAATAATTCACCCTCCACAGGTGTGAATCAGCTGTTCTCACCTATACATTCAGAGAAACTGAAATGCACCTCTCCCCACTTTAAGACCTTCTATGCTCTTCTAAAGACCTGCAGTGCTTCGGGTCTCTTCTTAAATTTGTGTTAATTTCATCTTCTGGATTCTAGATTCTAAAATTTACATTGTTACCTGGAAGGGAAAGAATTTTGATTTTCTTTATCATAATTCAATTTATATTCAATTTTATTTGTATAGCGCTTTTAACAATTGACATTGTCTCAAACAATGACATTGTCTCTATTCAAAAGAATTATTTAAGTTTGTATGGAATGTGAATGTGTATGAATCAAAATGGTCAGATAGTCCCTGGTGAGCGAGCCGAGGGCGACAGTGGCAAGGAAAAACTCCCTGAGATGGTAATAGGAAGAAACCTTGAGAGGAACCAGACTCAACAGGGAACCCATCCTCATCTGGGTGAAACAGATAGCAGGAAATGATCTGCATTTATACAGTGTGTTACGTGGCAGCCAGTTCAGCTATAACAGTTGATGTTAATTGATGTTAAAATGAGTCCAGGTAGTTATTGGAGACTCAGGCAGACTACTCAGGTAGTCCATCGAATTGTCAAATCCTCAGAGAAACATCTGCCAACACCAGTCGAGGCTAGAAACATCTTCTAGGTAGAGAGAATCATCCCCAGACACCAGACCCATCCCAAGAGACACACGGGGCATCCATGTGACGGAAAAGTCCAAGGGGGCCGAATATGTTTGCAAGCCACTGTACCTTGACATAACTTGAATATCCAAGTCTAATCAATACTTTATTAAATTCTCATAGAAATTACCTACACGTACATTTACATTTCTACGATGATGACATGGTATGAAGCACAGAGTTACTGCAGGCATTACACACATCTGGCCATCGCAAGAAATAAAACAGAAATATCAGTTGTACAAGGACTACAGACACCGTCGTCATATTACGCTTGGATTGGTCTATTCAGAGATGCCTGGAAGTGGATAGACCAAACCGATTTCTCTACCCTAACTTGGATGCCTGGAAAACCAGATAATGCCTTGGGGAATGAAGATTGTGGTTATTTAACTAACATTCAAGTCGAGGATGACCAGTGCACCTCTGTGAAACCTTTCTTCTTTTTCTCAGGTAAGTTAAATTGCAATAACTGAATTAAGAATAATAATTTATGTCTGTGTGTTTATACGTCTCTTCACATTTTGTTTATTCAGAAGTAAAAAAAAAAACAAGTCATAAGGATAAAGGTCCAGTCAAGTCAGGATGTGAATGGATTAAATGCAGCTATCTTTGACCAGGTGGGTTCATCCTCCAAAAGACGATCCTTCCATTCAAATTTCTCTTCATTACTACAGTCCGAACCATCCATAGCTGTTTCAACATCTTCAGTCACAGTGTCTTGCAATCAGAATTTGACTGTTGTGTTTATTGTTTGTGGCATTCCTGTAAGTTTCATGAGGTTAGGGTCTCTATCTACAGTAGAATTATTTAATAATAAAAATTGTATTCTTTAGATCGAGCAGAAACTTAAGGATAACGGGATGACAGACGAGGTCACGATGAAATGGAGAGCACAAAGAGATGAGATGGTGTTTCATAATTATTCATAAAATAATTTTTGGTTTGTTTAACTGTGTATGAAATTAGAAATCTGTTTTGTACTAGATATTTCAGTCTTAATAGGATGTACACTTTCATTTCATTTGCAATAGTACCCTGTTATGGTAATCAGAAAAAAGCTAAAATATCTGTAGTGTATGAGGTAATCGTAACGTGTGTGTGAGAGATAGAGAGAAATCAATATACCATACAGTATATGGTGAAACAAAGCTGCCCGGGTAATATTAAAATTAGACCCTCGTGTGAACAGTCACATCACGTTATTTTAAAGGTGATCCAAATGTTCTATATAATCAATAAAATTAATTTCTATCCACTTAGGGAAAACCTAGAAGTACCTTAAAAGAACAGGACATTACTCAACAGCCAGTGTGCCATGACTTTTAAAAACATTTCTCACCAAATTAATCTGCATTTGCTTAAACTTAGATCATGTGTGTTAGTATTTTCTAATTATTTCTTTAGAGTTATTCCTCATTTTTATATGGCCATACTCCCAATGGTTTGGTGTCAGATATCTATAAAATATGCAACGTAGAAATGGATGTGTGATACATACAGTGGCGTGAAAAACTATTTGCCCCCTTCCTGATTTCTTGTTCTTTTGCATGTTTGTCACACTTAAATGTTTCTGCTCATCAAAAAACGTTAACTATTAGTCAAAGATAAGATAATTGAACACAAAATGCAGTTTTTAAATGAAGGTTTACTTTATTAAGGGAGAAAAAAAACTCCAAATCTACATGGCCCTGTGTGAAAAAGTGATTGCCCCCCTTGTTAAAAAATAACTTAACTGTGGTTTATCACACCTGAGTTCAATTTCTGTAGTCACCCCCAGGCCTGATTACTGCCACACCTGTTTCAATCAAGAAATCACTTAAATAGGAGCTACCTGACACAGAGAAGTAGACCAAAAGCACCTCAAAAGCTAGACATCATGCCAAGATCCAAAGAAATTCAGGAACAAATGAGAACAAAAGTAATTGAGATCTATCAGTCTGGTAAAGGTTATAAAGCCATTTCTAAAGCTTTGGGACTCCAGCGAACCACAGTGAGAGCCATTATCCACAAATGGCAAAAACATGGAACAGTGGTGAACCTTCCCAGGAGTGGCCGGCCGACCAAAATTACCCCAAGAGCGCAGAGACAACTCATCCGAGAGGCCACAAAAGACCCCAGGACAACATCTAAAGAACTGCAGGCCTCACTTGCCTCAATTAAACTCAGTGTTCACGACTCCACCATAAGAAAGAGACTGGGCAAAAACGGCCTGCATGGCAGATTTCCAAGGCGCAAACCACTTTTAAGCAAAAAGAACATTAAGGCTTGACTCAATTTTGCTAAAAAACATCTCAATAATTGCCAAGACTTTTGGGAAAATACCTTGTGGACCAACGAGACAAAAGTTGAACTTTTTGGAAGGTGCATGTCCCGTTACCTCTGGCGTAAAAATAACACAGCATTTCAGAAAAAGAACATCATACCAACAGTAAAATATGGTGGTGGTAGTGTGATGTTCTGGGGTTTTTTTGCTGCTTCAGGACCTGGAAGGCTTGCTGTGATAGATGGAACCATGAATTCTACTGTCTACCAAAAAATCCTGAAGGAGAATGTCCGGCCATCTGGTTCGTCAACTCAAGCTGAAGCGATCTTGGGTGCTGCAGCAGGACAATGACCCAAAACACACCAGCAAATCCACCTCTGAATGGCTGAAGAAAAACAAAATGAAGACTTTGGAGTGGCCTAGTCAAAGTCCTGACCTGAATCCTATTGAGATGTTGTGGCATGACCTTAAAAAGGCTGTTCATGCTAGAAAACCCTCACATAAAGCTGAATTACAACAATTCTGCAAAGATGAGTGGGCCAAAATTCCTCCAGAGCGCTGTAAAAGACTCGTTGCAAGTTATCGCAAACGCTTGATTGCAGTTATTGCTGCTAAGGGTGGCCCAACCAGTTATTAGGTTCAGGGGGCAATTACTTTTTCACACAGGGCCATGTAGGTTTCGATTTTTTTTCTCCCTAAATAATAAAACCCCTCATTTAAAAACTGCATTTTGTGTTTACTTGTGTTATCTTTGACTAATAGTTAAATGTGTTTGATGATCAGAAACATTTTGTGTGACAAACATACAAAAGAATAAGAAATCAGGAGGGGGGCAAATAGTTTTTCACACCACTGTATGTACTTTATATTAACTTTAATTATATATATTTTGTTTATTAGAACATTTGGTTTAGCAATTATATACTTCTTTAATCTGTTAATAAACAAGAGAACATTTGGTTGTGTGATTGTCTCTCTTGATCTGCAATTGTGTCGAAGAACAGCAAACAGACCTAGTGGTTTATTCATCAATTTTTAAACTGAACATTTTTAAGCAAAGCAGTGGAAGCGAACACCATGTTTATGAAGAATTGCACCCAAAATTTATGCAAGAGGAAAAGCAGTGAGTCTTAAACATGGGTTTAACAGTCTATGCAGGAAGAAATCATGATAAACATGTACAGTCTAGTAACAGTGTAGCTATTTGTTTAGAAATTGTCATGCACACTCAATCCACGACCAGCACTAGGACCCGGAAGTAGAGCGGTCGTAAATCAGGAAGTATAAAAGGAGTAAATAAACCATAGCAGAGCGCTCAGTCATTGAGTTCGGCCCATGTTGGTTCGTGTTGCGATCTTCCAAACCGTGAGTACTCACCAATCTTTTGGGTTATTGCTTTCTGCTATTTGTGTGTGCATTTATAGGACGCGGGTTAAATTTGTGTTTTTCCCTCACTCACCCTTTGTGAGAGTCCTTATACTAAATCGCGGGGATATCCTACCTACTCGCTTCTTTCCGCGTTTGGGTTCACCATCCACGCTACATTGGGCTAACCGCTAAAGCTGCGTCTTCTGGTCCTTCAGGTTAGTTCATCCGTGACAGAATGACTGAGCCTACCGCGGTGAACCCAGCGGATTACGCGAGCATTTGCGGCGTTGTGGATCAGCATGCCGCGCTAATCAATCAGCTAACCGGGGATCTTGCTTCCCTCCGCCGCGAGGTCGCTGAGCTCCGGCGGGAGAATGCGGATCTCCGCGCAGCTGTTGATGGCGTCACTGCTCGATCGCACGCCGCAGAGGCCGCGGCGCCGCCTCATCACCCCTCCCCCCCCCCTTCTTCTGATGTTTTTCTTTCTCTACCAGAGAAATGGAATGGCACGGACGGGAAATGCAGTGTGTTTTTAACAGCACTTGAGTTGGTGTTTGAGTTTAATTCCACCAGGTACTCCACCGACCGACTACGCATTGCACTACTCGTTTCGTTGCTAACAGGGCAGGCAGCAGAGTGGGCCACGGCAGTTATCCGCGCTGACACGGACGTCGCTCACTCATACAATGAATTCACCCGTCAGCTCAAACTCACTTTTGAACACCCTGCGGGCGAGGTGGAGACCGACTCAAAACTCTATCATCTGCGGCAGGGAGCACTGTCCGTGAGTCGCTATACGGCTGAGTTCCGCACGCTCGCCGTTCAGACCACCTGGGGAGATGCAGCGCTCCGGACATCATACTACGAGGGGTTGGCTTCTAGGATAAAAGACGAACTAGCCGGGCGAGAGCTCCCCGCTACACTGGAGGGGCTAATCCAACTGGCCCTGCGGATCGACCAACGCCTCGTCTCTCGTCCGAAGCCAGCTCCTAGAACCCTGCCGCCAGCATCGACCTTCACCTTCAACCCACCACGACCACCTTCTTTCACCTCCTACGCCCCACCTGGACATGTCGGTTCTCCACCTCCTGCCGTGGTTGACACAGGAGCCGGGGAACCCATGCAATTAGGGCGCGCCTCCCTGACCGTATCGGAACGCGCACGCCGCTTCAAAGAGGGTCTGTGTGCTTATTGTGGTTCCGCGGACCATCACCGGGCGATCTGTCCTCTACGTCCGGGAAACGCCCAGCCCCGGTGAACAGAGGGAGAGATTCACCGGGTCCCCTTCAGATCTCCGCCACCGTCGACAACCCTAACGCGCGCCTTACGGTTCAGGTATCCCTCCAAATTGGCCACAAACGAGTTCGAAGTACCGCATTCATCGACTCCGGGGCAGCGGGTAACTTCATTGACTCATCTTATGCCAAAAAATTGGGGGTAAAAATTGAGACGTTATCCCAGCCCATTCGGATCACTTCAGTTGACGGTCGTCCCCTCTCATCTAGCCCGATCATCGCCCAAACCCAACCCATCACCTTAGTCATCGACCAACACACAGAACAGCTCCGGTTTCACCTCACCTCCGTCTCATCACCACCCATCATCCTGGGTCACCCGTGGCTCATCCAGCACGACCCCCTCATCTCCTGGACTCAGAATCGAATTCTACAATGGGGCGCGACCTGCACTGAACTTTGCCTGAGGGCCACGGCTGGGACGTGCTCTAGGGAGTCCGAGGCCCCCGACGTCGACACCAACGCCATCCCCACTGCGTACCGAGACCTGGCTGAGGTCTTCTGTAAAAGACGCGCCACACACCTTCCACCGCATCGCCCCTATGACCTGGCAATCGACCTCCAGCCGGGCTCTATACCACCCCGCGGCCACCTCTACTCTCTCTCCACCACCGAGACGCAGGCGATGGAAGACTACGTGACCAATGCCCTCCGCCAAGGTACCATCCGGCCCTCCTCATCGCCTGCTGCCGCGGGGTTCTTCTTCGTGAAGAAAAAAGGAGGAGAACTTCGGCCATGTGTCGACTATCGGGGGCTAAATAACATCACCATAAAGAACCGACACCCGTTGCCTCTTACCAACTCTGCCCTGGACGCCCTCTCTGGCGCTACCATCTTCACAAAGTTGGACCTGCGGAGCGCCTACAACTTGGTGCGCATCAGAGAGGGTGATGAGTGGAAGACGGCCTTCATCACACCCACGGGACACTATGAAAGCCTGGTAATCCCGTTTGGACTTTGCAATGCCCCCGCCGCTTTCCAACATTTCATCAATGACGTTCTCCGAGACATGTTAGGGCGGTGGGCATTTGCATACTTGGACGATATTCTAATCTATTCACGAACTCCTGAAGAACACACTCAGCACGTCAGAGCGGTTTTAAAGAGATTACACGCCCATCAACTGTACTGTAAGTTGGAAAAGTGCGCTTTTCACGAGCGCTCCACCACGTTCCTGGGTTTTGTCATCTCGCCCCAGGGTGTGGCCATGGACCCGCAGAAACTCGAAGTTGTGCGTCATTGGCCCCTACCCAAGACCCTTAAGCAGCTTCAACGGTTTCTCGGGTTTGCGAACTTCTATCGTCGCTTTATCCGGGACTACAGTACGGTTGCCGCCCCCCTAACCGCCCTGACCCGACCCTCACCGTCACCCTTCACTCTAGACTCTGCCGCCATCTCAGCCTTCCAAAGGCTTTGCCAACGTTTCACCACTGCACCGATTCTTCTTCACCCAGATTCAAGTCAACCATTCGTTGTGGAGGTGGACGCCTCAGATGTGGGCGCTGGGGCTGTTCTCTCCCAGCGAGGTCCAGACCAAAAACTACACCCTTGTAGTTTCTTCTCCAAAAAATTTGACACCACTCAGCAGCGATACGGGGTAGGGGACCGCGAGCTGCTGGCCATAAAGTGGGCTTTGGAGGAATGGCGTCACTGGCTCCAGGGCACCAGAGAGCCATTCATCGTCTGGACCGATCATCAAAATCTCATCACCATCCGCAATCTAAAACAGCTGAACCCGAGGCAGGCGCGATGGGCACTATTTTTCGAACACTATGATTTCCATCTATCATACCGCCCGGGCTCGAAAAACACCAAGGCTGATGCCCTCTCCCGTCAGCATGAAGAGGATGTCGCCCGGGCGGAGCCCGCGCCTGTTCTCCCACCATCCAGAATCATCGCACCCCTCCGCTGGGAACTGGAAACCAGGGTCCGCCAGGCACAGGTCACGGAGAACGAACCGGCAGGTGCGCCGCCTGGACGTCTCTACGTTCCTCACCCCATGAGATCGGAAGTCATCCAGTGGGGCCACACCTCACTCCTCTCCGGGCACCCGGGTAGCAGGCGTACAACCCAGTTTGTCCAGCGCGCCTTCTGGTGGCCATCAATGACCAAGGACATCGACGAATACGTTCAGGCGTGTCCAGTGTGCGCCAGGGCAAAGGACTCCAACCAGCCGACACCAGGGGAACTTCAACCACTTCCAATTCCCCGTCGGCCCTGGTCGCACATTGCCGTCGATTTCATCACGGGCCTGCCGGAATCCGAAGGGAAGAATACCATTTTAACCATCGTCGATCGTTTCTCCAAAGCCGTGCACCTGGTGGCCCTAACCGGACTCCCGTCAGCCAAGGACACCGCAACGCTGATATTAGAGCACGTAGTCCGCCTGCATGGGTTCCCCAAAGACATCGTCTCGGATAGGGGGCCCCAGTTCACTGCCCGATTCTGGAAGGCCTTCTGCCGTCTGATCCATTCCACCTGCAGCCTATCTTCTGGGTACCATCCCCAGACCAATGGTCAGACGGAGCGGACCAACCAACAACTGGAGCGCTATCTGAGGTGTTTTGTGGCGGATCGTCAGCGCTCCTGGGCTCGCTACCTCCTATGGGCTGAGTTGTCACACAACCTACACGTCTCGTCTGCAACCAACCTCAGTCCATTCGAGGTATGCCATGGTTTCCAACCTCCGATGTTCGAACACCAAGAACCGGAGGTTGATGTACCATCAGCCCAACAGTTGGTCCGCAGGTGTCGGCGGCTCTGGACATTGACGAACCAAGCCATCCAACGAGCCAACACACGCTACGCCGCTCAACATCGCCGTCGACACCCTCCGGGACGTTTGTATAATGTAGGTGACAGGGTATGGCTGTCTACAAAAAACCTCCATCTACACACCGAATCAAGAAAACTATCACCCAGGTTCATTGGACCATATCGCATCCACCTCAAAATTAACCCTTTCACCTACCGGCTCCAGCTGCCTGCGGCGCTCCGAATCCACCCAGTATTCCACACATCCCAACTAAAACCCTTCATCACTTCACCCATGGTTCCACCCACCCCCCCTGCTCCTCCTCCCCGTATCATTGACGGCGGTCCCGCTTACACCGTGCGACGGATCCTCGACTCGCGCCCTCGGGGCAGAGGTACTCAGTACCTGGTCGACTGGGAGGGCTATGGCCCCGAGGAGCGGTCGTGGGTTCCTGCACGTTTCATCCTCGACCCAGAACTAATTCGGGATTACCGTCACAGGGTATCCTCCATCCCAGGACCGTCTGGAGTCGGTCCTGGACGGGGGGGTACTGTCATGCACACTCAATCCACGACCAGCACTAGGACCCGGAAGTAGAGCGGTCGTAAATCAGGAAGTATAAAAGGAGTAAATAAACCATAGCAGAGCGCTCAGTCATTGAGTTCGGCCCATGTTGGTTCGTGTTGCGATCTTCCAAACCGTGAGTACTCACCAATCTTTTGGGTTATTGCTTTCTGCTATTTGTGTGTGCATTTATAGGACGCGGGTTAAATTTGTGTTTTTCCCTCACTCACCCTTTGTGAGAGTCCTTATACTAAATCGCGGGGATATCCTACCTACTCGCTTCTTTCCGCGTTTGGGTTCACCATCCACGCTACATTGGGCTAACCGCTAAAGCTGCGTCTTCTGGTCCTTCAGGTTAGTTCATCCGTGACAGAAATTAAAGATCAATTAAAGAACAATGCGAATGGGGGGGGGGGGGCGGGGGGGGGGGAGGTTCCACGCATGTTAAGAGCATGCAGAGGCGGGGGGGAGGGGATAAGGGGGTTGCGCGCGTGTTCAGATCATTAAACCCGGGGGGCATTGCCCGGTATGCCCTATGATCAGTCCAGGCCTGATTCCTAGCATACATCAGGGACAACCATTTACTCTATCATGGTAAACCTCATTTCCAATTCTCTTAGCTCTCAAGGCTGAGGTAGATTAAGGTCGAGTTCCGCCTATATATGTATATATGTTACCTTCTTGATTTTTCCCTCTGACCCGGTTTGTTCCAACCTTCATTAGCACACACACTCAGGCCTTGGATGATGTGTCACATATGTTAGGTGTTGATGGTGGCAAGGCATAGACACAAAGGGGATGATGTTAAAGTCTTTTTAATGAGCACAAAACCAAACAAAAACATGAACAAAATGCTTTACCTTGTAGGATTTGACAAACGGAACTCACAAAATAATAACCAAACATACAGGGGACTGAACATACCATGAAAAACATACAAGAACTAAACAAACTAAACATGCTATACATACAGGGAGACCAAACACACAAGGGACTTGACCTTCTAGGGACTAAACACACAGGACAGACTACTAGCTGTTATGCACCTTAGCTGCTAAGCTAGTTGGTAGCTAAACAGACTAGTAGTCAGAGATCCAAGGGACGAACAGACGAGGAGACTAGACAGACTAAGATCTAAGCAGGTTAGTAGTGCAATGGTTAGTATTCATACAGACTAAGAACTAAACATGCATGGGAGGTTACTTATACACGAGGGTAAACACACAAAAGACTAATCCTACTAGAGGCTAATCCTACTAGGAGACACAGAGACAAAGAGACATACAGTACTAACAATACCTACTTAACCAAAAACAAATGTAAACTTAACCAAGCCGCTCCATACAACAACTGCCAACTAAAAGAGAAGATAACCAAACACAACAAAAGCCCACTTAACATAAACATAAATAATGCTTGACCCAGTTTCCCAGAACCAGCTGCTATTTATAAAAAGAACTAATGAGCTACCTCGGTTCAGGTGAGCACCCGCATCACCCGACTGAGGTGTCTTCTGGGAAACTGAGTCTACAAACAAAAACTACAAAACACTGCGCTCTAGTTGTTGGAGCAGTTGGAGACAAAACGGCATGTTCAAAAATGTTACAGCTCCAGCCACAGCAGTATACAGTATGATATTATAAACAAAATGAGCACAAATAAAACAATAATATGAAATGTCAATTTCTTCATGACAAACAGTTTTGTTTCTGTCTCTTTTTTCCATATTGCTTTGTGATCGTGTAGGACATTTTAAATCAAGCAGGAATAAAATAAAATAGAAAGTCTAAATATAAAGTAAAGCATGCTACATAAATTACACAGCTTACATCATCTATTTTATAGAATTCTGCATGCATGGAGGACATTTCTTGAGTGCTTTCACAAATAAAGTAATAGCACCAAACATTTACTTAAACACAGAAAATGCACAGAATACTGCAGAGTAACTTCATGCACACTATATGATAAAGAAATAATTACCTGCACAAAGAGCAGTAGGAGACAAAATGGCATGTTCAAAAATGTTACAGCTCCAACTATTCAGAACACATTTCAATTCATTAGCACATTAGCACACGGCAAAACCAGGTACATCAAAACGGAAATAAAACTATCAAAATAACACATACTGTATATAAAAAGAACACGAACGAACATGCACGCACGCACACACACATATATATACACTCACCTAAAGGATTATTAGGCACACCTGTTCAATTTCTCATTAATGCAATTATCTAATCACCCAATCACATGGCAGTTGCTTCAATGCATTTAGGGGTGTGGTCCTGGTCAAGACAATCTCCTGAACTCCAAACTGAATGTCAGAATGGGACAGAAAGGTGATTTAAGCAATTTTGAGCGTGGCATGGTTGTTGGTCCCAGACGGGCCGGTCTGAGTATTTCACAATCTGCTCAGTTACTGGGATTTTCACGCACAAACATTTCTAGGTTTTACAAAGAATGGTGTGAAGAGGGAAAAACATCCAGAATGCGGCAGTCCGGTGGGCAAAAATGCCTTGTTGATGCTAGAGGTCAGAGGAGAATGGGCCGACTGATTCAAGCTGATAGAAGAGCAACTTTGACTGAAATAACCACTCGTTACAACCAAGGTATGCAGCAAAGCATTTGTGAAGCCAAAACACGCACAACCTTGAGGCGGATGGGCTATAATAGCAGAAGACCCCACCGGGTACCACTCATCTCCACTACAAATAGGAAAAAGAGGCTACAATTTTGGACAAAAATTTTACCAAAATTGGACAGTTGAAGACTGGAAAAATGTTGCCTGGTCTGATGAGTCTCGATTTCTGTTGAGACATTCAAATGGTAGAGTCAGAGTGAGAACATGGATCCATCATGCCTTGTTACCACTGTGCAGGCTGGTGGTGTAATGGTGTGGGGGACGTTTTCTTTGGCACACTTTAGGCCCCTTAGTGCCAATTGGGCATCGTTTAAATGCCACGGCCTACCTGAGCATTGTTTCTGACCACGGCCATCCCTTTATGACCATCATGTACCCATCCTCTGATGGCTACTTCCAGCAGGATAATGCACCATGTCACAAAGCTCGAATCATTTCAAATTGCTTTCTTGAACATGACAATGAGTTCACTGTACTAAAATGGCCCCCACAGTCACCAGATCTCAACCCAATAGAGCATCTTTGGGATGTGGTGGAACGGGAGCTTCATGCCCTCGATGTGCATCTCACAAATCTCCATCAACTGCAAGATGCTATCCTATCAATATGGGCCAACATTTCTAAAGAATGCTTTCAGCACCTTGCTGAATCAATGCCACATAGAATTAAGGCAGTTCTGAAGGCGAAAGTGGGTCAAACACCGTATTAATATGGTGTTCCTAATAATCCTTTAGGTGAGTGTAAATAAGTATAACTCTCCAAACACCTGTTTTGACTGTGTTGTTGTGGGATATTGTGTGTAGAATGATGTGACATCAGTTATTATTTCTGATTGCATGGCTTTATTTGTCTTTGCGGCCCAACCCTAGACTGGGTCGTAACAGAATTGGGGGCTCATCCGGGATCCAGCTAAATGTTAGAAAGTACTCGTCTTCTCTTTTCTGCATTTTCCTCAGGCCTGTTAGTGTGAAAAATGGCATTCGACCTTACTATGTTTACGCTTTGTCCTAATCTGGAGGATTTTGATAAGTGTAGGAAGGATGATCTGCTTTTAATAGCAGATTTCTTTGATATCACAGTTCCAAGGCTAGCTGCAAAGAAGGATGTTAAAGTGGCATTGTATCAAGCACTAGTGGCTCTACAGGTCTTACCTGAAAGAGAGGTGCATCCGTGTGTCACCACCCCGCCCCTTCGAGGTTCGGGTGCTTCGGTTGTTCTGATGGAGCTGGAGCTGGAAATTAAGCGACAGGAATATCAGACGCAGCTGTTGCGCGTTCGGGAGAGGGAGCTGGATACTGAGAGTAAGAAGCTCGACCTGGCTGCTCAGAGTAAGAAGCTCGACCTGGCTGCTCAGAGTAGGAAGCCAGTGCCACTTCCACGGAAGTCTTGCTCTTCTCCAGTGGGCTATCCTGATCCCGTCAGGGCTGAGACCTCCAGTGCGTCTGCGTCCCCGCTTGCTCCAAACCAGACCTCTCTGGTAAGAAAGCGCAGGAAGCATGCTCTCACACTGGAACAAAGTATAGATTACGAAGTGGTAAAGGCAACTGTTCTCCGTGCATATGAGCTCGTGCCTGAAGCTTACAGGCAGAGTTTTAGAAACTCTGTTAAATCAGACAGTCAAACTTATGTTGAATTTGCTCGTGAGAAAGCCATCCAGTTTGATAAATGGTGTTCAGCTAGTGGTGTGATGAATTTTGAGCAGCTTAAAGAGTTGATGTTGCTGGAGGAGTTCAAAATTCAAATTCAAATTTTATTTGTCACATACACAGTCATACAGAGTACGATATGTAGTGAAATGCTTACACGACTACTACTGACCTTAAAAATGATAAAAGCTTATACATAAGAAAATAAATGTGAATAAAAGAAATACGTTAAAAATAAAATTAACTAGCAAAATAAAATATGCTGTACAAAAAAATATACTGTAATAAAAGTATACGCTAGAAAATAAGATTAAACTAGTGAAATGTACTGTACAAAGTAAATATACTTTACAAATAAGAACAATATCAATATAAGAACAAAATATCAATATAACAGATATAGAAATTTAAATAGAAATTTGTCAAAAACAGAAAATTATAAGTTTTGAAGTGGCTGGGGTGTGCAAATATGCATAGAAAATGACTTTGTAAAGTGACTTATTTAAAGTGTCTTATTTAAAGTATTTTGTAGTGTTTGTGTTTTGCAGTAGGTCTGTAGGTGAAAATATAAATATGATAAAGTGTCTTATTAAAGTGATTTGTGCAGTGGTCCATAGATGAAAATATAAATATGTAGTGCAAATGTGTCCAAAGTGGCCATGAATGCCCAGTCAGTGATGGATGTTACAAAAAGACAGTATTAGTCCTGTGTTCTGTTGTGATTGAGAGACCTTATCACCTGCAGGAAGAAGCTCCTCCTCAGTCTCTCTGTGTTGGCCTTCAAGGAGCGGAATCGCTTCCCAGACCGGAACAGAGAGAACAGTCCATTGTTGGGATGGCTGAGGTCCTTCACGATCTTCCTGGCCTTGGTCCAGCACCGCTTGCTGTAGATCGAGTGCAGGTCAGGGAGCTCGGTACGGATGATGCGCTCAGCTGATCGCACCACCCTCTGTAGAGCTCGTCTGTCCTGCATGGTGCTGTTTCCAAACCAGGTTGTGTTGTTTTTTGATCGAGCCTTTTCAGTTGTTGGTCCTAGACTGTGGAATGCGCTCCTCCCTAATGTTAGATCTGCATCCTCAGTTGAGGTTTTTAAATCTAAAAATATATTTAAATACAATATAAGAATATTTGTATTCTGTCGCTTTTAATTCTTGACTTTGCTATTGTATGTTATGTATGTTATGTATTTTATTGTATTTTATTCTATCATAGTTTCTTGGATGTTCAGTTCTTTGGTTTACGTAGTAGCATAAAGGGCTATATAAATAAATGAGACTTGAGACTAGTCATTTTGAACAAAATGTGCAATTCTAATCAAAGACTGATGCGCTGGTCTCTGATCATACAAGGGTTTAATCTTGCCATTACCCATAAGAAAGGTATGCTCAATTTAGTAGCTGACACCCTGTCCTGCTGTTAAATGGTTTCGTTATGTTTCTTTGATTTTTATGTGAACCAGTGGTTGGTTCACACTTTGGCAGGGGGGTGTTGTTTGTTGTTGTTTGTTGTATATGTGTATTGTCCTATGTGTGCAGGTCAGTCCATTCCTGATTCCAATCCAGGACTTGCAACTCCCATGCCTCTCTCTCAATCTAACTGGTGTGATTGTCTCTGACCCCGATGGCGTCATCATTGGCCGACCTTATTTAACCACTCCAGAAGCCAGTGCTGCGGCAGCTTTTTGGCTACTCAGCATGTTCTTTGTAGTGATGGGAAGTTCGAATCATTTTAGTGACTCGGTTCTTTGAATCTCGTTCATCAAAATGGACGAATATTTTTTTGAATCATTTCATTCATTTGATCAGAAATAAATTAAAATGTTGCGTTTTCAATAAAAATACCCACAATACATCAACATACACAAATTTCGGCTATAGTTTCAGTTATGAATATATTACAATGTAACTAAGGACATATTTTAATAAACAGAATGAGTAACTGACCTTTTATACCTTCCAATCTGAGTCGTTCTTTCTTTTGAATCTATTGCACCGCATAGCGTCTATGGGAGTCACGTGTCAAAAGAATGAACGACTCAGGACTCGAAGACCGACTAGCACAATCGTTCAATACTTTTTCCTGTGTACTGCACTCATAGCGTCTATGGGAGTCACGTGTCAAAAGAACGAACGACTCGGGACTCGAAGACCCACTAGCACAATCGTTCAATACTGTTTCCTGTATACTGCACTGCATAGCATCTATGGGAGTCACGCGTTAAAAGAACGAACGACTCGACTTGAAGACTTACTGGTGAGAATTGTTCAATAAAGTTTCCTGTATATAACATAAGTAGGTTTTGCGATGCTTTGCGCATGCGTGCCCAATAGAAAATGAACGAGTCACTCTCTGAGCTGACTTGCTCATCTGAGTCATGTTAAAGATTCATTCAAAAAGAACAAATCGTTCATGAACGACCTATCACTAATTCTTTGCCTGTTGTGTTTTTGCTATTTCTGGTGGTTGATGTGTGCTTTTTGGTGCATTTATTCGGTCCATGGGTCTGCCCTTGTGGCTTAGTAAGTCTGTGAAACTTAGTATCTTTTGTATGTAAGTAAATGTCTAGTCTCTGTATAAAGTGTTAGTGTTTTATGCATATATTTCTCTTTTTTTTACCGGTTGTAGGGGTGTGGCCTCAATTTTTCTTGGGTGTGGGAGGGGGTTTTTCTTAACTGTTTATGGATAGGGAGTTAGGGTAGCAAATTGTGTTTTATTTCTGTTTTCTTTTGTAGGGAAGTTAGAGCTTTCCTTAATCAGTATTTTTCAGTTTGTTGTTTTGGCCTTGGTCCACCCTGAAGTTCACACCGGTTATCTTGTATAGTACTTTATTCAATATATAATTTACAATCTATTACGTGTGTTTAGTTCTTGAGTTTGAAACAGTATCACACTCCTTCTACAGCTTACAATTATTCTCCCTAGACTGGGTCGTAAGATAATTTATATATGCATAAAAAGATTTTCATATTTGTGTAAATGCACATGAGAATTAATTTGGTGCATCCGGAAAGTATTCACAGCGCATCACTTTTTCCAGAGAGGCCAGACGGAAGCCACTCCTTAGTAAAAGGCACATGGCAGCAGATCTGGAGTTTGCCAAAAGTCACCTGAAGTGTGTGAATTTTGAAAGAACCAGTTTGCCTAAGATGCAAAAATTACTCCATTGGTTACCTTTTATCCAGTGTATTGTACTGAATTCAAATAGTTTCCTAGGAGCACAGGCAGGCATTGCATGCCACAATATCATTTGTTTATTGGTAAATTGTGTAAACTTTCAGTCTGTCCAGGACTGTTTGTAAGGACACATTTAAATCAGTGAATGAGTGAGTGAGATAAGGTAGGAAAATATTTCATACCCACATGCATTGGTGGGCCAATTAATATAATATTATATAAATCACCTTCAGATCACTACAGATTTACTGTAATTTAAAACTAGAATCCCTGATTTGCTCTCGCCACAATTTATCTTTATGGTATCTTACAATTAACTCTTTATTTTACAGTTGCCATTTAAATTTTTTAGGCAGGTTTAAGCCATACAGAAAATAAAATAAAATAAAGTTTTGGGAAAAAAATATATAATGTGCAATATAAAGTTATATATAAAGCTGAACAAAAAACTACATATGGTAGTGCAGTGGTATGGTAGTGGAACTCTGCACTACCATTAAGTAAATTTCACAGTAAGAATTTTTCAGTGTTGTTGCTTAAAAAATTTATGATAAATGGGAAAGGAAATGGGTTAAAGGAGGGAGGACAGAAAGAAAGGAAAGGCATGAATGTGCACGTGCAGGTCTGGTGGGTAGTGACCTGCTGGCATGCGAGCATAGGCTGGTGAGCCTATGGCCACAGCCCAGAGCGGTGGACAGCGGGCAGAGTCGCAGCGTGAGCCCGCATGGACAGCTGCTCCTTCCTCCGTCTGCTCGCGCTGACTCTGCTCTTGGCGGATTGCCAGACCGGCCCCTCCCGGGACTCCCATTTGAGGCCGCGCCCACAGAGAGAGCTGGGGCTGGGAACAAGGGCCGTGACGTGAACCTCCTTGTGGCCTTTTCCTCTTCGGCGGCAGGGTCACAAGAATCCGGCTCCATTGTGAGAGGTCATGGCTATCCTCGCCTCTTTGAAGTCCCTGGGGCGTGTTCCATTGCACCACTTGCATGCCGCTCTATTTTATAGTGCAGGGAGAAGCCTGGGATCATTAGCGGCGATAGTTCACCAGCCGTGCCTAATTCCGCGGCCCCACTCCTTCGCATACCTGAAGGGGAGGCCATTTAACTAGTGAGCTTCGGAGGGAGCGAGGAGCGATATTGATTTGGGTGCATGCCCATCACAGGCGCACGCCATGACAAGTGTATTAAAATGTATTGCACTGCCATCAACCTTAAAATTGTGTTACGAATGATGGCTGCAGTGCATGCTTTGGAATTGATCTTTAACAGGATATTGCAAATGCTTATCAAAAACCATTTCTACAGCATTTACAGAATGTTCAAATAAATTGTTCAAAAAGGCATTTCTAAAGGGATAGATCATATAGGGTAAAAATCTATTGTCTAATATAGATGGGGATTCTGTTATAATTGATATGAACTAAAGCCCCCCCCCCCCCAAACCTCCTCTATCATGTGCCTCCGCCCCCCCCACCCCATACACACATGATTTTGATTGATAGATTGATAGATAGATAGATTTTTTTTTTACTTTTTTGTATTTTTTTCATATACTATTCTTAGCTTTTATAATTTTCAAAATAATTATTATGAGTTTTAGAAATCTATAAATAGACAGACAGACAAACAGATTGTTTTTTATAATTTTTTTGTATTTAGTTTTTTTATACTTAACCTTTATGATTTTTAAAATAACTTTTATGAGTTTTATACAACTATATACAATGACAGATGACTAGACAATTATGGAATGTTATCAATATTGTAACTATTTTGAACAAGAGAACTTAAAGTAATATCAGTTGTAATGTGTAAACGCTAAATAACGTGTAAGTATTATTGTAAGTGTGAAGTAAGCTGCAGTTAATTTGTTTGTTGCATTCTGCAAGCATTCGCATACTATCCGCCCTAAATAATATTCAGTAGGCAGATATTATATGAGATATTATATATTATATTATATTATACGAATTGGGACGTAGGTCAGTGGGACACCTGCACTTGCTTATTTTTACAAAGAAGCGCAATTCGCGGTTCAGTGATGGACAGCGCAAGCCTCAGGTCATCTTCCACCTGGAGCTGATTTCGGTACTTTGTTTTCAAAGCAGTCGATTTTGAAAACCCGGCCTCACACAGATAAGTTGAGGCGAATGGAAGAAGTAATTTTATGGCGGCGTCAGATAACAGGATATTCAGGCATCACGCTCAACCAAAATGACAGCAGAGAGGAAGAGCTGTATAAGTCTCACAGTCTCGTGTCGCACTGGAAAGTCTTTTCCTGGGCTGATAAAGGGATCTCTGACCAAAGCAAATGAACTGAAATCCTCAGCGAAATAACGGCTGAATTGTTGTTTTAGTCCCTCTACATGCTGAGCGACTGTATCAATCAAAGGAGAGATATTTATCCCTGTCTCTTGCACACAGTCAGCGAAGTTGGGAAACAAGTCAACATTTTTATTAATCAGACGATCACCTGAAAGGTGAAATGCAATAAAATACATCCAGTGCCCAAATAATGCATTGTCTCTGTTTTTTCTTGAAAAACTCTTCCGATCTTTCTGCGCCCTACTGGGATGTAGTATGAGTACATATGTAGATATGTTAATATGTAGATACATAATCCTTGTGTTTAGGTGGTCTGTCTTTCCACTGGTGACAACTGAATAAGCATGCACCATGCACTTTAGGAGTTCTTCGGTTTACCTGCCTCAGGATTGACCGTCAAGTCCTTAATGGTACAGTATAATTCAGCCAGTTTTAAATTTGTTCATATAATTGGCCCCAAATAACTTCTTAGGGGAAAACACTGCCTACGATCAATTCTCTACCTATTTGATGATTTACCATGTGAATTGAAAACGCATGTATTATTAAGTGAAATCAAGGACATTCTCATCCGGTGACGAGTCTGCAAATAGATGCGAGGTTAAGGAAGCTTGCTGTCTGGTGAAACCACAACAACCTGGAGCTGAACACACTAAAAACAGTGGAGATGACTGTGGGCTTCAGGGGAAACCCTCCTGCACTTCCTGCACTCATCATCATGGACAGCACTGTGGCAGCAGTGGAGTCATTCTGGTTCCTGGACACCGCCATCTCTCAGGACCTGAAGGGGGACAATCACATTGACTCCATTTTTAAAAAGGCCCATCAGTATTGTATTTCCTTCACCAGCTGAAGATGTTCAACCTGACAGGAGATTTTCACATAATTCTAATCAATCCTAATTGAATCTGTCCTGTGCACTTCAATAGTTGTCTCATTTGACTCAGCTACTAAAGCAGAAGACTAAAAAGAACGGATTAGACTGCTGAAAGGATTATCTGTGCTCCCTTGCCCACCTTCAAGAACTGTATGTATCCAGAGTAAAGAAAAAGAGCTCAGAAAATCATTTTGGACCCCTCAAACCCAAGTAAAAAAAAAGTATGCTAAGTATATTAAATCCTAGCATGCCAAATCATACTTAAATGTACTTGCATGCCAAAGCATACTTAAAAGTTTGCTATTTTGGAACAACTAATTTTGTACTAAGTGTATTTAAGTTGTAATTAAATTGTACAAAAGCACAATTTTAAGTGTATTAAGTATACTTTTGTGTGCTAAAGTGGAACAACTTTAAGTATACTTTAGTACACTTAAAGTATATGGCTGTGTGTGTACTAACGTACATACCTGACAGTAATTAATACAATTTAAGTATATATTTAATGTATTATAAGTAGATTACAGCAATTTTTTACTGTATTACAAATACATGATTAATGTACTATGAGTATATTCTTATTGCAGCAGTAGCATGCTGTTATACTTCTAGCCAATTACAAATACTAAAAAAGTACACTTTGTGGTTAATACAAATATACTTTATTGTATCATACAGTACACACAACCCTCTATAATACTGTAGCGTTTTTCGACGCTAGCAGGGAACTTGGAGGACGAGTGAGTTTGGTGGCTACCCAATGTAATGACACACCTATTCAGCTATTAGCTGGAACTGGAGAGCGGTAGCAGAATGCAGCACATACACGCGAAGAGATAACACACATGTACACATACTCAAACTTGGCCGAAGCCACTAACCTAAACACACGTCCCAAACAGGGTGAACACAAAAAGAACACCTACCGCAAACCACAGCCCCGCCCACAATACTGTACTGCAAATGTGTTACCAGTACATTAAGTGTTTAGGATAATTTACAAATGCTAAATGTATTTTCTACACTATAACATGTTTTTGAAACCTATTACATCAGTAATTATGAGGCAGACTTTATTCATGAGTTCAACAGATTTAATTTGCACAAGGTTACAAAAAAGCACTACTATAGTTTATTTGTGCTCAACAAAACATCAGGTTGTTTTACAAACACACAAACTACAATATAAACTGGTGTGTGAACACAGACAGACATCAGTATTAGACTCTACAGGTACAGTATTAGTTTAAACCTGGTGTGTGAACACAGACAGACATTAGTATTAGAATCTACAGGTACAGTATTAGTTTAAACCTGGTGTGTTGATTCTGTTACACAGAGACTGAAAACAGGCCGAGAGCTACAGAGCCATTATACCACAAGCAAAGTACACAACACATTAACAACAACACATTAGACAATATAAACTATAGATTAAAGTATGTACTTAATTTAAAACCGTTAAATTTACCTTATGCCGATGAAAATAAAATAATAACGATACGAACTAACGCACGCGATGATGCAGCTTCAGCCGTTAATTCAAACTAGAAGTGGAGAACTGGGGAGCCAGTCAGAGAAAGGACAGTCCGAATCTGCCCGCCTCTAGCTCTGATTGGCTGGTGGGGCGCTGTCTAGTCTCCGGTTGGCTGGAAAAGTCGCAAAGTTTACCCCCCTGCTGCAGTTTGTGTGTCGCTTTATGACAGTGAGCGGACAGAAGAGGGAGGAGTAAAAACATAAATTATCTTGAACGGCAAAAGTGATTTTGAGCGCAGGAACGAGTTTGAGATCGCGCGCGCGAGGGAGAGATTCAGCGTGCAAAAACGAGTTTAAAAGCGCGCGCACACACGAGAGAGTAGTGCACGCAATATAAGTACATTTACATTTAACTGATAATATTCTGAGACTACCGTATATTAAAATTTGTATTCTAATATATACTTTCTGTACATTTGTACAATGATTATTTCGAGCATATTTAAAAAAAAATATACCAAAAATATATTGAAAAACAAGTTTAAATAAGTATACTTTGGAAATTAGACCAGCCTTTCACTTAAAGTATTATAATACAATAATTTTTTAAGTATATTTAAAGTTTAATTCCAAAATTTGGTAAAAGCATGATGTTAGTATACTTTTTATATATTAACTGATGGTACAACTTTTTGTTAGTATATTAGCAGTGTATTATGAGGATTTCAATATATTTGTAATACACTAAAGTGCATTTTTTTTTCACTGGGGAATCCAAGCCACCTTTTCTTCGAACTTTAGCCATGTGGTCGGCAGAACACTGAACACCAGGACAGTAAGGCACAAGAACAGTTTTTTACCCCAGGCAATCTACCTCATGAACAGTTAAATGTTCTCTTCACTGTGCAATAAAAATATGTACTATAGGTGCAATACTGTGCAATACTACTGATACACCTACTTTTATGCCGACGACATTCAACTTTATTCTATCTGTACACCTAAATCCCTCTGCCGAAATTGACAAAATCTCTGCTTTTGTGAAGGACATTAGAGATTGGCTTAACTTAAACTTTCTGAAACTTAATATGGACAAAACTGAGATAATTCTCATCGGAACCCCACACTGTAAAAACATTTTCATGTAAAATTACAGTAAATTACTGGCAGCAGTTTTGCCAGTAAAATGCTGTTTTATTACAGTATTTCTACTGTAGAAATAGACTACAGTAAATTGCTGTATTTTGATATACAGTTTATTACTGTGATTTTGTACTGTTTACTATATTTTAGTGGTAAATAATTATTCGGACAACTTGTATTTTTAACAGCATTTAAAAAAATATTTTTTTTTAGTCCTGCCCAATTCTTTCCAATTCTTTACAGTTAAATATTGTAAATCACAGTAATGCTGTTTCTTTTACAGTAATGTGCAGTATTTAAAAAAAAAAAAACAATCGGAAACTGTAAAAAAAAAATCCTGTAAATTTACATCAATTTGTTACAGTGCAGCACTCACCAGCAACATTTCCACCAATTTCACCTGCAAGATTGCTGGCTCTCACATCAAAACATCTACTTCTGTCAAAGATTTAGGAGTAATCTTCGACTCCACACTCTCCTTTCAGCCTCACATTAAATCTGTCACTAAATCTGCTTTCTTTCATTTGCGCCGCATTGCCCAACTGTGTCCCTTCATCAGTAACAAAGATGCTGAAACTGTCATCCATGCATTCGTATCATCACGCATTGATTTCTGTAATGCCCTTTTCATTGGTCTACCTGCCAGCTCCATCTCCAGATTACAATATATTCAAAATTCACTAATATTCACCAAACGTTCTGCTCATATACCCCAATCTTGTCCGATCTACATTGGCTCCCAGTTGCCTACCATATTAAATGAATTCTTCTCCTTGTCTTTAAATCTATAAATGGCTTAGCTCCCAATTATCTTCTCAATCTGCTCTCCCCCTACATTCCGACTCGTTCACATTGTTCCTCTGATTTTGGCTATTTTGCTGTCCCTCGGTACCGCCTCTCTTCAATGGATGGCAGATCATTTAGTGTTATTGTATCCAAACTTTGGAATTCTCTACCACACTCTCTCCGTTCTGTAAATAGCGTCTCAGTATTTAAATCTTTACTCAAAACTCGCTCGTTTTCCGAATGTTACATTCTTATGAAGTAAGACGTTTATGGGACAAGAAGTATCAAGGGGACATTTCAATCTATCAAGGTAATCTTTTGAAAATTAAACAAATCCATACATCGTTCTATTGTGCTTCCTCAAGCTTGCTGCTCTCTCTCTCCCTCTCTCACTGCACATGCACTGGGTGAGAGGGGAGCGCATGAAAGGTTGTTTAGTGTCTTGCCATGTTTTGAATTTATTAGTATTTGTTGTCACTAAAATATTAAACGTTTAGAGAGAGGGAGAGAGAGAGGTCGGGGGAGACACTGTCTCTCCGGAATGGAGTTAGGTGTGTCGTAGAAGATGGAATACAGATAGAGGAGGTGCTGCTAGTGGTGGGAGAGCAGGTAGGGTGCGAGAATATCTACTATCTGCTCTGCCTCCCAGGTGAATAAAGCAGTGGTGGTTTTTCTCACCAAGAAAACAATTGTATGCACGCGAATAAAAATGGGATACAAGTGACAGTCTCCCCTCTGTCTTCCCCTGCAACGTGAGTGGTTATCTCTAATGTGTCCTTGTTCAGGGCCGGGATGTGACCCAGTTGAACTGAATCTTACAAATCATAATTTGCACAACCATCTTGCTACCATCTTTAAATCATGCACTAATCAAACATCAAGTATACTGTACATTGTGTAAAAGCACCACCATGCCTCCAACAAACTCCCTATATGCACGTTACATCACTACACCTTCATTTTTTTCACTACCTAGTATTTTACATATGCTGCACACAGGATTACTTGCCCTACCTTACAATCCCTTTATGGACACTCTATTGCACATATACTCAGGATCCCCCGCCTTATTTAATCTCATTTAATGACAAGCTAAATGTTTTTTTTTTTATGTACATTGTTTTTGATAGTTGATAGCTACAAACAGCCGGAACCAAATTCCTTGTTTGTGTACTTTCTCTGGCGAATAAAAACTGATTCTGATTCTGTTGAGTAAGATCAAACAGTGGCATTTGACCTACTCCACCATCCCTGATGATAGTCAGACTATGACTTGCAAATGGGAAGCCATGATCACGTAGGATTTATTTGGTTATGCCAACCCGATGCAGAATCGTTCACTTCAAGTCTGGGGACTCCAACCAGTGTGTGCCAAGAAGTTTTTACGTTAAAAAATTACATGCATTTGTTCAAACTTTGCTCTTAAAGCACCATCATGTGCTTATTCATACATTTCCCCTCCCTGCAGCATGAAATCAACAAAAAGCAAGCTGCATTCATACACATCACTAGTTTCCCTGAAGTTGTGGGCAATCCATGGCACACACATTTAAAATAATTGTTTCAAGCACCAATCAGGAAGCTTGTGTGAAACATAAGATATTTCAATTCAATTCAAAAGAATTATTTAAGTTTGTATGGAATGTGAATGTGTATGAATCAGAATGTTCAGATTGTCCCCGATGATGGAGCCGAGGGCGACAGTGGCAAGGAAAAACTCCCTGAGATGGTAATAGGAAGAAACCTTGAGAGGAACCAGACTCAACAGGGAACCCATCCTCATCTGGGTGAAACAGATAGCAGGAAATGATCTGCATTTATACAGTGTGTTAGGTGGCAGCCAGTTCAGCTATGTTGATGTTAGTTGATGTTAATATGGAGTCCAGGTAGTTATTGGAGACTCAGGTAGACTTGTAGGAAATTCCAGTCCTGATCTATCGAGCAACTGCAGCCAAGTCAAGTCCTCAGAGAAACAGCTGTCAACATCAGTCGAGGCAGAAACGGTCTTCATGGTAGAGTGAAACCGTCCCCAGACACCAGACGCCTCCCCAAGAGACACACGGGGCATCCATGTGAAGAGACCTCCAACCAGAAGCGGGGCACCAGGATGGGTCAGACAGGTCCGGAGGGCAGAGGGAGTCTGGATCACTGGCAGCTCAGGAATGACATGTGTAGCTCGACAGAGAGAGAGAAGAGAGAGAGGGGGAGAGAGGGAAGAGAGAGGGGGAGAGAGAAGAGGAGAGAACAGTTAGGTATGGTCACAGTCACATAATGTATAATGTGAATGTATATTTACTGTAGAGTGCAAGCAGGGACTCCGGCAGGACTAACTATGACATCATAACTAAAAGGGGAGAGCCAGAAAGAAACACAAACATGAGGGGGAACTGAGATGTAAAGAAAACAATCACCTCACCGTCAACAAACCTGAGTGATCAAATGAGAGTGAGGAAGACAGCATTTAAACATACCAGTTCACCGTAATACTCTATGTCCATGAGTCCCCCAATCGATTATCACTGCAAAACTTTATCAACGCTACATTATCATTGATTTACTATACGTTTTTGATATTAGTACTAATTTGTACACCTATTTTTAGTTTTAAACTAATTAAACTAAACAAAATTCGGTCAGCAGGCGGCACTGTGGTGTATTGGTTAGCACTGTCGCCTTGCACCTCCAGGGTCCGGGTTCGATTCCCGGCCAGGCTCGATTCCCGTCTCTGAGTTTGCATGCTCTCCCCGTGCTTGGTGGGTTTCCTCTGGGTACTCCGGTTTCCTTCCACAGTCCAAAGACATGCAGATTAGGCTAATTGGCGTTCCCAAATTGACCATAGTGTGTGAATGAGTGTGTGTGTGTGTGTGTGTGTGTGTGTGTGCTCTGCGATGGATTGGCACGCTGTCCAGGGTGTACCCTGCCTCATGCCCTCAAGTCTCCTGGGATAGGCTCCAGGTCCCCACGACCTTAAATACAGGATAAAGCGGTATAGAAGAAGAAAACCTGCCACTGCTTGTATCAAATACGAACAGGAAGCCAACAATATAAGTGCCAACAATATCAAACTTGAGAATTGTTTAATCCTCTTTAGGGATAAAAAGATACTGAATAAATTGTATTCAGTTTAAAGCTATAGTACTGTATATTGTATTCTGCAAAATTAAAATTATGATCTAACATCTATTAACATATTTAACATATTAAAAATCATTAAACACTGTCAATGTCACGGGCAGGGATGAATAGGAGTGAGCCCAGTAGCACACAGTTCCTTCTTTTTATTAAATTATTTTATTAATGTCCAGAGATGTTACAGTAGGTGTATTGGTGCAGTAGGAGTAGAGGGGGAGGTAGTGCATGTCTCCACTGATGAGAGAGGAGGTGGGGCTATGACGCAAGGGAATCTCAATCACAAAGATAAACAGTTTTAGATACCAGGTTGAAATGATCTGTCATAGTCCAGGTGAGCGCAATACAATACTCTGAAGCACTTATGTTCAAAAGTCATACATATAATACGGTTGCATTAAATATTACATTCCTGAAAGTGATTGTGTTCAGTTAACTGCGACGCATGTTTGCAGACAAATGTAATATTTGTTCATGTACAGTAATTTGTCTCCTCTTAGTCACTGAAACATGTGACGTAGCTGCAGACGTAGATGGGATTCAAAGAATCTGGAAACAGAACGTAAATTGAAACCAACAGTCTTTCCAACAGAACAGTTCATGTTTCTTCAGTGAAGGTGGGATCAAGAGCAGATAGAAGTAAAGAATTCAGGGAGAGTCATTCTCGTAGTACAAGGCTCAAGACTATAAAGTTATTGTTAGTGAATATCTAAATGGAAAAAATCTGGAAGCAAGTGACATTCTCCCCAGACACAGTGATAATCCAAACAACAAATACAGAATCAAGAGACAATACTTTATACATAATATATTTTATAAGTATGTCTATGGGATATGCCAAAAACTGGTCATGTCTCATATGTGTACTATGTGTGTTGGCTGTGCAAGCTACACAGTGCAATTGCAATTAAATGCCTATTTAGTTACTATCCTGCAGGACAGACAAGCTCTACTCAGGGTGATACAATCAGCTAAGCGCAACATCCACACCAAGCTTCCTCATCTGCGCTTAATCTAAAAACATGTGGACCAAGGCCAGGATCATTGTGAAGAACCTCAGCCACCCCAATAATGTACAGTACTGTTCTCACTGTTGCAGTCAGGAAAGGACTTCTGCTCCATGAAGGCCAACACAGAGAGACTGAGGAGAAGCTTCTTCCTGCAGGCTTTACGGACTCTCAATCATAACATCACACAGAACTAAACACTTCGATCTGCTCCTACTCAAACACCACTCAGCACATTAACACATTGACACAGTCTCATAGCATATACAGCTTCTTACAAAATGAAAGTCAAGTCAACTAGCCTTTTATTGTTATTTCAACTATATATACAGTTCAGTACACAGTGAAACAAACAACATTCGTCCAGGACCAAGGAGCTACATACAACAATAAATTATCAACATAAATTAATAAAACTAACTAGCTAAGACATCTAATTATCTAAAACAACATATTAACACTATAAATTAACAAAACTCAGGTGATTGTGTTTATCTGAGTGTGTGTTTATCAGTCCAATCTCTTGTTATTGAGGAGACGAGTGGCTAGTGGGAAGAAGCTGTTACACACTTATAACTAAATAGCTGTCTGGATGTGAGGGCCTGAATGCTTCAGGTACCTTTCTCCAGAAGCCAGGAGGGTGAAGAGTGTGTGAGGGGTGTGGGGAGGGTATCCGTCACAAACCTGGGGGGTTTGTGGATGCAGTGTGTAGTGTAGATGTCTGTGATAGAGGGAATTGAGACCCTGATTAACTTCACAGCTGTTCTCTTGACAATCTCCACACAGGAGATTTTTAGCAGAGAGTGTTCTCACTGTGTCCTCCTGAAGTCCACAACTATCTCTTTTGTTTTATCATCTTTCAGACACATGCTTCTGTCTTTACACCGGTATGTTAGTCTCTGCACTTCCTGTCTGTATGCTGACTCATCATTCTTGCTGATAAGATCCACCACGGTCCGGTCATCAGTAAACTTGATATGATTGGAGCTGTGGTGGAATGTGGAATGTATACTCTGATTACCCTAACAGTGGTGAATTCCACTGCTTCTGATATCCCTTAATATCCCGGCTGCAAGCCGAGGTCATGTACCCTTTCCCGCAGCTCCAAAAGTGTTTGACAGTGCTACAGTATATACTGTACAAACACCGGTTGCTCCGATGTCCATATACCATGTAAAAACACGCTACAACACAAAATAAATAATAGCACCGTTTTGGACCTGGAGCAGCTGCTGTCTGCCACTGCTATTCGAAGAACTGATATTTATTGCTAATCCCAGACCTGTTATTTATAAGTTTGATGTAGAATTCTTCCCAGAATTCTGGGAGGCAGTTACAGAAAACACCAGAGCGCTTTTCTGCTTTGAGGCAATGTCAATTGCTAAAAGCGCTATACAAATAAAATTTAATTTAATTTTCTTGTTCCAGCTTCCCATTTGGAAGTTTCATTTTGATGTGCACATTTTTGCTTATGATATCTGGATGATTAAGGCCAGCCCTCAGGTCAGCAAGGGTGTAATTCCTTCAAACTACAATGATGACCTCTAACTTTGATTCCTCCTAAGTGTCATCCATGTCAGTGATGGTCCAACAGTTACTTCACCATCAGTGGAAATGTTAAGCAGCATGTCTACATCACCGGTCTTTGAAACAAGGTCTTACACTTGCACTTTTGTTTTCTTCTCCTTGCTCTAAACTGATCAGTTAATGCAACCATAGGGGGCACAATCCAGTGTCTTCTTATGCCAGTCCCAAATCTGGATAAATGATGAGGGTTGTGACAGGAGGGACATCCAACATAAAACATTTGCCAAATCAATCATGCAAATCATTAACAGGACTTCCATACCGGACTGGTCGTTGCCTGGGTTAACAACGACCGCCACCGGTGCTGTTGATGTCATGGGGCGGAGCGGATGAGGTGAATCCAGGCGCAGATGAATGACAGCAACGTAGAACGAGAATGAGGTCGGAATGCGGAAGCGGAGGTCAATACCGGGAGATCAGTCAGCGTTGCGTCGAAGCCAAATCGTAAAACGAGAGCCGTAGTCAGAAGAGGAAGCGCGAGGTCAAAACCGGGAGATCAAAGGACGAAGCAAACAAAATCGAGATGAGAAACTGAAAGCAAAAACGAGAGACAAAAGCGGGCTTGGCAACGTGAAAGCAGGGAAAAATAAACGCGAGAGAATCGAGGCAAAATAATGGGCATGAGGCAAGACGGCGTAGCTGGGACACGTGGAATGTAGGATTGATTCATGGTTGAGTGGAGCAATAGTTTAACAGCGCAGGGGTTGACTATCTTAGTGATGGTGAAGGGGCCGAGGTAACGAGGGGAAAGCTTGCGGCAGGTGGTCTTTAGGGGGATATCTCTGGCGGCGAGCATGACTCTCTGCCCCACCCTGTTCTTGGGAGCCTGAGAGCATCTGCGGTCGGCCTGTGTCTTATATCTTCTGCCGACCCGTAACAGCGTTCTCCTCGCTTGCAGCCAGGTCTTTCTGCATCGCCTGACAAAAGCTTGGACGGATGGGACACTGACCTCCTCCTCCTGAGATGGGAATAAGGGTGGTTGATAAGGCAGCACTGGAATGGAGACAAACCAGTAGATGACGATACTTGGGAGTTGTGGGCGTATTCCACCCAAGGCAGAAACTTGCTCCAGGAGGCGACATCTCGGGAGGCCATGCACCTTAAGGCTACCTCGAGGGACTGGTTCTTTCTTTCGGTCTGCCCATTGGACTGAGGGTGAAAGCCTGAGGACAGACTGGGGGTGGCTCCAATGAGTCTGCAAAATGCCTTCCAAAATTGTGATGTGAATTGGGGCCCACGGTCGGAGACGATGTCATTGGGAAGACCATGCAGCCTGAAAACGTGCATTATCATGAGATCAGCGGTTTCCTTGGCGGATGGGAGCTTGGGTAACGGAATGAAATGGGCGGCCTTAGAGAACCGATCCACCACAGTCATGATGCATGAGTGGCCATTGGAGGAAGGTAACCCTGTGATAAAGTCCAGGGCAATGTTGGACCATGGACGAGATGGGATAGGTAATGGTCTGAGGAGGCCTGCCGGCGCGGTGTTGGTGTGTTTTCATATAGCACAGGTGTCACATGCTGCCACGAAGCTGGAGGTGTCTTCCTTGACCGTGGGCCACCAGAAACGTTGTTGGACTTGAGACAGGGTTCGAGCTGAGCCAGGATGACAGGAGAGCTTGGAGCTGTGTGCCCATTCCAGAACTTGAGAACATAGAGGAAGTGGAACAAACAGGCAATTAGGAGGCACGTTACTTGGCCCGGGTTCATGAGACAGGGCTTGCTGGACCTTGGTCTCGATATCAAGCTCAGCTGCTGCAAGCATGATGGGGGAATGATGGTTTCGTTGGCAGTGGAGTCGTGAGTAGGTGAAAACTGTCTGGAGAGTGCATCTGGCTTGGAATTCTTGGACCCAGGACGATAGGAGAGGACGAAGTTGAATCTGGCGAAGAACAGTGACCACCGAGCCTGGTGAGAGTTTAGCCTCTTGGTGTTCTGCAGGTATTCGAGGTTCTTGTGGTCGGTCCAGACCAAAAATGGGGTCTCCGTCCCCTCTAACCAGTGTCTCCATTCTTCTAGGGCCAGCTTGATGGCCAGCAGTTCTCGATCACCGATGCCATAATTCACCTCAGCAGGCGTTAAGCGGTGAAAGAAGAAAGAGCAGGGGTGTAGCTTGTTGTCATGTGCAGCTCTCTGGGAAAGGACACCTCCTACCCCTGTGCTGGAGGCATCGACTTCCACAATGAACTGGCGTGACAGATCTGGAATAGTCAGGATTGGGGCAGACGTGAACCGTTTCTTGAGTTCCGAGAAGGCTTTTTCAGAGTTCATGTCCCAACGGAAACGTGTCTTGGGGGAAGTCAGGGCTGTTAAGGGGGCAGCAATGGAGCTGTAGCCTCGGATGAAGCGACGGTAAAAGTTGGCAAAACCCAAGAATCTCTGAAGTTCTGGTCTTGTGGTGGGCATGGGCCAGTTCATGACTGCATGGAGTTTAGCAGGCTCCATTTCAATGCCTGAGGGACCAATGACGAACCCCAGGAAAGTGGTGGTTGTTGTGTGAAATTCGCACTTCTCTGCTTTGACGAAAAGATTGTTCTCTAATGGTCTTTGTAGCACCTGTCGGACATGATGTTGGTGCTCTCCTAGGTCTCGGGAGAAGATTAAAATATTGTCCAGATAAACAAACACAAATAAATTCAGAAAGTCTCTGAAGACATCATTGATGAGGGCCTGGGGCGTTGGTCAGGCCAAACGGGACCACCAGGTACTCATAGTGTCCTGTTGGAGTATTAAAAGCAGTTTTCCATTCGTCACCCTCTCGGATGAGGTGATATGCGTTGCGTAGGTCCAGTTTGGTAAAAATCTTTGCTTCCTGGAGGAGTTCAAAGGCGGGCGCCATTAACGGAAGGGGATAGCGGTTCTTCACTGTGATCTGGTTTAGGCACCTATAATCGATGCATGGACGAAGGGACCCATCTTTTTTACCCACGAAGAAGAAGCCGGCTCCCGCCGGGGAGGAGGAGGGGCGAATGATCCCCGCCGTGAGGGACTCCGAGATATAATGATTCATAGCTTCACGCTCCCTGGGTGACAGAGAATATTGGCGGCCCTTGAGGGCATGGGACCTGGGAGCAGGTCGATAGCGCAGTCATATGGATGGTGGCGGGGCAGAGAGACAGCACGAGATTTACTGAAGACCTCCTTGAGATCATGGTACTCTGAAGGGACGGCGGTGAGGTCCGGTGGTTCCTCCACAGATGCAGGGCTGAGGCATGACGTGGCTGCAGCTCGCAGGCAGGAAGTGGCGCATGACGGGTTCCAGGCTACGATTGTGTTCCTGACCCAATCGAGTTGAGGATTGTGACGGGTTAGCCAGGGCAGGCCCAGGACAACAGTAGCATGTGATCCCTCCATGATAAACAGAGAAGTTTGTTCTAAATGGTTGCCCGAGACCCTTAGCCTGATGAGGGGAGTTCTGTGTGTGATAGATGGGAGCGGGCTGCCGTCAAGTGCCTGAACCTTGAGGTGGGTATCCAAGGGTAGACGCGGGGATTCCTAGGGTCTTGGCAGCAGTTGCATTGATCAGGTTGCGGTTTGAACCTGAATCAATCAGTGCCTGCACCAGGTGGGTCCGTTGCTCGTGGATGAGAAAAACTGGAAACAGGTGGCGTTGATCTGGGGATCTTCCTGGTGACACACCCTCCAATCCTCCCAGCTGGACTAGAAGACGCTCCCTTTTTACAGGACAGTTCTTGAGCTGATGACATGATTTCCCACAGTAGAAGCACGCACCATCCACTCTGCATCGTCGGCGTTCTTCAGGGGAAACGCGGGTCCTGGATCTCCTTCATAGGTTGGGGGGCAGGCAGTCGTGGTTCCCGTTGCGTGCAGGGGCCCCCACTTTGTGCCGGAGAGAAATGGAGCCGTTGGAGTTGGGTAATAACATCAGCAAGGGTTTGCTTGGTGTTGAGCAGCTCCTGCTGGTGAGCTCCGAGAAGTGCACCTTGACTCTCCAGCGCCGATTTCATGCGGTCAATATCTGCTGGATTAATTTCGCTGGCTGGATTATTTTGTCACGGGGTGGAGCGGACGAGGTGAATCCAGGCGCAGATGAATGACAGCAACATAGAACGAGAATGAGGTCGGAATGCGGAAGCGGAGGTCAATACCGGGAGATCAGTCAGCATTGCGTCGAAGCCAAATCATAAAACGAGAGCCGTAGTCAGAAGAGGAAGCGCGAGGTCAAAACCGGGAGATCAAAGGACGAGGCAAACAAAATCAAGACGAGAAACCGAAAGCAAAAACGAGAGACAAAAGCGGGCTTGGCAACGTGAAAGCAGGGAAAAATAAACGCGAGAGAATCGAGGCAAAAATACACAAGATAATTCAGCGATTTGAGCAGCGCGCAGCGCGTGCTTAAATCGCTGGAGTAATCAGTGGAGGGAATGAGGAACAGGTGAGCAGACGGGGCGGAAACGGGGGGCGTGGGAAATGCGCATGGGATAAACATAAGCCCGTGAGAATAAGTGACAGCGTGGGACAAGTGCAGACAGGACGTGAATCATGACAGTGGACCTACAGGGTGCTGGTGGAAATTGGGTTATTGTTGGTCAAAGAAATAGAGGAGGAAGGTGTGTTTGTAGGCAGAGAGAGAGAAGGAAAGGCAAGAGTTTAGGAGTGGCAGTAGGGACTTTGAATATTGGGACTATGACAGGGAAGGCAAGAGAAATAGTTGACGTGAATAAAAGAAAGAATATGGCTGTTTGTCCAGGAAACCAGGTGGAAATATAGCAAGGCTAGAAGCTTAGAGCAGTTGTTTTACTATGGTGTGGATAGTGTAACAGTTTCAACCCTATGTGCATGGGTGGCACCATGAAACACGGACACGAGGCGAGGTCTTACAGGGAAAAGGGTACTTTATTTTGAAAAAATGGGGAAGGAAAGGGTTAAAGGAGGGAAGATGGAAAGAAAGGGAAGGTGTTGCACGTGCAGGTCTGGTTGGCCGTTGCCCCGCTGGGATGCGGGCACAGGCTGGTGAGATATCCCCAAAGTTTGACAAAAAATTACAATGTCAAGCGGGTGTTTCCACCATTTGCCGCAATGACAGCTTGACAGCGGCATCTCATTCTCCTCACTAGCCTCATAATGTTGTTCTGAGGCAATACGAAATTGAATTCTTTCACAAGTGCTACATGCAGTTCTGCGGGGTGGGGTACGATCATCCAGTCTCTGCTTCAACTGGTCCCAGACGTGCTCTATGGGGTTCAGGTCAAGGGACATTGATGGCCATACCATATGAGGCACTCCAACTTCCTGAAGTCGAGCTGTGACAGGGGGCCCGCTTCCTCCAGTGCCTGTCTGCAAGAAAGTATAAAAGCAAGAAATTAGCTGAAGGTTGCAACCATAACAGCTTGTACAAATTTAATTCTTCCAACATCCAAATTTGGTCACAGCAATCACAGAGCAATCACAGATAACCTGAAATTTTGTCTGGAGCTTATGTGCTAGAGTATATACATAAAGGTTATATATAAAATGAGTAAATACCTGTAACTCTAATAGCTACATAAGCACAGCACTTAAGTTCATCATATTATACTGTTTTGGACAGGGAATTTTTCTGGGGCCTTAACGTAAGCAGACATGAGGGGTTAACTTTGTTGTGAGTTAATGTGAAAGGATCATCCTGTACATCTTATATGCATTAAAACTTTCACCACAAGATCCACGGACAATTACCAGAAGATGCCGGGATAATATAAGACTCTATTTAACAGCGTTAATAACAATAGTATTTAACATTAACTTACCGCCCACTCGTAGGCTCTCTGCTGGACCAGGCTCCACGCTGCCCGGTTCCAATGATGAAGGTAGATGTTGTCGTGGGACAGAAGGGTTCTGACTTGATCACACTGAATGGTTTTCATCCTATTGTTTATCTTTTCCTCACTTCAGTATGGCATGCGCTCACAGACAAAAATCAACTGTTCCCGGGGACAAGTGTGCTCGGAAACGGTTCCCGGACCCCAGTGAGACAATGCTTTAGTGGAGCAAAAAAGGCCAGGAGTGTGTACAGAGAAAGAGGCTAAGAAAGTAGGTGTAAGGGTTAACCCCTAGAGGGCACCACTGCGTCCGTTATTTCTGTTGTAGTTTGTTTTCTGTTCAGTTTAATTGTTAATACTTCAGTTCCCAGACTGCACCTCGGTCAGGTGACGTATGCCGGCACCTGAACCGAGGAAGGTAATTAAGAAGATTATAAAAAGCCAGTTTAAGTTGAAGACTTCGTGTTGCATTAATCGTCGTTAGGTTTGTGTTGGTGTTTTGTTTATTTAAGTTTAGTAGTATAGAAGTTCATTAAAGAGTCCTAGTTGCTCTCTACGAAGAGCTTATGTTTTGTTTTACCTTGTACTTAAATAAACATTATTATTGAACCGCCAGCTCGCCTCCTGCATTTATGCCACAAAAACGCCGACACACACCCCAGAACCATGACAGTAGGACATTAAGAAATCTGGAGAGTAGACAAGAGTACAGGGAGAGACAGCATAAGGTGAAGATAGAGGTGGCAAAGACCAAACAAAGAGCATATGAGGACTTGTATGCTAGGTTGGGCATTAAGGAGGGAGAGGTGGATCTGTACAGGTTAGTGAGGCAAAAGAGATAGAATGGATGTGTAGAATGTTAGAGTGATTAAAGATAGAGATGGAAATGTACTGACATGAGGCAAATGAAAGAGAATGAAGCGTAGAAGAGGTGACTGTTGTGAAGCAGGAAGTAGCAAAAATCAATAAGAGTGAGGTGAGGAAGGTTGTGAAGAGGTTGAAGAGTGGAAAGGCAGTTGGTCCTGACAACTGTGGAGATGTGGGAGTGCTTAGGATGCTCTATGGCTAAGAGACCGTGGCACTGAAGAAAAGACAGGAGGCAGAGCCGGAGGTAGGAGCGCTGAAGATGTTGAGGTTCTCTTTGGGAATGACAAGGATTGATAGAATAAAGAATAAGTCCATCAGCGGGACAACCCATGTGAGATGTGAGATGCGGAGCCTCAACGACGCTCTCTCCCCCCTCTTAGCTCTCTCCATATGAGTTAACCCTTTCATGGAGTAAGCTGTATTCATCCCGTGTTTTTCCTGCCATCAACTTATTTATTTATTTAAATATAGTTTATGTGGAAGCGCGGGGTTATATGATGACGCCCAGATAGAAGAGACGCTTCACAGGCTATCTCTCTCCTGGGACATCATCCTTCCTGGAAAGCTTATACTTCCTTTCTAGCTGTGTAGACTTTCATCTTCCCTGGAGGGGAAAGCTTTTCAGGCAGTAGGTCAGCTTGGTGCTCCTCTGCATACCATGGCAGTTTTGCAGGCCTACCAGGCTGACCTGCTGAGAGACTTGAGTGCTAGCGGGGCTCTTCAAGATAAGGCGTATTGGAATTATGCCGAGCTACAGACTTGTCTCTTCGTGCAACAAAGCAGTGTTATCGGCCATTTTATGGCTGCTATGGTTTTCGCAGGAGGCACCTGTGGCTAAATCTCAGGCGCATCAAGGATAGGATTGGTCATTCCTCCTTAATGCCCCTATCTCGCCTTCTGGCTTGTTTAGCGATGTCGTTAACTCAGCCGCCACTAGGTTCTGGGGCGAAGTTATACGAACAAGCTTTTGGGAAATTCCCTCCCCGCCGTGCTCAAGAGTCAGGATTGTCGGCCCACCAGTCTCGACCGGGTCTGACTCTTGCGAGGCGTAAAACACAAGGAGGGTGTTTTTCTTGGACCGGGGCACCTCCTCATAAATATTGGGGTGCGCCGCGTTGCACTATCTGCCCCAAGAGGTCAGACTGATTAAAAAAAAAAAAATTAATTAAAAAAAAAAATGGGGGTGGCCCCCCAATAGGGAGAGGCACCCAGAATTCCTTTCAAACGAAGGAAGTGTTCTCCCTGGCATCCCCCCCCCCCCCCCGTTTAACCAAGCCGCCGAGACTTTTGCTCTTTTCTGAGAAACTGGCAGCATGGAAGCTACTGCCAAGTATATCTCCTTGGGTACTAAGCACTGGAGAGAGAAACTACAGGATTCAGTTCTCACTACACCCTCTGTGTTTTCAATGACGTGGTCTCCACTTCCATGAAACCGGAAAGTGCGCATCTGCTGACAAGAGCTGCTGGGGAAGGGGGCCATGGAACATGTTCCCCCACCAGACAGTGAGTCAGGCTACTACAGTCGGTATTTTTTAGTTTATTTTATTTTTTGCTAAATTTCTTTCATTTTTGTGAAGCTGCTTTGAGACAATGACCATTTTTAAAAGCGCTATATAAATAAAATTGAATTGAATTGAATTGAATTGGTTCCCAAGAGGAACGGGGGCTGTGTCCAATTTTTCAGATTTTGCGGGCTCTTCCGCTATCTGAAAATCAATAAATACAGTTTCAAATGTTGACTGTCAAAGTGATTGCTCTCAAATCCTACCAAGTGATTGATTTCTGACAATCGATTTAAGGACGCTTAATTTCATACAGAAACATTGCCACAACACAGGAAGTTCCTGAGGTTCGCTTTCGGGGGCAAAGCTTACCAGTATCGGGTCCTTCCATTGGTCTAGCTCACCCGCACATATACAAAATGCATGGATTTAGTCCTGGCTCTTACGGGAGTCCCAGGGCATCCGGTAGCTAGCGCTTCGACATCAGCATGTCGTCCTAGCTCATCTCTGTTCTCAGGATTGAGACCCAACTCCAGGAAAGCGTGCTCTTTCCTGTTCAGAGTACAACACATTGGGTGCCATATGGGATTCGATCGTAAGCGGGCACAGCTGTCTCCCGCTTGTGTCAAACCCATTCTCAACACCCTCAAGGAAAACAAGCTAGACCAGAAAGTGACCATCACTTTCAGAGATCCTTGCTCTCATGGCAGCTGTATCCACGGTGACACCTTTGGGCCTCCTGCACATGAGAGCATTTCAAGTTGTGGCTATGAACCAGGGGATTTCACTAGGGCCAATCCCCAATAAGGGTTACGCGCCAGGTGCTTCGTACCCTTTCTATGTGGTTTAGACCCCGGTTTCTACTATGGGTCCCACTCTAAGTTCATCTTGTCGTCGCTCATGCTAATGACAGATGCTTCCCTCACAGGCTGGGGTGTGGTCTCAGATGACCGTCCAGCCCAAGGGAGCTGGAGAGGCCATCTTCTCGTGCGGCACATCAATTGCCTCGAGATGATACCTATCTATTATTAGATCTATTTCTGGCCCTAAAGCAGTTCCTCCAGCAGTTGAGAGGCTGCCATGTCCTAGTATGGGTGGACAACACTATGGCAGTCTCATATATTATCGCCAGGGCGGACTGTGCTCGCGCCGATAATAGCTAGCGCACCAGGTTCCTGTCCATCAGGGCGATTTACATTCCAGCATGTAGTAGTACTGTCCAGTCTATCTCTGACACACGGGGAATGGAAGCCCCACTCCAAAGTAGTCAGGGAGAAATTTCAAGTAGCAAGGTGGGCCTCTTGCCTTGCAAGATATGCTTCACCTTTTACTGCTCTTCAGATTTACGTCCACAGATTTATGTTTTCTCTAGCCCTTTTCACCTAATATCAAGCACACATAAAAAAAAACATTTTGACTTTTTATATATTTAACCTAAATCTCTTTTGGTAGATAAAATGTGTTACCTTTATTATGATCAAAATAGTACAAGACATTTACATGTGATAATTTCCATATTCTTGTTCCTTGTTCTATTTCCTTTGATAAGGTATTGAACAATAAAAAAAATTCAGCAAGGCATACAGAAAATTCAAATAATGATAAGAATGTAAGCTTTGTAAAAAAAATAGGCAATTTTGAATTCAACCGAATCTTTCCAACTTGGGACAAATTGTAGGTTTTACCAGATTTTTATCTTTTATGTTTTACAAGGTTTAGAGAGAATGTAAAAGTTAATTTATAATGACTTTGCTATGCATAAATGTCATAAGTCACATACTCTGTATGGCCTAATGCAATACAGACCAACAGAAACTACCATTAATGTGTAGCCTATAAACATTTGCAAAATATTCTATATATACTTTAAGTGAGGTAAAGCACATTTTATATGAATTCATATAAGATAATGTCAAGACACTGAGTTAAACACTTTTCAATAACAGTAATAGACACAGCACCTGGCATATACTGTAGATATATAACCATCAGTATAAATGCATGGTTACCTTTATTTACTCTCTGGTACACAGGATAACACTACGGCATCAGTCTTGTTAGGTTGTGGCCCTGACATAGTACTGTATGTTCTGGCCACATGTTTTACTATTTCATTCCCCTATAGTCATTAGGTGTGTTCGAGCTCATGCTGCGGCTGCGCAGACCGATCGGCGAGATTAGCCGAAAGCAGTCAGGGAGGAGCTGAAAATGGAGCCGTCAAGTCGGACACGTTGGGGATCTCGTTGCTTCCTCAAACATGGCAGATCACGTGGCATTTACCTACTTTATTGCATATGAACTGGAAGCTGTAGAAATACCTTTTTTGTTGGAAGAAATGCAGCAGAATGAACAACGACGATAAGTTTATAAACAATATGTGCATGTGTAAATCATTTCATTTTAAAGTAACTGAACAAATACTGTTTTACAAATCAAGCTTATACTTAATCAAATGAGGTTTTGTTTAGTGTTGTTATATTATGCTTCTGTAAACAATAATTAGCTGTAATTGCTGTTGGAGAGTATCCCAGAGGACCAAAATAACTCATCTATTTGCTGCAGAAAAAGCACAATGTAATACGAAAGTGACTTTGTAATAAGATGCAAAATTATCTTATACTATCTGGACGGAGGATGGGTTTGTGGCTTCTGAAGGGTTACCACCCACTACATCAGGGTGGTAGTCGGTAGGTCCTGGCTAATGGGTGTCTGTTGCACAGGGCACTGGCTGGTTGGTGGTTTCACAAAACTGAGATTTAGGGGTACAGGTGACTCAGTGGAGGTAGAGGGACACGGAGAAGGAAGTTGGGGGGAAACACTGCAGGACAAGCTAGATCACTGATAGGAGCTGTTTAGAGAGAAAGCTGAACATTTAGTTGTCACTTACAGTATGTGTCCAGTGTGTTTGTTCATCACAAGTGTTTACTTTGTTTTGTGTCAACGGCTGTAACTTTTGCCATGACACCAGAGAGGAACTTCTGATCTAAGGAAAACTTACCAGTTTTCATTCTTTCTGCAATTTCCTCTGAAACCTTAAGAGTAAAGGTTCTTCCTTTGCTGTCCTTCACATTCATTGTTATACTGTATTATTCATTTTGTTTTTTCTTGCACTTGGTAATGCATTGTCTTTATATATGCGAAGTGAGAGACCATGGCACTATACTCAATGTGTGTGACTCGTTATGTCTAATAAAAACTAATTAATGCAATAACACTTAACAGATTTCAATTTGTCTGATTTAAGTGGTTGTCTGTAATTTTTGTGGTTTAGAATGTATGTCATATTTATGGCATAAACAAGGTTTAGTAAACTAAAAACATTGAACATGATGACCTGCACATTATAAGGAATTAGGCTGTTTTTTGTAGTTTGATTTAGATTGTAGTTATGTAGTATAATTTTGCAGTTGTGTTTTGTGGTATGTATTTATTTTTTACATTTAACCGTTTTTTTACATTTAACCTTCAGTTAGCTAAGGGCAGGTTAAATAAACCATAGATGCACAAGCACAATGTATTTGTCTTTCTTATAATTTATACCAGTGTATAAAAGTGATCTGAATGTTGTATTTTTCAATTGACAATGCACACTAGCACAATGCAGCACATGCAAGTGGAGCAGCAACTACAGATTTCAGCATCAATCAATGTTGACCCCATTACATTAAATGTCTGTGACATTTTAGTTATTCCATAAAAATATTACTTAAATATGCAGCTGAATACTATAAGTTGTCTGTATGAAAAAAGTACAATAATAAACTTATGCACAAATCCAATATAAAGAATTTAAGGGGAAAAAATGTACGGCAGTCAAAAGATTGTAAACTATTTACGAAATGGCATGCAAATTGATTTGTTATGCAATTATATGGATTGAAGCACGAAACATTCGTGATCATCGTCATGTGGTGAATGTGGCCAAATCAAATTCAAATTCAAATTTTATTAGTCACATACACAATCATACACAGTATAATATGCAGTGAAATGCTTTTATACGACCGCCAGTGACCTTAAAAAAAAGAAAATAAGAAAATAAAATCTTGTACGTAAAATAAATAATCAATGAAAAGGAAATACTAAAGAAATAATTTTAACTAGTAAAATCTGTAAAATTAACTGTGCATAAGGGCATAATAAAATATTGCAAAAATATAGAAATATGGTATTAAAGTGTCAGTGGTTGTGCAAATATGCATGAAAGGTGACATGTGCAATTGTCCAGATGTATGAGTATTTAGTCCAATCATGAGAAGCTGTGACGTCATCACAGCCTGGTGCAGTCGCTCCTGAAATGCTGCGCTGGCTGAGCAAGCCGGCTGTTCTCGAAACGCTCTCACGTTACTTTAATGCCACACAAAATTTCTAACCGGCATGCACTATTTTTAAGTCAGCCGCCGATCGGTCTGTGCCGCATGAAGTCGAACGCACCTATTATTAAGTCATGGCCACAAAATAGTATCCCATTTCTATGCCTTAGTATGTCATGTGCATGGAATATTTGAATATACACCAGATGGTCTCTGTAGCACCCTTATGCTTATGCTGTATAGGTCATGGGTGGAGATTTAGGAATATGCTGAAATATTCTGACATAGTCCTTTCCTCCAGAAGGCTTATTCTTTGTCCATGTGTTCAACTGCATTATGGATTCTCTGGGTTGCTGATTGGAGCTTCAGAAGTTCAAGCCCTGCTACTGCTGTTACCTTATACTGTACCTCACTGCATGCAGTGCTGATACCAAACCCGGTTAGAAAAGGGAGGGTATAAAAGTTTCTTTCTGATAAGACATCCTGTCCCAAAAAAAGGTTAGTTCAAAGAAATCATTGCAAGCTCAATGGTATTAGTAGTATCAATAGTATTTATGCTCACGGTGAATGTATGCAAATTTGTGACTGCAACCATACATATTAAAAACTCTAGTAGTCCATCCTTCTCTTCCCCATCATTCTGAGATTTCCATACACTCTGTTTTGTAAAGTAGGAACCAAAGCATTTAAGCTTAAAAGGAGTCTCTTAAGAAAACGCATAACAATTTGTTATAGCATTTTTTAAATTTCGTGTACGTTTTAACAGTTTGCTCTAATACTTCAAATATTTACTTAAACTCAATAGACTGAAATATTTTGTACTGTTAAAATGTGTAGTAAAAACATTTTATCTTGGAAATAAGCTTTATATGTTTAAAAACAAAGTCAAATGTATCTACTATTTTCTACAAGATATCGTAAAGAAAAGTATATCAATCCATTTTAGAGATTTGTACCAATTTTAAGTTTTACATTCTCTCATTGTAACTTTAAACTGTTATTTCTCGCCAAGAAGGTAATAGACAGCACAGTGGTGTAGCACTGTAGCCTCGCGCCTCAAGGTTGAGAGTTTGATTACAGACTCAGTTCTGTGTGCGTGAAGTTTGCATGTTCTCCCTGTGCTTGGTGGGTTTCATCCAGGTAATCTGGTTTCCTTCCACAGCCCAAAGACATGTAGATTAGGTTAAATGGCGTTCCCAAAATTGCCTGTATTGTGTGTGTGCCCTGCAATGGATAAGCGTTATAGAAGATGAATGAATAAATAAGTTAAGTTACCACAATGTGGTATCCTGTATAATTATGAAATAAAATGCAATTTCAAGGAAAGAAAAAAAAAATAATTTTGGATTGCATAGTATACCAGCAGAGGAAAAAGTTCATTTTCCTTATTTTAAGAATAAGATCATTTGCATGATGTCTGAGTATAAGAATATAAGAATACTTTTCAGTAAAGGATCTGTGTGTGCTTTTTAAAATTGTCTCTTATTGTAAGATTTTTGCTTAATTACTAATCTACCAAATTCAGTCTAAGTAAAATTTAAATAAGTCTAACGTACATAATTGTATTCATTGCTTGTAATAAGCACAACTAGCCTAAGGTCTGTAATAGCTTTAAGACCCTTTTACCCATGATTATTTCATAAGTGCACCAGTGATTTCAGGCCATGGTGAAATCTTGAATCGGTATTCCGAAACATTTTCTACTCGAAGCATGAACACTAACTTGTTCTCCTCGTTTGAATCACAAATGATCAAGGTTGGTGGAAGGTTTTTTTTTTTTTAATATAACTCTCCCATCCTACATGTTAAAATAGTTTATGTTGTTTGAAGTAACAGATGTACATGATTCCAGGCATTTGGGCAAACATATAAAAACTCTCTTTGTTGTTAATAAATGTAATAAAAATATTGTCTTTTAAAATTTATTTGGTGACTTTCTTTTAGCAACCATTAAGCTGTGTAATTTCATAATACTTGGTAACTTTAATATTCTTATACTGTATGAATCTCATTGGTTTAGGTCCAGCACACACTTAAGGTCATATTCTAGATCTTGTTTTAAGTTTAAATGTTTATTCTGTTCAAATTGAGGAGTTTTTAATTTCTGATCATAGCTGTGTGATTGATTTGTTATTTAAACTAGACTTTATAACTTTGCAGGAAGTTGTTAGATTACACATTATAAAGAATTACTCTGCAGCATGCTGTAGTTCTCTGCTGTATTTTATCTAACCCCATTGGATTTGTCAAATTTCTTGTCCACATGGTTCCTGGGGAACTCGCTTATAAACTCTGGATCCAGTATATGCAAGGTTAGGACCTATGAGTCCTGGTCCTCTGGTCCACATCCTTCCTAGTGCACTTGGTACTGAGTCATTCTTTGGAAGTTCCTCAAGTCGAAAATCGGCCTCACCGTGAATGAATAGTACTGCACAAAACTGGCTCATGGGTGGAGGAGGTACCTAGAGAGGAGGTATGTATAATAACAAGGTGTTATAAGCATACTCTACCTAGATCAAGTGATCTGCCCATGAACAGGGGTTGGAGGATACTAGACACCTGCAAGAATGCTCCAGGTTCTAGTTGACCATTTCTGTCTGCCCCCTTTTTTTTATTTTGGGTGAAAGCCTGAGGACAGCTGTGGCCCTTAAGAGGTCACATGTTGATTTCAGAATCGCAAAATTAACTAAACCTGGTGCTCCAAATTATTGTTTTCTGCTAAAGAATAGTTCAAGAAAGTCACTGCAAGCTCAATAGTGTAGTCATATTTATGCTCATGGTAAGTTTATGTAAATGTGTGACTGAAACACCTGTAGTCCATCCTTCTTTTTTTTTGTTCCATCCTTCTGAGATTTCCATACACTCTGATTTGTAAAGTTTGAATCAAAGTAAGTTGTGGTTCATACAAGTATTTAAGCTTAAACGGAGTCAAAGGCATTTAAGAACACTGAAGCATAGCAAATTTCTACCACTCTTCGTGTTTCAGGTATGTTTCAACATAAGATTCTGCTTTAATGCTTCAGTTACTTATCTAATAAATGTAATTGTTTTATACTGTTTAAATGTAATCAAATTGTTTAGAATCAAATAAACAAATCTGTCAGTGGGGCACGGAAATTTAAATATAAATACTTTAATAAGACAAAGTTAGATGTATTTTCTTAAAATTACACTTTTAAAATGCAATACAAGACTAAATAGAATAGAATAACCTCCCAGAAACTGTGTATTATTATTATTATTATTATTATTATTATTATTATTATTAAGTTTATAGAGCATATTGATGTAATTTAATTTCTATTTTAGAAATAACTGTTAAAAACTAGCAATGATAAAATAAAAATCTAAAAGGATATAGTATCTGCTACTTTATTTGCATACATTTAATATAAAATTCTATATAGATATGACTTCATTTAGAATAGTTTCACAAGCTAAGATGACACTGTTTTACTTATATTCATAACTATATTTGGCTTCTTTCTAGCAGGGCTGTTTTTGAAGGGTATTCAGTCTATTTCAGAGAGTGCAGAAATCTTTACACTGCAGGTAATTAAAGTTAAAAAGTGCTCACAGATCAAAAGTTTAGAAACACCAATTATGTCATAAGAATTGAAGCCACTGAGGAGATCTAATACCATGGTACATGTTAAGGAAGTATGTATTTAGAAATTAAAATGTTCAAGAAAAATAAACTGATTTAAACTTTATGGAAAGTTTGCTGTTTTGAGTTCTGCATTTTCAAGTTTTATAAAAATACAGGCTAGAACTGAAAGTGAAATGATGCACCTCTGAAGCTAGGAGAGGTTCAGATGAACTGGGAAAGACCTAGCTTGATACAGATGAACTGGGAAAGAATGAGCTGTGAGCCACCAGAACGTCCCACACATCATCATACATTTATGCAATTTAGAAAGGCTCACACAGCTGTGTGCCCAGTGGGACAAATCAAGGTGTTCCCTTTCAAAGGCTACACTCGATGCGGCGTGAAAACGCTATGGGAACATCTTTTCGTGTTGCTGGTTGTGAAGCATGTGTGTATCAAACATGCCAAATTTTGACTTATATAACCTCGGTTTACTCCTATTTATAGGTTATAAATACGAGTAAACCGGAAACATTCCTCAGATCTTTTGTCTTCAGACCACATTGTGCGTGTGTGTTACAAGCAAACTCAAAATAAATTAAAAAGCAAAAGTGTTTAACTCACCGATATAATGGCGGAGTTTAAAGTGAGATGTCCCACTCCTTGCGAAAATTTCCTTTCGGAGGGCGATGTGCACACTTTTTGGTTTGAGTGTTTGGGTTAAAAGCACGCTCTCCAAGGGATCCAAGGAGACTGCGAACACTGTGATCTTCTTCCCATGAAGGTGCTTCGCGCGTGCCTCGTGTTCTGTAGAGAACCACGCGCCGCGCTGCACTCCCGGGGATCACAAGCCAATCTGGCCGAGGCGCGTGATATGAAATCTCCTCTCCTTTCTCTCACCCTCTCTTCCGATTGTGAAGTCTCTCCTTCCACTTCACAAGTGCATCACAAGTGCTTCTCGTGAGTGTGTAGAAGAGACTCGTTCTCTTGCTTCTGTGGAAATGGAAGTAGCTACCTCAGAATGCTCCTCTAAGGAATATAGAGAGTATGAGGAGCTGCTTGAAGTCTTAACACATGCAGTCGAATGGCTGCACATTGATTGGCCACAGGAGCAAGCCCACCCCAAACGTTCAAAATTAGACGACAGATTTCTGTCGGGTGGCCAGGAGATGAAGCCACAACGCCGCTCTCTTCCCTTTTTTGACGACCTCCATAACGAATTAACTCGTTCTTGGAGTAAGCCTTATTCAGCCCGTATTTTTGTACCATCGACTTAGTTTTATGCGAATATCATTGATGCAAAAGCACAAGGTTATATGGTGATGCCCCAGATAGAAGAGACGCTCGCAGGCTATCTCTCTCCTGGGACATCATCCTCACTAAAGAAGCCAACACTTCCCTCCAAGCCGTGTAGAACTTCTTCTACCCGGGTAGGAAAGGCATTCCAAGCAGCAGGTCAAGTCGGCGCTTCTTTGCACACCATGGCGGTCTTGCAGGCTTACCAGGCTGATCTGCTGAAGGATTTGAGCACGAGCGGCACCATGAATGAGAAAGCATTCACAGAATTATGCCGGGCTACTGACTTGTCCCTTCATGTGACCAAACAGACGGCCCATGCTATCGGCCGTTCTATGGCCTCCCTGTTGTTCGCAGAGAGGCACCTGTGGTTAAACCTGACAGGCATCAAGGATAAGGATCGAACCTTCCTCCTTGATGCCCCTGTCTCACCTTCCAAAATGTTCGGCGACGCTGTTAATTCCGTCGATACTAGGTTTCGGGAGGCTAGGCTATACGGACAGGCTTTTGGGAAATTTCTCCCATGCCGTGCTCAACAGTCGAGACTGTCTGCCACCCAGTCTCGACCGGATCTGATTCTAGCCAGACGGGAGGCACAGCAGGAGAGCTTCAGCATCCGGGAACCCCCCCGTAAGGACTGGGGTATGGCTCACAAGCCGCCTCAAAGAGATCAGACCACCGCACCATCTTCTTTTCTAAGAAGAAGTCCTGAAGCTCATGCGCCCAGGACCGTGGGGGTGACCCAGGGAGGGGCGCGTAACATTCTTTCCGATAAGAAGGTGTCCTCCCTGGCACCCCCAGGGGGGTCGGTGTTCAGTTTTGGACAACACCAGTCTCCAACAGCACGTTAGTCCTTCGGTCATATACTGCTATACTCCAGGATGCCGAACCACTAACACCCCCCCTGTGCAGCCGAAGTGCTAAGACTTGTGCCCCTTTCGGGGAAACTGGCAGCGTGGAAGCTACTGCCAGGCATATCTCCCTGGGTGTTAAAGACTGTAGAAAAAGACTACAGGATTCAGTTTGCACATCGCCCTCCACGTTTCAACAGCATGGTCACCACTTCCGTGATACCAGAAAGGGCGCATCTGCTGAATCTCGAACTGCAGGTGTTGCTGGAGAAAGGGGCCATATAACAGGTTCCCCTTCCAGGCATAGAGTCAGGCTACTACAGTCGTTATTTCTTGGTCTCCAAGAACAACCGGGGGCTGCGTCCAATCCTAGATCTTCATGGGCTGAACCGCTATCTCAAAAAGTACAGATTCAAAATGTTGCCTAATTGTTTCAGTGCTGGAGTTCCTGCAGGAAAAGTTGTCCTCGGGCTTGTGCCCTAGTACTCTCAGGACGTACGTAGCTGCTATTTCAGCCTGCCACGTTCTGATTGATGGGGTTAGTGTGGGAAAACACCCTTTAGTTGCCCGTTTCATTTGTGGAACTAAATGGTTGAGGCCACCCACTAGAGCCACGGTTCTTTCGTGGGATTTATCTATCGTGCTTGAAGGTCTAATTGACACCCCTTTTGAACCACTAGAGTCAGTGCCTGTAAGGTTTCTGACTCTTAAGATGGTTTTCTGATGGCCATTACCTCTCTGAAGAGGATTGGAGATCTGCACGCCTTGTCAGTCTCCCCATCCTGCCTAGACTTTGCCCTTGGGCTAGTCAAAGCCATTTTGCATCCTCACCAGAACTATCTTCCGAAAGTTCCATTCTTAACCATGCACCCTGATGTTTTTGAGGCCTTCTGTCCTCCGCCTTTTACAGCTTCGGAGCAGGGGAGACTACACCTACTGTGTCCAGTACGTGCTCTTCAGATCTACGTCCACCGCACCAGCCAGTGGCGTAAGTCAGAGCAGCTTTTTATATGCTATCCTTGCTGTCCTTTTTTATATGCATTTTATATGATCTGAGGAATGTTTCTGGTTTACTCCTATTTATAACCTGGTATATAAGCCAAAATTGGCGTGTTTGGTACACACATGCTTCACAACTGGCAACACGAAAAGATGTTCCCATAGCGTTTTCACACAGCATCTCGTTCCCGCCTTTTCAGGGAACAGGGTTACAGCAAAGTAACCCGAGACGATTTTACTCCCCATTTCTTATAGTGCTGTAATGTGTCAGGATGACCCTTGGAGGGCACTTTGCATTCACAATGTGTTTGTGTTTTTCTTAGATCTTACGTTTTTTGTGTTAGGACTTTTTCATTGACACGTTTCTATGGATGACGCATCCCCTTATGCTCATGAATATTGGCCTCCCATTTTTTGCCACTTGAATCTAGTTAATCTGATTAGTTTGTGTATAGACTTGGCTGACTTATACTCTAGGTTCTTGTGGTCTGTGTGTATATAATAAATGGATGTGAACCTCCCACTAGCCAGTGCCTCCATTCCTCCTGTCCAATAATGTATCCTAGTAATGAGATTTTGCTTAGAAGGAATTCACGTTTTCCTCTCTTGACCAAAAAATAGTGATTCTTCTTAATGTGGTTGATGTAGCAATATTCATAATGACCTGTTGTTCTACTGAACGCAGTACTAGTGGCAGTGGCTATCGATACTTTACAGTACCCTTGTACAGTTTTCTGTAATTGGCACAAGGGTGTAGCTTAGTATAGTATGCAGTGAACTTGTATACAGTAGAGTATATTCTTTCCAAATACCTGCAGGTTTTGAGTTCTAATTGATGCGGAGCGTGCATGCTGGGAATCGTAGTTTCTTTCTGGTACATAATTGTGCACTGCAGGTGGCATGGCAGTTATATTTATATTTTAACCATGATTATATATTTTTTGTCTAATTCTTACATTCTCTTTATTGTTGCTGTCCTCTGGGTGATACCAGTGAAATATCCCTGTCATTACACCGAACAGTTCTCCATTTAGATATACAAAATAGTATCGATTAGACAGGTAGAATCTAAACCATTTAATGCCTGTTCCTGAATACCTATGCGATTTTGTAAGTGATCTACGAGAATATTATGACCTATACAGTGTCGAATGCAGCATTAAGATCAAGTAGGACTAATATTGAGATGCAGCCTTGGTCCGAAGCTAAAAACATGTTATTTTGCATTTTAATTTTTTGCAGTTTGCCGTTTCTGTACTATGATGGGGCTTGAAACCTGACTAAAATTCTTCAAAGATATTGTTTTCCTGTGCGAAGGCACATACTTGAGCTGACTCCACCTTTTTAAAAATATTTTTATATAAATGGAAGGTTTGAAATCGGTCTCTATTTTCTTATTTCATTAAAGTCTAATTTAGGTTTTTAAAAAGGAGAACAGAAACATTATTCAGAAGCATTTTTATTCTCTATTATAATCCTTGTTTGTCTCTGGTTCAAACATGTATGGTTGGACCACAGCCATGTTTCTATTCACACCCACCTCTACCTGCCTGTAGCCATTAGAAAAAAAAAATCTATCATGCTTAACATTGAGAAGATGTACAGTAATATGTCCAGTCATGTATTTTTTGTTCCCCCCAGAATAATCCGCTCCTCCATCTAAATTTGAGATTTCTTTTCTCTGGCTCCTGCATTTGCACATCATGTTTTGCCTCTTTCTTCTGTTGTTAGCTGGTCTTGTGCTACTGTTTCCAGCATGGCCTGTCTGCAAATATAACAGCCATAAGACCATAACAGCTTGCGCAAATGAAATTCTTCCAACATCCAAATTTTGTAGATACTGTAACCTGATATTGTGTGTGATGCTTATGTGGATCATCTTACTTTCTGAAAGTGTATCTGAGATGTGTTGGAGTATAAACAGAAAGGTTATACATAAAATAATGAGTAAAGAGTAAAGTACCTGAAACTCTAATAGCTACATAATCACAACACTTATGTTCATCACATTTTATTCTTTTGTATTTTGAACAGGGAAATGATATGGGCCTTAAAGTAAGCAGAAACGAGGAGCATTCAAAGCTAACTTTGTTGTAAGCTAACGTGAAAGGATCATCCGGTATATCTTATTACTGTATATGCATTTATGTTATCTTATTATATGCTCGAGCCTCAGTTTGTTTACCAGTATTACTTAGTGCTGCTTTATGCGTGTGCATGTAAATACTCACAAATGCTTCCGTAAATAGCTGAGTTTTTATGTGTAGTGTCTATTTTTTTTATGTGTATTGTCTTTGGATGTTTTCATCTGCATACATTTTAAGCAAGCACTGGACTTCAGCATTATTTTATTTCATACTTTATTCAGAGATTCTTTAGCAACCACATTTGAGTCAAACAGTAATTACATCACTTCCTCTTTTGAGCATGTGTTCGTACAATTATCCCGACTTCCTTCATTTTATTTATTTTGAAATAGACCGTAGTCATTTACTTTGTGCAGCTTCGCAGAAATCCAGATGTATGTTTAAACTTTTATTTGGCAAGCCAAAAACAAGGAATTTTGGCAAGGAATTTTAATTGTATTTTTTATTCCTTAGTGAGTTTCCCAACAACATCACTGATGGATCAGCATCTGTTGATTCTCCTGGTTTTCACTGGTGAGGAAAATGTCTGTTTCTTTTATTAGTTTAAGAATTATTAACTATATAATTATTTGTGCCATGGATTCCACACAATGCTAGAAAATTTGCCTTGTGCCATGAAGGGATGCATAATGTCAGCAGCAATGGATTGGGATTAATGGGAATGAAGAGTCCCAAGAACATTCCACCATTACACCACTTCCACCACTCTGAAATGTTAACAAAAGTCAAGTTGGGTGTATGGACTTCTTCTGTTTGTGCCAAACACTGACCCTACCTGTGTGCTTCAATAGTAATCAAGATTCATTCGGCCATGCACCATGAACATTTTTCCATTCTTCAGCTGTCCAGTTTTGGGTCAGTTTGTCCAAAATGTAGCCTGAGATTTCTGGTTCTAGCTGGCAATGCTAGAACCTGGCATGGTCTTTTACTGTCTTCTCCAAGATTTGATGTGCATATGGAATGATTTTCTGCTCACCACATTTGTAAAGAGTGGTTATCTAAATAACTAATATAAGAGAGCATTCTCTGCTAACGCTTTAAACAATCAGGCTTTTACGTCAAAGAAACTGCCCGATAAATGTTTTGTTTTTGATGTTGCACCATTCTGAGTAAACTCAAGGAATTGTTGTTTATGAAAATCACAGAATATTAGGAGCATAGAAATACTCAAACCAGTCCATCCGGCACAATCATACCATCCCCAATCTGATGGTTGTGGTGAACATTAAAGCTGCTTTTCTGCATATTCATCAAAGAATAATAATACAAACCATCAACCAATTTTTATATTTTAAGATAGCAAAAAGGGCCTTTTGTTTGTCTGATTTTTAAGCGTAACTTGTGTGTTGGCCTGCTCTCTTATTTAATTTTCAGTTTGTCCTTGTAACTAAGAGCATTAAAAGACTTTTTGGGAACGCTAATTAGCCTAACCTGCATATCTCTGGACTGTGGAAGGAAACACAGTCCATGCACACAGAGACAGGTATCGAGCCTGGTCAGCAATCGAACCCGGACCCTGGGGGGGCTACCCCCCAGGTTAACCTTAACAATGATCTGAAATTTTGTGCCAAAACATATAGCTGTCCATCTAGACAGAATTCAAAAGGATCCTTTAAAAAAAGGAGTCCAATGAGTTTTCCTCTTTTTCTCCATTAAAATAACGAGGACACAAACTCCTAACAGACACTAAGAGAACAGCTTCAAAAGCCGTGTATTAATTTCTGTCGGAGGCTTCAAAGGACATTGTCAAGCAGGTTGCACTAATTACACAGACTCTACATTACATAAAATCTTAAAACTTCCCTCTGCAGGAGTTGTCCCGTTCGTGCTGTCTGTCACCCATAGGTACTTCCTTGACCTGAATGGAACAACATGGAGTGATGCTCAGGCTTACTGCCAGGCTACATATATTGACCTGGCTATCATTGAAAGTAATGATGACGTGGTCCAAATTCAGAATGAAGCACAGAGTCAACAATTCAGTTCAAGTGCTTGGATTGGACTTTACGATGACGTCAATAGCTGGCGCTGGTCTTCTGGAAATGAGCCACTGGGAAAAATTACAAATTGGGTGGCTGGGCAGCCTAATAACAGAGGCGGAAATCAAACATGCGGTTCAATGGTTGCAAAAGGTTGGGACGATCAAAACTGTGGAATAACACACCCATTTATCTGCTTTGATGGTAAGACGCTTCATATTTTCTACTTCTCTCTTGTCAGAAGAGAATGTTGTCCAAAAGAAACAAAAAAGTTGGGTTTTGGTCACAACTGCCAAAATATTTAGGGTGTTACTGGTACACAGTTTGCCACAATCTTCATTATTTGTTTTAACTTTCTTTTAGTTTCTTATATTGTGAACTCTTCCACTTTCACTGTACCTTGACATATCTTCAATATCCAAGTCTCTTCATTATGATTACATTTTTTTATTCTCATAGAAATTAACCAGAAGTATGTTTACATTAATACAACAATGACATGGTATGAAGCACAGAGTTACTGCAGACAGCAATACACAGATCTGGCTATGGCAAGAAATGACACAGAAATATCAATTGTACAAGGACTACACTCACTTTGGTCAACGTACACTTGGATTGGTCTATTCCGAGATTACTGGAAGTGGATAGACCAAAAAAATTTCTCTACCATCACTTGGATACCTGGAAAACCAAACAATGCCTTGGGGAATGAAAATTGTGGTTATTTAACTAACATTCAAGTCGGGGATGACCAGTGCACCTCCGTGAAACCTTTCTTCTGTTATTTAGGTGAGTTAAATTGCATGTAACTGTATTAGGAATACCAATTTATATTTTTGTGTGTTTCTATATCTCTTCAAATTTTTTGTATTCAGAAACCAAAAAACAACAAGTCATCAGGATAAAGGTCCAGTCAAATCAGGATGTGAATGAATTAAATGCAGCTATCTTTGGGCAGGTGGGTTCATCCTCCACAATCCTTTTCATCAAGTTCAGCCATAAACACAGTATCTTGCAGTGTCAGAATTTGAATGTTGTGTTTTTGTAAGTTTCACATGAGGTTGCACATGAGGTTAGGGTCTCTAGCCTGAATTATATAATAATAAAAGTTGTTTTTCAGATCGAGCAGAAACTGAAGAATAACGGGATGACGGAGGAGGTCACAGTAAAATGGAGAGTGCGAAAAGATGGGATAGTGTTTCATAAGAAGGAAAGGAGAGAAAAGATAATTGTTGGTTTATTTAACTGTGTATGAAATTAGAAATATGTTGTGTACTAGATTTTTTTATATTTGAGAATGTACATTTGGGGAAATTTTATTTGCAATAGTTTACAATTAGCGTAATGAGCAATAAAAGCTAAATATCTGTAATGTATGAGGTAATTGTAACATCAGAGAGAGAGAGGGATATTTCTATGGTGAAAAAAAAAATCCTTGTAATAATGTCTGAATTGAGAACCTTGTTTGAACTTTTAACTCTTATACATGTATTGTATTGTATACTTGCATTCTTGTACTATATAATCCAGGGATGGCGAACCTGTTTGCCATAATGAGCCAAAAAAAAAAATCTTTATCAATGCAAAGAGCCACACAACAGATGTGCAAACAACAGGATCACATTTATCCCAGCTCAGCATTTTAGACTGATACCACTCGCCCTGGTCATATTCATGTTCTTCTTCCTTTAAGTACTTTATCACACGAGTGTTGCTTTCAACAAACTCTCCTAGGAGCTTCGTGTAATCCTTATGAAACACGCCATTCAATGACAACGCCATTCAAATTACAAGCATTGTTCATGAGCATCGCTATCTCGAGGGATTTTACAATCAATTGACTGGCCTTGCCTCAATCAGTTCGTGAAGTTTCTTTTCCTGGCTCTGGTCTCCAGACGCCATCTCCTGTTCGAGGTCGATAAGGGCGGCGTTATCTTCGCCGCTTGCCATCATGAAATTCAAGGCGAGCAGGTGCCCTTCAGCGTTCACTTGTTTTCGTTCAAACAGTGGAAAGCTTTTGACTTTAATGTAGATGTGGTCATGTTATTTCACTAGTTTTGACGCATAGCTTTGGTTTGATCATTTACACTCTAAAAAATGTGACTGTGATTGTTTAATCAAAACATTCAGTCATTTGTAATAAAAGCAATACCTAAATTGTGTTGCATTTAGTAATATTATAGTAAATTATGAGTTGATGTAATCAAATGCATTAAGTAAATATAAAGCAATTTAAACAAAAACAAGCTTTACACTAACTCATTATCTGGCCTAAAATTGGTTTCAATCTACTAATAATTTTGTTCATATTTAATTGATATTTACTAAATATCTATCTTAAACAAATTTATTTTTACTAAAAATATATGTAAAATTAATAAATATTTATAAAATATCCAAGTGTAAATGATTTAAGTTGACTAAATAAATTAATATTGTAAAATCATATTTTTGCATTATGCTGCTTAATGGAACTCATTTTTCCTGCTTACTTTTACTGCATTAACAATTTACTTAAATTACGGTACCAAGAAACTGACATTATAAATATAAGTAAAGTCACAAGATGGTATTGCAAGATCCCCTCCTTGAACCACCACCTTATCGTGGTGGAGGGGTGTGCATGTCCCAATGATCCTGGGAGCTATGTTGTCGGGGGCTTCATGCCCCGGGCAGGGTCACCCATGGCAATCTGGTCCTAGGTGAGGGAACAGACAAAGAGTGGTTCAGAAGACCTCTTATGATGAATAAAACCATTGGAAAACGTTTTCCCTCGCCCGGACGTGGGTCACCGGGGCCTCCCTCTGGAGCCAGGCCTGGAGGTGGGGCCCGGCCGGGCACAGCCCGAAGAGGCAACGTGGGTCCCCTTTCCCATGGGCTCACCACCTGTAGGAGGGGCCAAAGAGGTCAGGTGCAGTGTGAGCTGGGCGGTGGCCGAAGACAGGGGAACGTCTGGCAGAGTCCCCTGTCAGGACGAGCTTCAACTCCCACCTCCGGCAAAGCTTCAACCACGTCCTGGGGGAGGACGGGGACATTGAGTCCGAATGGACTATGTTCCGCGCCTCCATTGTCGAGGCAGCCGACCGGAGCTGTGGCTGTAAGGTGGTCAGTCGCGGTGGCAACCCAAGAATCCGTTGGTGGACACCGGCGGTGAGGGATGCCATCAAGCTGAAGAAGGAGTCTTACCGGGCCGATTTGGCTGGTGGCACTCCGGAGGCAGCTGATAAGTACCGGCAGGCCAAGCGGAATGCAGCTTCGGTGGTTGCTGAGGCAAAAACCCGGGCGTGGGAGGAGTTTGGGGAGGCCATGGAGAATGACTTCCAGACGGCTTCGAAGAGATTCTGGTCCACCATCCGGCGTCTCAGGAGGGGAAAGCAGTGCACGGTCAACACAGTGTATAGTGGGGATGGTGCGCTGCTGACCTCGACTCAGGACGTTGTGGGTCGGTGGGGGGAGTACTTCGAAGGCCTCCTTAATTCCACCAACATGCCTTCCGATGAAGAAGCAGAGTCTGGGGACATAGAGGTGGACTCTTCCATCTCTGGGACCGAGGTCGCCGAGGTGATCAAAAAGCTCCGTGGTGGCGGGGCCCCGGGGGTGGATGAGATCCGCCCGGAGTTCCTCAAGGCTCTGGATGTTGTAGGGCTGTCATGGTTGACACATCTCTGCAACATTGCATGGACATCGGGCACAGTGCCTCTGGACTGGCAAAGCGGGGTGGTGGTCCCCCTCTTCAAGAAGGGGGACCAGAGAGTGTGTTCCAACTCCAGAGGGATCACATTCCTCAGCCTCCCCGGGAAAGTTTATTCAGGGGTCCTGGAAAGGAGGGTCCGTCGGATAGTCGAACCTCGGATTCAGGAGGAGCAGTGTGGTTTTCGTCCAGGTCGCGGAACAGTGGACCAGCTCTACAACCTTAGCAGGGTCCTGGAGGGGGCATGGGAGTTTGCCCAACCAGTCTACATGTGCTTTGTGGACTTGGAGAAGGCATTCGACCGTGTCCCTCTGGGAGTCCTGTGGGGGGTACTCTGGGAGTATGGGATATCAGATTCCCTGTTGAGGGCTGTCCGGTGCCTGTACAACCGGTGTCGGAGCTTGGTCCGCATTGCCCTTAGTAAGTCGGACCTGTTTCCGGTGAGAGTAGGACTCCGACAGGGCTGCCCTTTGTCACCGATCCTGTTCATAATTTTTATGGACAGGATTTCTAGGCGCAGCCAGGGCGTTGAGGGGGTACAGTTTGGTGGGCTCAGGATTGGGTCACTGCTTTTTGCAGATGACGTTGGTCTGTTGGCCTCATCATCCTGCGACCTACAGCTCTCACTGGACCGGTTCGCAGCCGAGTGTGAAGCGGCTGGGATGAGAATCAGCACCTCCAAATCTGAGGCCATGGTCCTCAGCTGGAAAAGGGTGGAGTGCCCTCTCAGGGTTGGGAGTGAGATCCTGCCCCAAGTGGAGAAGTTTAAGTATCTCGGGGTCTTGTTCACGAGTGAGGGTAAAATGGAACGGGAGATCGACAGGCGGATCGGGGCAGCGCCTGCAGTGATCGCGAATACAAGCGGCCTAAATGAGTTTCCTCCGCAGGGTGTCTGGGCTCTCCCTTAGAGATAGTTTGAGAAGCTCGGTCATCCGGGAGGGGCTCAGAGTAGAGCTGCTGCTCCTCCGCATCGAGAGGAGCCAGATGAGGTGGCTTGGGCATCTATTTAGGATGCCTCCTGGATGCCTCCCTTGTGAGGTGTTCCGGACACGCCCCACCGGAAAGAGACCCCGGGGAAGACCCAGGACACGCTGGAGGGACTATGTCTCTCGGCTGGCCTGGGAACGCCTTGGGATCCCCCCGGAAGAGCTGGAAGAAGTGGCCAGGGAGAGGGAAGTCTGGGCTTCCCTGCTGAAGCTGCTGCCCCCGCGACCCGACCTCGGATAAGCGGAAGAAGATGGATGGATGGATGGTATTGCAAGATATGTAACAATTTATTTTTGCAAACAAAAATGTTTTCCTGCAAAATGCCAAAACACATTCTGAGACCACTTGGTTAGCATCGCTCAGATACATACTGTACAGTACAGGCAGTATGCACAAGATTAATACTTACAACAAGTGCTTATGTAGGCAAATGTTGCTTTACAACATTTTTAATTGTAAACAGGTTTGGTGAGGCTTAAAACAAAATTATATACATATATATGTTTGAAATTTTTTTTTACAAAAATATGACATTTCTTAAAGAAAAGTTAAAGAGTCCCTTGACTTAAGCAAGAAGCTTATTTTAAAGAACTTTTTAAGCTTTTGAGAACTTTTGGAGACAGTCCTCCCACAGTCCAGCTATAAGAACAGATTCTTAAAAGTCTCATATGTGCACTTGAGCTCTTTGATGGGCAAGATCCAGTGCATACGTCAGTGCAAGATCCAGTGCATACCAGCACGCAGCAAGCCCTCGAAGCATTGCCCAGACCTTTCAGAACTTTTACCCCCCTCAATTATGATCCCAGTGTCCTCTGGTTCTTCTGACACAATGTTCTTGATCATAGATTTTCATCATTTGTGTTGTGAGGGGACAACACTCTGTTTCCATCAGCATTCTGGTAAAACAAAAACAAAAAACATATTCGAGATTGGAAACCTCTATTCAAAAAGATCCATTCATGTAGACATAACCCACATTCCCCTGGTGTTCTTATGTCCTGGTGAATAGTTTACTATATCTTAACTTATATCACATCATTTAGACCTCCTAAGTAAATTATCCATGAAACATGATCTTTATCATAATTAAGTATGCATCTTGTCCTAATTAAGTGTTAGAAATGTTCAGTGTAAAATCTCACATACAAATATTTGTCAAATTGGCAACTAATGAAATATGCATATAAAAATAAAGCCATTTTTTTTTACAAACTATGGAGAGAAAGAGTAAAAGAGAAATATCAGTTTCGGAGCTTAAACATTTTGTAGGTAACATATTACTGCAGTTATCCTTAACATCCCGTGAAAACGCCAAACAGCATTTTGAGGCAATAGAATGTTTACATGCTAAAACACAATAATTTTTTCATTTATTTGTTAAGAGAAATTTAGTTATGGCTTAGTCAATAAAAACATCTGTATGAAAGCTGCATATTTACGCTTTTCAAGTGACCGTGTGAGCATATCAAAAAAATAAAAAAAAATTTTTTTTTACTGATTTTACATTTGTATTCACTTACGTCATAGTCTTTCATAAGTTGATCTAGTTCCCCTAAGTACTCCATCAAGCAGCATTGTTTGGGACCTGAAATGACAAAACAAAAACGAAAAAAAAAAAAACATTATAAACGAAGATCATGTTACTGTAATTAATACTGTAGTTACTGTAACTCTCCAAGAACATAGATTGCAGAATGAGCTTTGCACTGAAGCAGTAAGTAAAGATAGGACCAGAAGTATCTGGACAGTAACAATATAGTTTGTGCTGTGTACACCACCATGGATTTGGAATGAAATGAAGAGATGTGCTTAAAGTGGAGACTGTCGGCATTAATTTATTATTTTTTTTTTAGGTCGAGAGAAAAAAAAAAGGGATGAACTGTGTAGGCACCTATTTTTGGTGGCACAAAAATATTGGGATAGCTTGCTCCACAGCAGTAAAAATAGTAAGGCCAAGCCCTTAAATTAAAGCTATTGATTGTGCTTAAAGCTATTACACGATAAGCAGGACCTTTCATTCCAAATCCATTGCCGTGGTGTCCAGAGCCAAAATGATCTGTCCAAATACTTCTGGTCCTCACTGTGAATATCATCATACAGTCCAGTTTGATTATGAAATCCCTGACACTGCATATAGGCAAACAGAACCCTTGTTGAATGATACAGAGTAGGACTGTCTGTAATCCATGGTTTATTTTTCAAGCAAAATGACTTGCAGGAAAAAAACATGACTGTCTATAATTCTTTATGTTCATGGCTTCGAGGTGTGTAACCCACTTGGAACTTCAAGGAAAAAGCACAAAATAACAGCTGTTTATTGGGTTTTGGCAAATCTGCCATCCAAGTTGTGATCTGCATTAACATCAAAACCCCTAGCTTTACTTTGAAATCTATACAATATTGTTCATGAACCTTTAACTGTATTACATGATAGACATTCTGTGCATTTTCACAAAAAATGTCTTTATCACATTGTATGTATGGTGTATATAAATACCTGTTGATAAGAGACAGTCAGACACTGCATATGCACCTGTAAAAGAAATAAATATACATTTCTGTTCATACATTCAAATTACAGTCACTGACAGTATAAAAAAAATCTAAAACAGGGAACTTATCAGAAGTAACTCAGTCAAATGTTAAAGACTTTATGACAAAAGATATTTAGAACATGTGAGATTCAGACAGAGGTCAGTACCAGTCAAAAGTTAGCACACACTTTCACATTCAGTTAAATGGTGTCCAAACTTGTGACTGTTACTGTACGTCATGTAGACATTTTAGAAAACTTGTCATGTTGGCAAATGTCAGTAAGATAAGTTCCCACTTGTGGCATCCAACACACAACACAAGAACAGCGCCTATGCAAATTACTACCGAGAGGTCATTTACATTAACTTACGACACCCGGATACACAGAGTGATAGACCCGCTATGCGGTGATTATCGACACCCGGATACACAGAGTGATAGACCCGCTATGACAGTGGTTCTCAAACTTTTTCTCTCATTCCCCACTTAAGGGGGTGAGCGAATTTTCAAGCCCCACTTGTCAACAAAATAATAACGAAATCTGCCAAGTTTACTGTTTATTGAAATATCAATTTCTAAACCAATAAGATCAAACAACACCAAGTTAAAAACAGATAAAATACACGTGCAATTGTTATAAAAGGCTTATGTTGTCACTTATCTTTGCATAATTGACCCCATGTTTATTAGCTGCTCAGCAATCGTTTGTAGTTTTTTTGCACTGGCCAATTCTGTATGCAACTTTGAATGAAGCCATTTGTGCTTTGCTGTCCACTGATTCAGATTTTACCATGCGATTCTCCTGCTGTCTGTATTCTGCCAGCTTTCTTTCAAAGAAGTCGAGTGGCTTATTAACGTGTGTTGTCTCTAAGTGTCTTCCTAATTTGTTGGGTCTCATGCGGTCTGCTGCCAGCGGTATAAGACACAAAACACACACAGGTCTCTCCTCTGCCCCCACCATCATCACCATGAAGCAAGTTAGGCTTCATTAGGGGTGGGCGATATAACCAAAATCTTCTATCACGGTAGAAGCAATTTTCTACCTCGATAACAATAAGCGATTTGTATCTGAAAATGCATAAATAAAAATTCAAACACAAAGAAACTGTTTTACATAATGTAATTTTATATAAACTGTGAATTGCTGAGGTTTGCCGCATATTTCTTTTTTTTTTACTTTGCCCATATTCGTTTGGATGCTTGGATTTCAGATGATAGAAAAGGTTTGACGTGTTTCCACCACTTGTTAAAACAGTGAACTTGCGTACCTTGCAAATCAAATTCAAATTTTATTTGTCACATACACATTCATACACAGTACGATATGCAGTGAAATGCTTAGACAACTGCTCGTGACCTTAAAATAAAAGACTATGAATAGGAAATAAATATGAAAAATAAAATAGGGGGTAAATTTAACTAGGAATGAATAAAATAAAATATAAAAACTAAAGTTAAAATAAAATAACTGTACAACAATACACAATATAGAAAATATATGAAGAATATGTGAACAATAAGAGCAGCTGTACGAGTAGGAAAAGAATGGCAATGTCCAGGGTTGTGCAATCCATATGTTTAAAGTGGATCACGTTCATCTCATTCGTATCACTTTTCTTATACCCAAACCAATTCCACACCACAGACGATGCACCTTTTTTCTTTACAATCTCCTCGTTGTTGGTACCCGTGTGCGGCACCCGATTGAACCGAATGTCTGCGCAAATACAGCGCAGCGCGACTATCTGAATAGCGCAGTGATTTGCAGGTTTATTTGCGCAGCCCGGTGGTGGATCGCGCAGCGCCGCTCGAATCACAAACCTGCGCGACCCACTGTGTTTTTATTTTAAAACTATTTAAAATGTCAGGACTGTTTATTATTGTTTCCGCCTTGCCATGCCTGGATTGTACGTGCGCATCCCAGCGGGGCAAAATGTATTTTGATGTTCGGCGCGGTTTATTTCTGTCAGAGTCGCGCAGCGCTGCCCAGTGGCTCGCGCAGGTTTGTGATTCGAGCAGCGCTGCTCAAGTTTGTCCGACGTTAAACCGTGATTGTTGCACTATGGTTCCACTTTTTCTCCCGGCCCCCAACTGATGTTATTTTAAATTTACTTGTATTAATGATCCATTTATTTGTGTGTGATTGTTTAGTTTTGAGCGTACACTCTTCATTATCAATAAAGAAAAGCATGAATAGGTACTTTCCTATTATTTTCCACTAATTTCCTCCCGTTCATTGCGCCCCACCTGTCATGTCTGTATTCCCCACTAGTGGGGTGCGCCCCACACTTTGAGAACCACTGCGCTATGAGGTGATTATCGACACCCGGATACACAGAGTGATAGACCCGCTATGAGGTGATTATCGACACCCGGATACACAGAGTGATAGACCCGCTATGAGGTGATTATCGACACCCGGATACACAGAGTGATAGACCCGCTATGAGGTGATTATCGCTGGTTTCACTAAAACACGATAACATTTACCTAACATTATATACACAACGTTAGCTTATATTTTATCTACCTTGCCATACACTGTAGGGTGGCGTGTCTTGCGATTTGGCGGTGTTTTTTTCCCCACCCACATCATGTCTCCTCTTTCTTCCCACCTGCCGCCGGTGAACTTGAGGCTGGCATGTCGTTCATTATTGTGTCGGACTTTAAGCTAACAGCACCATTGACTTGGTTAGCATGCTAACAGGTGCCCGGCTTTAAGAGACCTGACTTGCTGGATAGATTCTTGTCCAATGAGAAAGAGGATTTGCACGTTCAAATGGATACATGCAAACGATTGGTTTAAAAAAAAAAGGAAAAACTTCAGCGCGTTGAGATGGAAATATTAATGTTTTATTATAATTGTTTTTTAAAAAGTCGTTAAAATTTCATCATTAATTAAAACGTCGTCACTGAATACTTATTGTCAACAAATTAACACTGATTTATTTACGTTTATTTGCCCTGTAATGTGCATTTTGTGCTCTCATGTGGCAACTTTGCTAATACTTTGACGTGGGGCAGGAAAAGAGATGCAATGCTGCCACTACTATCGGTAAAATATAGAAGGGGACATTAGTATCATGTTTTATGCAGATAATTTTTAATTAGAAGGGTATGTTATTAACAGTTTTATAAAGTTAGACGGCCTTCCTCAGTCCTATCCTTGACCTGAAGCAAATTAAGATGTCCGTCACCTGTTACACCACAAACTAAATGCAAAGACTTTGTTTTTCACAGATTCAGCAGCAGTAATTTAACCTAACTTTAGCATTAACATGACTTCAGGTAATTAAATATACTTTGAGCACTTGTTAACTATATTAGCTTCGGCAGCTCATGTGCAATGAAATTAACTAATGTTAGTCTGTCAAATTGCATTAACACCAACATTGCTACTAGACATTTATTTATTAAAAATGAGACAAAACATATTACCTTGAGGTCTTTATTTGATATGTGACAAAGCAATCCAACAAGCTTCTGCTTGGTTCATGTCCATGTGACGCGATTCAGGCGGAAGTGGATGTTAAATGGATGGATTAAAATTAGAGTGTGTTTTGAGTGAAATCCACCCTTTTTTTGAGACTTTAATTTTCCTCACTTAATTTCTACTCAGTTTATTTAGTCTAAGTATTTTCAACAAAAATTGAGTTGTTCTTGTTGGTCTTTCGGCTGCTCCCGGCAAGGGGTCGCCACAGCGGAATATCCAGTCCGCACTACAACTTGGCACAGGTTTTACGCCGGATGCCCTTCCTGACACAACCCAAAAATTGAGTAAAATAAATTAAATGTTTATCAAAATTTGCTGAATTAAGCTTAATGTTGTTTAAAACTAGCTGCACTCTTTTTTAATAGTGTAAAGGTTAATCAAATTTTCTATTAAATATTACTTCACCCCAGTCCCAATTTTTACAGTGTACTCACAAGAACGGAAGTCCGATGATTTCTTTGTCTTGGTATTTTATTTTCAGCATCAAAGATTCAACACTTCATACAGTTGTCTTGAGTAAATCCACTGTGGTTACAACATCTGTTGCTGTATCAAATGGTTCAATGTTACCTTATAACGACAGCTTTGTTATATCTATGTCATTGCGTTTAGCTCACGGTCAAAAGCTTGTGTTTCCGTAGCCTTCCGCATCTAAACTGAACTTTCTATCATACGATAGTCATTCAAATACATGTAATAGTGGAATGACATCACAGACCAACACACGATTGTCAAAATGGATGCTTAACTAACACATTGAGCTTATGGCTTATGTAATAAACTTAATGCTTAATTCTTAACTAACGAATAGAATAAGGTAGAATGAAATGAATTAAAACAAATAAAGTAAAATAAACACAACACATTCTGCAGATTCATCTTACATAACAAATGTGATTTGGCTCTTGCAATGTCTAATGATCAATTAAACATATTTTAAACAAAAATCACCAAGTAGCTGGACATCGAGACGTAGAGCGTAAGTACAACGCGTTGGCCTGACAAGCGCAGGTCTAAGCAGGTCAAGAGGCACCATAATCTGTTGCCTTGGAAGGTGAATTTTTATTTTAAATAGCCACCTCAGGCAAAATATGAAAAGGGCTGAAGTTATGCCTAAAGAAAAAATTTACATGAACCACATGCCTCCTCGGACGGCGCCGTCTTCAGTTTAGCACAATGACGCTGTATCACTGCCAAATTGTTTGCCACCTGTTCAATATTTAAAATGATTGCCAATTTTAACACATTAGTCACATTATGAAATAGGCTAATTAAAAGTCACTCTATTAGTTCTGATATCAAATAAAATAAACTTCTTAAACAGGCCTACAGTATATTCCATCATTAATACGACTTTGATAACGTGCCATAATGTGCTTGTATACACCGCTGATTTATGAAGACTGCTGCACAGTGGCAGCGACTAACGTCTTGAGCTGAGACAACACTAAGAGTGAGTCAAGATTGGTTCAGGCCAACCTTGCGAACGTGTGACTTGGCTAAGAGATACTTAGAGCATGAACGTCATAACATTAAAAAAGGGGTTATGGTACAACTTAAGAACTACTTAGCGGTAAGAAGCTTTCGGGAAACCGGGCCCTGAACCATTGCTCAATGTGGGCCAAAGCCCTCTTTATAGATGAAAATAATTTTTGCATTTCATTTGGAAATCAGGGTGCCAGATTCTGGAGGAAGAGAGGAAAGGAATCCAAGCTACTCGAATAGTCCAGTGTGACATCTCCACTGTTGATGATGATACAGGGTGCTGTGTCATCTGAGTAGTAATTCAGGGGTTTAAAAATACTCCAAACCCTCCCAATCATGTAGGTCCTACAGGTTGCGTGTTGACCCTCGCATCACAAGCACTTTGGCTTGTGTGTTTTTTGGATGTGCTGGTTTTTTTTTTTTTTTGCACAACCAAATTAAAACCCTTGAAATATGTGACTTTATGTATGACGAATCTAGAATATATGAGACTTTCACTTTTTTAATTAAACTGAGGATATGTGGGAAACAGTAGAATATCAAGACTTTTCATTGATATTTTAAAGTTTTTTAGACACATATATGTGTTTGTTTCTGATGCATGAATAAAAATGGACTTGATACTCAATACGTTTATTTGATTATTCAATTGAATTAAATTTTATTTGTATATCACTTTTAACAATCAACATTGTCGTCAAAGCAGCATTACACAATCAAAAGAATGCTTTAAGTATGTATGAAATGTGAATGTGTATGAAACAAAAATCACAAGATTGTCCCTGATGAGCAAGCCAAGGGTGATAGCCTCTAGGAAAAACTCCATGAGATGGTAATAGGAAGAAATCTTGAAAGGAACCGGACTCAACAAGGAACCCATCCTTATTTGGGTGATAACGGATAGCAGGGTTTGATCTGCAGTCATACTGGGTGAGACTGGAAGTTCAGGAGATGTGTTTAAGTTAGTATAAATTCCAGTTTGTTATTGGAGGCTCAGGTAGACTATAGAAATCTCCAGTCCTGAACTATAGAGCAACTGCAGTCATAAGTCCTCAGAGCACAGCTGTCAGCATCAGCCGATGCCAGGACCGTCTTTGTGGAGAAGTTGAACCGTCCCCAGTTAGGACACGCATCCCAGGCAGACCACATGGGGCATCCATGCAACAAGATCTCCAACCAGAAGTGTCAATATAAAACTAGCTTGACTGTACAGTAAGACTGTGTGTGCTATAACAGAGAACAGTGAGTGCTGCTCATGCTCTACAGTGCTGTGAGACTAAATAAAGTACTCCTAGCCATTGCATTGGGCAGCAAGCAAGCTCACTCGTCTCTCCAACATCCTTTCCGGCCGTAAAACGCTACATTGGTTTCAGAAGTGGGATGGAAAAGTATGAGTTTGAGCGCACTATTGAGGACCTACAAAAGATCCAAGCGGGCCGCCGAGTGGCGCAGCAACTACGGACGAAAGACCATCTTCTGGACGGAGCCAGCACGCGCAAAGCAGCGCGACCCAAGCGGAGCGGCGAGATGAAGATCCCGGCACTGGATCTCGGAGCGGAGCCCAATGTTGCCGCTGCACAAGCGCCGGACCAAGGGTCAGAGTAGCACTCTCGCTGGAAGGCAACGCGCTCCGGGCGCTGGAAGACCTCCGGGCCAATGAGCGGAAGGACTGGTCAAAGCTGTAGAAGTCGCTCCACTTCCGGTTTGGCGCGGGTGGCCGTAAAGAAGCTGCGTGCAAACAGCTGGCGGTCCGTGAGCGGCGCGCTTCTGAGCCACTGGGCGACCGCCGCGGCTCCGCGAGCACATCAGGTTAGCGGCACCAGCTTCCCTTTCTGAGGCGCTGCACGAGGCAGAGCGAGCTGAACCCATCATGGCGGGACATCACGGCGAAAGAGCCGAGTGAACTAGGTGAACCTAGCCGCGGACAGGGCTACTCATCATGGCTAGGCAACGAGCAAGCCTCCGAGGTTTCGCGGCGACGCTGAGGACAGCGTACCCCAGCAGCCGGTAAACTAGGTCCGGGAGGCACTGAGGGGAAGCGGCTTCCCACAGCCGTCTTTGGATTCAACTTACCGTTCAGGACGTGTGGGACAATGTGGACTGTGTGCTGGACGGCATCCTGCTGCGGGCGCTCGTGGACACCGGCTCCACTGTTGCTGTGCGTCGGGATGTTGGGACCTGGCAAACTGTCCAACCCAGCCTTCAATATTCGCACCGTGTCTGGAAGCAAAATGGAGATACGGGCTTGTCGCAAGGTGCGAGTCAAACTAGGTGAGCGCATTTATGTTCATGACTTCTTGGTGGGAGACATTGAGGATGAATGCATATTGGGGTTGGACATTTTAGAACAGTGGGGTGGGACGGGACGGGACTCTGCGTGGTAACTTTGGAATAGCTAGGTTGCTAACACCTAAACCACAGCAGCACACGTTAGTAGCACTTCCGGGGGCGGAACTTTCGGAGGTCTCGCCATACAAACATCCGGTACCTGACCGAGCGAGTATACTGGGCGAGCTTTTGCAGCATAGCAGCGAGAGGTTGAATCCAACACAGACCGATACTTTGAGGTTAGTCCTTCACAAGTTCGCAGATATTTCCGCGGTAGATGAGCGCGAATGCACCCATACCAATTTGGTGCAGCACACGATTGATACGGGAAAGGCAGCTCCTGTTCGGTTGCATCCGAGACGCCTTCCATTAGCTAAACGGGCTGTCGCCGAACAGAAGCTACGTGAAATGGCCAACATTGAGCCAGCATCCGGACCGTGGTCTTCACCGGTTGTGCTCGTGCGAAAAAGGACGATTCTTGGCGGATTTGTGTCGATTACCGGCGGTTAAACGACATAACGCGGAAAGACTCTTACCCGTTGTCGCGGATAGACGATGCGCTGGAACATGTCGTGGGCTCGGCTTGGTTTAGCTTGGTGGATCTGCGTAGTGGATACTGGCAGGTACAGCTCGCTCCGGAAGACCGACCTAAAACCGCGTTCTCGATCGGGCAAGGGTTATGGCAATTTTGGCGTATGCCTTTCGGTCTATGCAACGCCCCGGCTATGTTTGAACGGTTGATGGAGAAAGTGCAGGTAGATATTCCTCACAACCGTTGTGTCGTTTACCTGGACGATTTACTGGTGCACGGCAAGGAGTTTGAGGTCGCGCTAGCTAACCTACGGAAGGTATTTCTGGATATCCGGCGGGCGGACTTGCGACTTAATCGTAAGAAGTGCCAGCTGCTGCGGCAAGAGACCGCGTTTCTGGGTCACATAATTAGCGCAAAAGGGATTGCGATCGATCGAGCCAAAATCGCTGCCGTACAGAATTGGCCCGAACCGGTAAATGTGTCGCACCTACGCACCTTCCTCGGGTTAGCCTCTTACTACCGCCGGTTTATGAAAGACTTCGCCACAATCGCCAGCCCGTTGAATGGGTTAACCAAAAAGAACCAGCTGTTTCGCTGGGACATTGTACATGTGCGTGCTTTCGCTCAGTTGCGTGAAGCTTTGGTCACATGTCCCGCTCTTGATTATCCGGATGCATCGCGCGCGTTCATCCTTGACATGGACGCGAGCGATGTAGGGCTGGGGGCTGTACTGTTCAATTCAATTCAATTTTATTTATATAGCGCTTTTAACAATGGTCATTGTCTCAAAGCAGCTTCACAAAAATTAAAGAAATTTAACAAAAAAAAATTTAACAAAAAAAAAAATAATAATAATAATAATAATTATTATTATTATTATTATTATTATAGAAAAGAAAATAATTGGAAGTGTGGATGTGTGAGAAAAATGTGCAGATAATAATAATGAGACGAATGAATGAAATTTCTCTGATGAGCAAGCCAAGGGTGGCGGCGACGGTGGCAAGGAAAAACTCCCTGAGATGGCATTAGGAAGAAACCTTGAGAGGAACCAGACTCAACAGGGAACCCATCCTCATTTGGGCGATAACAGATAGAAATTATATAACATCTTGTGTGTTGTGCAGGTGAAAATTCAATATGACAGAAATTATTTAAATTGACATGAAGACCAGTTCAGCATAGGGACGAGTCAGTAGGTGCAGAGGGCAGATGAGGTCTGGATTACTGGAAGCACAGGAGCAGCATGTGTAGCTCCAACCATCATAAAGCTGAATCCAGCTGGAGCTGGTCCTTCTCTGGATGCCTCAGGAACCTTCTCTGGATGCCTCAGGATGCCTCCTCGGCCTTTGTCTACTGAAGCTGGCAAAATCTCCCGGTGCCTCGGGATGGGTAGAGAAATACAGAACAGATGGGGAGAATTAGCGTAGTTGCCATTCGGTATAGGTGTACTGAAGTATGAGATTATGGGATGAGTTATGTGTATGCCAGATTAAAAAGATGCGTCTTGAGTCTACTTTTAAACTGAGAAACCGTGTCTGCTCCCCGAACACTGTCTGGAAGGCTATTCCAAAGCTTTGGAGCTAAATATGAAAAAGCCCTACCCCCTTTTGTAGATTTTGAAATTCTGGGAACTACCAGAAGTCCGGAGCTTTGTGATCTTAAGGCGCGTGGTGGATTGTAGCGCATCAGAAGACTGGTTAGGTATGTGGGAGCTAAACCATTTAAGGCCTTGTATGTAAGTAATACTATTTTGTAATTTATTCTAAACTGAACAGGTAGCCAGTGCAGGGATGATAATATTGGGGTTATATGATCATATTTTCTGGATCTAGTGAGAACCCTGGCAGCTGCATTTTGGATTAACTGAAGCTTGTTTATTGAGGATGCAGGACAACCACCTAGTAATGCATTACAATAGTCCAGTCTGGAGGTCATGAATGCATGAACTAGCTTTTCTGCATCAGATACGGATAAGATGTTCCTAAGTTTAGCAATATTTTGAAGATGGAAAAAGGCTGTTTTTGTGATATTTGAAATGTGATTTTCAAAAGACAAGTTACTGTCTAATATTATGCCCAGGTCTTTTACTGCTGAGCTGGTAGTAACAGTACATCCTTCTAAGCGCAGGCTGAATTGTGAAAGCTGTTGTGTGCTGGTTTTTGGGCCAATAAGTAATATCTCTGTCTTATCTGAATTTAATAAAAGAAAGTTATTGGTCATCCAATCTTTTATGTCCTGGACACACTCAGTTAATCTAGACAACTTAGGTATTTCGTCTGGTTTAGTTATATATAATTGGGTATCATCAGCATAACAATGGAAACTAATCCCATGTCTTCTTATGATGTTACCCAAGGAAAGCATGTATATTGAGAACAACAGAGGTCCTAAAACTGACCCTTGTGGGACTGCATATTTCACTGGCATTACACCAGACGGTTCTCCATTTAGATCTACAAAATGGTAGCGATCAGACAGGTAAGATCTAAACCATTTTAATGCCTGTCCCTGAATACCTATATAATTTTGTAAGCGATCTATGAGAATATTATGATCTATAGTGTCGAATGCAGCACTAAGATCGAGCAGGACTAGCAATGAGATGCAGCCTTGGTCTGAAGCTAAAAACAAGTCGTTTGTAATCTTAACTAGTGCAGTTTCTGTGCTATGATGGGGCCTGAAACCTGACTGAAATTCTTCAAGGATGTTGTTATCCTGCAAGAATGTGCAAATTTGAGCTGATACTACTTTTTCTAGTATTTTTGATATGAACGGAAGGTTTGAAATCGGTCTGTAATTTGTTATTTCATTCGCGTCCAAATTAGATTTTTTAAGAAGCGGCTTAATAACTGCTAACTTGAAAGGTTTAGGGACGTGACCTAGATGTAATGAAGAATTAATAATGTTTAGGAGTGGCTCTCCAACCGTAAGCATCACTTCTTTTAAAAATCTGGTTGGGATTGGGTCTAACAGGCACGTTGTTGATTTAGCCGAGGTGATGAGTTTATACAGCTCTTCCTGTCATATACCTGTAAAGCAGTGAAAATCTAAATGTGAAGCTATAGGCTGAAGTGGTTCGTGAGATACTATTAGAGGTTGAACCTCCATTATTTTCTTCCTGATATTATTGATTTTTTAATTAAAGAAGTCCATAAAGTCTTCACTTCTAAACTGTGATGGGATACTCTCTGCGGGAATCTTAGGTTTTGTTAGGCGAGCCACTGTACTAAATAAGAACTTGGGATTGTTTTGGTTTCTTGCTATCAGTTGGCTAAGATGCTCGGTCCTAGCAGTTTTTAGAGCCTGTCTATAGCTGCACATACTGTCTTTATACGCAATTCGAAAAACTTCTAATTTAGTTTTCCTCCATTTTCGCTCGAGGTTACGGGTTGCTCTCTTTAGGGCGCGAGTATGACTGTTGTACCAAGTGCAAGTGTTTTATCTCTGACTTTTTTTTAAGTAACGACCGGTGCACCGTCTTGACCTTGCCCAAGTCGTCCACTGGAGCAATTGAGTAAACTGAACCCCCTTTGGGTGGTACCCGTACTACTTGGTACACAACTGGGCTCCAAAGATCCTGAATCTTATGACGACCCCTCCCACTATGATCCCGAAGGTACACCAATTGGCCTTCTACCAGAGGTACATCCTGGACCTGTTGGTCATATTTTGACTTCCGTCTCTCAGCCATGATCTTTAAACGATCTCGCACCCCTTCAAATGCCACCTGTAACCTACTCTGGTGCTCTAGTACCCACTCATGCACACTACCTGGAGTCGGCTCTTGTACTCTTCCCAAAAGAAAATCAACTGGCAGTCGTGGTTCCTGACCAAACATAAAAAAATGTGGTGACTCGCCCGTGGATTGATGGGGGGGTGGTATTATAGCAGAAGAGGACCTGAGGCAAACATGCCACCCAGTCTCTCTTCCGAGAAGCTGGTAACGCCCGCAGTAGATTGTGCAGAGTTCGGTTAAAGCGCTCACACTGACCATTCCCGGTCGGATGGCATGGTGTCGTGCGAGACTTTTGTATCATATACAGATCACAAAGCTGATGAATGAGTGATGATTCAAAATTCCGCCCCTGATCCGAATAGAGACGACTTGGTACACCAAACTTGTAGAACCACTCGATAATCAAAACTTGCGCCACGGTAGCAGCCCGCTGATCCTGTGTGGGCACAGCAAGGGTATATTTACTAAAAACATCAGTCAGCACCAACACATTCTCAAATCCTGAACTAGAAGGCTCCAACAACGTGAAGTCAACAGCCAAAATTTCATTCGGCCTAGAGGCCAGCAGATGGCCCATAAAACTTTTAACAGGGGGCCGTGTGTCTTTACTAGACTGACACCGCTCACACTCCCGACACCAACCTGTAATATCAGCTGACATACCTGGCCAATAACACCGCTGACGCACCAATTCTGCAGTGCGTTCTACACCCTGATGTCCATGATCCTGGTGCAATTGAGAAAGAATCTCTGATGTTAGTATTGCAGGCAATAGTAACTGTAGAGCTTCCTCCCCACCATTGGGAGAATAGACTCTACGATAGAGTACACCATCCTGCTCTACCAACCATTCCCATTGAAGCAACAAAGTCAGGGCCATAACGGACATCTGCTGCCGCTCCTCTGGCCTAGGACGAGTCCTACGCCTCCAAAAGGGCAAAACCTCAGATAGGATGGGATCTGCCTCCTGCAAAGAACCGACATCACCTAATGAGTGACCAGGGAAAGTGGTAATCATTGCCTGCTTTACCTTCACTGATGCTGCTTCCAAGACCTGCTGCAATGGCTTAGGCACCACGCTCCCTGGAAGTAATCCACCCAGCACCCCACTCTCTGGAGGATTCTGTCGAGAAAGAGCATCAGCATTTCTATTACTTTTCCCAGACTGATAACGGATGTCAAAATCGAACACAGCAAGCTGTGCAGCCCAACGCTGTTCTGTAGCCCCAAGCTTCGCTGTAAACAAATGACTAAGAGGATTGTTATCTGTAAACACCACACATCGACTTCCCAAAAGGTACTCCCTAAATTTTTCAGTCATCGCCCACTTTAGCGCCAAGAACTCGACGAATTACGCTCAGTAGGTCTCAAACCACGGCTGGCATATGCAACAGGTCTCACCTTCCCATCTTGCTCCTGAGAAAGGACCGCTCCCAGTCCCCCATAACTGGCATCTACTTCCAAAATAAATGGAATAGAAAAATCTGCATACACCAATACCGGAGCAGTGGTAAGCCTTACCTTTAACTCCTCGAAACTTGTTTGACACTGCTCACTCCAAGCCTCCACAAATTTCAACCCTGCACGTTTCTTCGGCAGGACCTTAGTTCCAGAAAACTCTGGTACCATCCTATGCAGAGGTGCTGCAAGTTTAGCAGATCCCTCTACAAAACGCCGATAGTAACTGGCAAACCCCAAAAAGGAACGCAACTCCGTAGCATTAGATGGGCGACGCCATTGGGATACCACCTGGACCTTACCTGGGTCAGTTGCCACCCCCTCAGCAGAGATCACATGGCCCAAATACTTCACCTGAGGCTGGAAGAAAACACACTTCTCCAGTTTGGCCTTAAGACCCTCCTTCTCCAGTCGACTCAACACTACCTCCAAATGCCCCAGGTGCTGCTCGACAGAAGAAGAAAACACAATGATGTCATCCAAATATAACAGGAGTGATTGGCACTTCTGGTCTCCAAACAGACGTTCCATTAGCCTCTGAAATGTACTAGGAGCGTTGCAAAGCCCAAATGGCATCCTATTCCACTCGAACAGCCCAAACGGGGTGCAAAAGGCAGTCTTGTGTCGATCCTCCTCAGCAACAGGAACTTGATTATAGCCAGTAGCCAAATCCAGTGTAGAAAACCAACGAGCGCCAGTCAACATATCTAACGACTCCTCAATGCGCGGCAAGGGAAACGCATCCTTCCTAGTCTAGGAGTTTAACTGACGATAGTTCACACACATGCGCAGACTACCATCCTTCTTTTTGACAAGCACTATTGGAGAAGCATAGGGGCTACAACTATCCCTAATGACCTGGGTCTCGAGTAACTGGTTAATGTGTGCTCTTACAACCTCATACTCAGAGGGAGGTATCCGCCGATATTGTTGTCGAATGGGGGTGTCGTCAAGAAGAGGAATATTATGAGGGAGCTGATCAGTAGACCTGACATCACCCTTCGAAAGCAGAAAATACCGATTGATAGTTTAATAGCAGGGTCCTAACCTTCCTCTGCTCATCACTTGATAGGCCTGCCAAATCTAAAGCCTCAATCTGCTCCTGTACAGATGAAACCTCCACTTGAGACGTAATGGAACAAACAATCCCGGAGCATGGCCTGACCTCAGAAACGCCTGGGGGCAAGCTAACCACATGCACGCTCGACAATGTGCCAATGACTCGCCGGGGAAATAAAAGAGCCTCAGTGGTACCTAGATTAATAACTGGTATGTACACAGTTCCCCTAATCACCTTGAACAAAGCTGGAGAAATCAACAGCCCCACGGGGAGCCCAACATCAGGGGGCTCAAGAAATGCAACCTCCCTAGAAAAGGAGTCAGAACAAGTGGCCGCTACAAACTTCATCACACCCCCAGGAATGCGAGTGGCTCGAGCACCACGCACCTTCACCTTTCCTATCCTTTCACCAGGAGGCTGAACACTTACCTGATGACAATACTGCAAAGCTTGCAACACAGATTTAGGAGCACCGAACACAGGTGAAGAATGAAATAAGGAAAGCCCATACTGTCCAAAAAGCTCCTGGTAGCATCGGCTCAACACATTCATGCCCAAAACACCGGGGGCCTGAGCACAGACACCACCAGGAGGGTCCCGGACCACTAATACACCACATTTCGGAACCATTCGACCGCACAGTTCAACATCCAACTCAATATAGCCCAAATAAGGAATAGACAGTCCATTGGCCGCCTTAAGCTGAAGCCAATGACAAGACCAAAGATGCTCCTGGCGCCATGGCTCGAAGTGTTCCCGGAAACAACTTTCAGTAATAGTGGACACCATAGACCCGGTATCCACTAGACATGATACAGGTACACCACTCATGGTCACAACCAAATGTGGGCATGATGACATTAACGTCAACACGGGGCCAACACTACCCAACAAGTCTGAGCCGCCATTTCCCCCAACCGAATTGTGACTCAGCAATTCGGTGGGAGTTAGTTTTCCGACGATGCACCGGAACGAGACTGTCTACCAGAGGTGTCAAGTAACAAAGTACAAATACTTTGTTACCTTACTTAAGTAGACATTTTGGGTATCTATACTTTACTGGAGTAATTATTTTTCAGCCGACTTTTTACTTCTACTCCTTACATTTTTAAGCAATTATCTGTACTTTCTACTCCTTACATTTTAAAAATAGCCTCGTTACTCTACTTTTATGATCAGAACGCACAACCCCCCCCCTCGCATGATAAGAACGCGCACAAAGCACACACCCCCCCCCCCCGTCGACCTTACTGCTTTTTTCGTCCCTCACGGTACTTTTACTTTTATAGTTTAAGTAGTACTGAAACCAGTTCTTTTAAACTTTTACTTAAGTAAAAATTAAAGTATTTTTGAACCCTAGTATCTATACTTCTACTCAAGTAATTAATGTGAATACTTTTGACACCACTGCTGTCTACTATTCCCCACCTCACGTGTATTACTTGGGGATCGCAGAGAAGCGGGAGAACCGCGCTCATAATGGCACTCTCTAGCAAAATGGCCAGGTTTTTGACACTTCCTACAGATCACTGAGGTGCTACGAAAGGGCCGGGTCCGCAGAGACTGATCCTGCAATCTGGTTATACTTTGGGTAAGCTGAGCTAACTGTTGCTGCTGTAGTTTGAACATCTCTTTAAGCTCACACATTTCCGACTGCTGAGACAGATGATCCTCTCTCACACACGCACCACTTTGGACCCCATATTGAAACCCATGTGCTACGGGAACCGAATGGCTACGACCTCTTGCCCCTCCTGGTGTGCCCTCACGTTCCCACCTAATAGCTTCGCCACAAACGTCTAGTAATGTAGCAGAAGGTTGGCGACGAACAAATTGTTTTAACTCACGATGAAGGGTGCAATCTAAGACATGCTCAACGAATTGATCGCGCAACACCACTTCGGAGTTTAACATCGCACCGGGCGACTGTTGTCTAACCCTTTCCAAAAGAGCCCTTAAAGCAAGAGAGAATTCCAACAATGTCTCCCCATCCTGCTGCTTTCAAGAAAAGAAGGCTTCTTGCAACGCAATATATGACTGCGAACACCTATAGACTTCCTGCAAAGCCGCAATAACTCTAACTGGATCCTCACGTTCCTCTCTCGACCGATATTTAATCTCTTCCCGTGCTTCTCCCTCTAGATGATTAAACAGAAAAATGGATTGGTCTACCACTGACAGATGATGGGCCTGCATACACGACTGTACTTCTTCAACCCACTCATTAATCCCTATCCCGGATCGACCATTAAATTTTGGGCACTGCTTATCCCGCTGTATAAAAACCAAACGCTCGGTTAAAACAGGGCCAGCACCCACAGGTGGGGCTACAGATGGAGCTACCGATGGACCAGGTACGTCAGATGCATTAATGGGACTGGACGAACCAACCCCTTCTCTCTCCTGTCTCAGTTTTAAATTATCAGCTCTTAGCTGAGCTACCAGCTCCCTCAATTCCTGCAGCTCCTCCTCCATAATACAAAAACAGAGGAAAGTCCCCAAAAGATCTTACCACTGGAAAAATGTCACTCCTAAGAGAAAATAAAAAGTTCACCCACTAACCAGCACTACTGTTTTGCTCCAGTCAACCAAGAAACGAAAACATAAACAAAGACATCCACATCCCTAGTCATAAATTGAGAGGTCCTGCCGATTACGCCAGAATGTGGCGGTGTGGTGTGGTACAACCTTCTCTACTGTATATTGGGAAACCAAATTCCCCTTAACCAACCTTAACAACTGAATTACCGATTACGCCACCCAGGATTGGTTACCTGGGAAAAATGTAGGGCACAGGTTCGAATCTCTCTTTGACACAGGGACATGGATGCAAAAATATAAAAAAATTTATTCATGCAAGAAATAAAAAAATTAGTAACATCAATATCATTTAAAATCAAAAACTAAAACATCCCAGACAAAGAGAAACAAAAAGAAAGCGGAGCTGGGAAATTAACCAAAGAAGGACAGGCTAGAGATGGGGCTACACTCTTGCCCAGTCATAAATGATCACACGTGCACCAAACCACTCACTAGGAAAAAGGTAATACCACTCCACACTGTGTAAACATAAGCGCATCACTCTATAGGCCACTAGCCTGTCTTCTGTAGATTCCCAGCTCCTAAAGAAAAGGAGGAAATACAAATAAATACACTAATTAATTACAAAAAAATAAATAAATAGAACAAAAGTAATAAATAAAAGAAAACAAACAAGAAAAATGTAGCTGCAGCGCACCCCCCAAACTAGGAGGACGAATACCATCAGCCAGAACGGCTATCAAAACACTAGTCACCAACACCTAGCACAGCAGCATACACAAAGCAAAAGATAAAGAAGCCCCGCCCCCAAAGCAGCAGCACCAGCAAAGCAACGAACTGCAGGAAGAAGGCAAAGCAGCAAACATAAAAAAAGAACAAAAATAACCGTCACCAGCAAAGCAATGAAATGCTAGACGGAGCCAAAATAACAAAAACAATGAAAAAAGAAGTCACAAGGACGAAAACGAAAATAAAACAAAACAGTAAACTCTAGGCTGGAACCAAGCAGTCGATTAAAACAATCCACCGGAGCAAAACAGCAGTGCTGAAGCTGCCCATCAAGCTGTAAGCACTGCACAGTGAAGAAAAGCACCCTCACCAGCCGATCAATTTACCTAAAATTAAAAAGAACGTTAAGGTAAAAAGAAACGGCACATACCTGTATGGCAGGCGCCATGAAAATAAGTTTGACCTACAGTACCACGTAATGCAGTCCACATCCATCTGGCAGCCAATCCTTCAACAAATCAAAATAGGACAGACATACAGGTCACATCATATGCCTAAGAAAGCCTTAAGCCTGCTATAGGAAGAAACAAATAATCGGCATACCAATTATACGACAGCATTCATCTCTCGCCGTGCACACGCACAAACTGTGCAGCTCTTTTAGAAAGGGTAAATACGGCAACAAGCTGCTTCTCCACTGCCTCGGACGCAATAAAAATCCGAAAAATCGCCGGCTTCCCAAAGGATAATCACTATTAGCTAGATAACATTTACAAATAACCGAAAGTCCGGCATGCCAAACATACCTCTCACGCACACCGGGACCAGACGACACAAATCCGGAAGCGCAACCTGGGGGTGAATTAGCACCACACCTGGCTGTTCTTGCCGCACCATTTTATACTCTCCCAACTACACCCAATAATCAATCTCAGGTGCATAACCTGAAATCTGGAAGGAAGTGCAAAACTCCGTCTCACCACACATGGAGAGGAGTCAGATAGCGAGGTGTATGATGTAATGGTACAAGATAAGAGAAATATAATTATAATGGAAGAATTAATTGATAGAAACTGGAATAAAACAATTGATAGAACTGGATTATAATGGAATAAAAAAATTTTATGTGGTCAGCAAAAAGAGTGTATAGCGGAGGGGTCGGGAAATTCCCTGGGACTCCCTAAGCATTGCAATTGCGGCTCACTGGGTTTTATTGCTGCAATAAATCCTCTTACTTCTGCCAGTTCTGTGTGGCATCTGAAATCTTCTTTAATTTTCATTGTAAGTAATTTGTTAACTATTTCATTCATTCATTCATTTTCTATACCGCTTAATCCTTCCGGGGGACCTGGAGCCTATCCCAGGAGACTTCGGGCACTAGGCGGGGTACACCCTGGACAGGGTGCCAATCCATCGCAGGGCACACACACATACACACACTCACACACCCAATCACACACTACGGGCAATTTAGGAACGCCAATTAGCCTAATCTGCATATCTTTGGACTGTGGGAGGAAACCGGAGTACCCGGAGGAAACCCACCAAGCACGGGGAGAACATGCAAACTCCATGCACACAGAGACGGGGAATCGAACCCAGACCCTGGAGGTGCAAGGCGACAGTGCTAACCACTACACCACCGCGCCGCCTTTGTTAACTGTTTGATATTTTAAATTATAGGCAACTTTCAACAGGTGGAAGATTTTTCTCCCACACCAGACAAACTGTGGTCTACCAGTTAAATAGTATATGATCCAGCGTATGAAAGATGGCTTAATTTACATAGCATGAAACTTATCCCCCGGCAGTTTCCTCTGAATGGTGTTAAAACACTTTAGAAATCACAAAGCATAATCCTTACAATGTTGCTCTGTTTGTTTGTCTCTGTGAATATTTTCTCAAAAAATCATCCAAACCCTTGTGGGTTCTGCAGGTTGAGGGTTGACCCCTCGTATCACAAACGTTTTGATTTGTGTTGTTTGTTAGTATGTTTTTCACAGCCAATCATAGTCTTCAGAATGTATCAACCCTAGCAAGGGGTCAGCCCTGATTCCTCACTGAGGTAAGAGTTTTTGTCTTTTCATTCGCTCAAGGTTGCTCAGAGATTGGTCGTAAATCGGTCTTGAGATAAAACTCCTATCTAAAAGTTAAGTTAAGGGCTCTCTGGGAGGATTCTTTGAAGGTTTATGAATATTGCCCCTGATCATTAATAACGCCTCAGCAGTGCCACAGGCTGATCACCTCCATGCCATGCCGTATTGATGCAGAAATTCCTCATTTCATCCTGATTATACTCACAATCTCTCCTCGGGTTAGATTGTGTCTTTCTCTTGCTCATTTACTTTGAGAGTCCTAATAACAAATCATGTGATTATCCTGCCCGCTCGTGTCCATCCGCGTTTGGGTTTACCATTCACGCTACAGGGCTAACTGCTAAAGCCAAGTCTTTCTGGTCTCCTCGGGTTAGTTCGTGACAATTGCATTTGTATCACAAGATTTCAGCAAAGTGCATCATCAGTTGCAAAATTCCAGCATCTTGTAGCACAACATTTTAGCATTGTATATCATCACTGCTACAAACTCATTACATACACAAACTTTGTCTGTCTGCAACATAACTGCTTCTTTTTGTAGCAATTTTTTTATCATGTATTGTATCACTCTGTGTCTTTAGAAAAGCACGATTCTGTCATTTCAGCTTCTTCCTCCTTCTGCTCAGCAGACTGCATAGTTTCTTTCCTTTTCCTTTTTCCTCAGGATTTTCAGAAACCAACAAAATTAAGTCCAGGTTTTTTAGGAAATACTCATATTCACAAAGGAATTCAGAATATGGCCTTGTGTTTGTGTAAATAAATATTTCCTTGGGTATTTTTACCTATGAATGCAAAATGCAGGATGCAAAATGTGTAAAAAAAAAAAAAAAATGCAAAAAGAATGCAAAAAAGTGGTTAGGACACTTCTCCAAGGTCGGAAGGAATTAAGGGTGTAGGAGGCTTATTTCATTTTTGTTATAGCCTCTCTTAAACCACAGTAAAACACACACCTTAGTAAGCTTGTGATAACAACGCTCAGGGGTGAATCGTCCTGCATTACCTGCCGGATTTGTTCATCTCCTCTGGGTCTGCTGATGATGATTTGACACACCCCCTCTGATAAATACCCACACCACATGGTGGGAAAGGTACCACATACCAGTAAGTGAGGGATTATACATCTTCAAAGTTCAAAGGCTTTTATTGTCATTTCAACCATATACAGTTAGTACACAGTGAAACGAAACAACGTTCCTCCAGGACCAAGGTGCTACATGCAACATAAATTTACAACATAAATTAACAGAACAACTAAACTAGCTAACTAAAGAGGTCTAGTTAGCTGGCTAGCAGAGACGAGACAGATAGACCTAACATAAATTACGACATAAATTTACAAAAACTAACTAGCTAAGTAAGACATGTGCCAACAAGAGCAACAACAAAGTGACAGTGCAGCGAGCACGACATAACATAACAGAATACTATGGTGTTGAGGTAGTGAAAAAAGTAGTAATGATTATTGTGCAAAAGAGATAAACAGTGAAGCATTTACAGATTGGTGAAGCATTGCGTATACTTCTGTCTTTTTCCAGAAGTCCCAATGAGGAGTGCTTTGAAGAAATGCAGCCTGGGGGAGAAAAACACATGGACTAATTTTTCCATATCTGCAAATGTGAGTGATGAGCGCAGTTCCGCAGTCTTCCTGGGGTGAAAGAAATGGTCATTCTCTCAAAGCACCTTCACAAAATGAAAAGAAAATTTTAAAAAGTTAATTTATGGAAGTGTTGTACAGTATGTGTGAGAAAAATGTGTCTAGATAATAATGAGATGAATGAATGAATGAATGATGAATGAAATGTCTCTGATGAGCAAGACAAAGGTGATGGCGACAGTAGCAAAGTCATTTCACATTCATTTATAGCCCATCAGTGTTCAAATGAATATTCACTAAATATATTTTAGATTCATTACACACAACTGAAGTAGTTCAAGCCTTTTATTGTTTTAATATTGATGATTGTGGCATACAGCTCATGAAAACCCAAAATCCCTATCTCAAAATATTTGCATATTTCATCCGACCAATAAAAGAAAAGTGTTTTTAATACAAAAAAAGTCAACCTTCAAATAATTGTGTTCAGTTCTGCACTCAATACTTGGTCGGGAATCCTTTTGCAGATTCTTGTGTCTCTCAACTTTCTCTTCACAATATCCCACAGATTCTCTATGGGGTTCAGGTCAGGAGAGTTGGCAGGCCAATTGAGCACAGTAATACCATGGTCAGTAAACCATTTACCAGTGGTTTTGGCACTGTGAGCAGGTGCCAGGTCGTGCTGAAAAATGAAATCTTCATCTCCATAAAGCTTTTCAGCAGATGGAAGCAAGAAGTGCTCCGAAATCTCCTGATAGCTAGCTGCATTGACCCTGCCCTTGATAAAACACAGTGGACCAACACCAGCAGCTGACATGGCACCCCAGACCATCACTGACTGTGGGTACTTGACACTGGACTTCAGGCATTTTGGCATTTCCCTCTCCCCAGTCTTCCTCCAGACTCTGGCACCTTGATTTCCGAATGACATGCAAAATTTGCAACCTGTAGCCCATTTCCTGCACACGCCTGTACACGGTGGCTCTGGATGTTTCTACTCCAGACTCAGTCCACTGCTTCCGCAGGTCCCCCAAGGTCTGGAATCGGTCCTTCTCCACAATCTTCCTCAGGGCCCGGTCACCTCTTCTCGTTGTGCAGCGTTTCTGCCACACTTTTTCCTTCCCACAGATTTCCCACTGAGGTGCCTTGATACAGAGCCTTGATATGAGCTGTATGCCACAATCATTAATAATAAAACAATAAAAGGCTTGAACTACTTCAGTTTGTGTGTAATGAATCTATAATATATGGAAGTCTAATGTTTATCAGTACATTACAGAAAATAATGAACTTTATCACAATATGCAAATTTTTTTAGAAGGACCTGTACTGTAGCTGGATCTATCCTTTCTATTTCCCATTTGGATAGGAAACACACTACTGTAAGTACTAAACACAGAACACATTTGCTGAAATTTTTTTTTAATGGTAAATTTATTATAATGATAATTACAGTGGCCTGCAAAAGTATTCGCCCCCCTTGAACTTTTCCACTTTTTGTCACATTACAGCCACAAACATGAATCAATTTTATTGGAATTCCACATGAAAGACCAATACAAAGTGGTGTACAGCTGAGAAGTGGAACGAAAATCATACATGATTCCAACCATTTTTTACAAATAAATAACTGAAAAGTGGGGTGTGCGTAATTATTCAGCCCCCTTTGGTCTGAGTGCAGTCAGTTGCCCATAGACATTGCCTGATGAGTGCTAATGACTAAATAGAGTGCACCTGTGTGTAATCTAATGTCAATACAAATACAGCTGCTCTGTGACGGCCTCAGAGGTTGTCTAAGAGAATATTGGGAGCAACAACACCATGAAGTCCAAAGAACACACCAGACAGGTCAGGGATAAAGTTATTGAGAAATTTAAAGCAGGCTTAGGCTACAAAAAGATTTCCAAAGCCTTGAACATCCCATGGAGCACTGTTCAAGCGATCATTCAGAAATGGAAGGAGTATGACACAACTGTAAACCTACCAAGACGAGGCCGTCCACCTAAACTCACAGGCCAAACAAGGAGAGCGCTGATCAGAAATGCAGCCAAGAGGCCCATGGTGACTCTGGACGAGCTGCAGAGATCTACAGCTCAGGTGGGGGAATCTGTCCATAGGACAACTATTAGTCGTGCACTGCACAAAGTTGGCCTTTATGGAAGAGTGGCAAGAAGAAAGCCATTGTTAACAGAAAGCCATAAGAAGTCCCGTTTGCACAGCAAACATGTGGAAGAAGGTGCTCTGGTCAGATGAGACCAAAATGGAACTTTTTGGCCAAAATGCAAAATGCTATGTGTGGCGGAAAACTAACACTGCACATCACTGTGAACACACCATCCCCACTGTCAAATATGGTGGTGGCAGCATCATGCTCTGGGGTGCTTCTCTTCAGCAGGGACAGGGAAGCTGGTCAGAGTTGATGGGAAGATGGATGGAGCCAAATAGAGGGCAATCTTGGAAGAAAACCTCTTGGAGTCTGCAAAAGACTTGAGACTGGGGCGGAGGTTCACCTTCCAGCATGACAACGACCCTAAACATAAAGCCAGGGCAACAATGGAATGGTTTAAAACAAAACATATCCATGTGTTAGAATGGCCCAGTCAAAGTCCAGATCTAAATCCAATCGAGAATCTGTGGCAAGATCTGAAAACTGCTGTTCACAAACGCTGTCCATCTAATCTGACTGAGCTGGAGCTGTTTTGCAAAGAAGAATGGGTGAGGATTTCAGTCTCTAGATGTGCAAAGCTGGTAGAGACACACCCTAAAAGAGTGGCAGCTGTAATTGCAGCAAAAGGTGGTTCTACAAAGTATTGACTCAGGGGGCTGAATAATTATGCACACCCCACTTTGCAGTTATTTATTTGTAAAAAATGTTTGGATCATGTATGATTTTCGTTCCACGTCTCACGTGTACACCACTCTGTATTGGTCTTTCACGTGGAATTCCAATAAAATTGATTCATGTTTGTGGCTGTAATGTGACAAAATGTGGAAAAGTTCAAGGGGGCCGAATACTTTTGCAAGCCACTGTAAGTAGGATTACAGGTACATTCATCCAATATCTGACATGTGACCTCCATACATTAACCCAAAAGAATTGATCATTGGTAGCTTTAAAATATGCATGTCTCTTTAAAAATGTACATGTTGAATTTAACAAACACAGCTTAAAGTCAACCTGCTTTATCCAGTCCACCATTGGAACATTCAAGGTTTAACCATCTAGCTGAGGGTTTTGTGTTCTTAAAATAAGATTACAACAAACCAAAATAATATTACTATGTTTATTTCTAGTCAAATGTTAATAAAATTTCAAGTTAAAAATGTTTTGTCCTTTTGGCAGATAATTTTGCTAGTTTTTAGGTATTTAATTTATGAAATAATCTATTATCTGTTATCTGACAATAGAACAAGACATTTCCCCCTGCAATTTTAGCAGCATTTGGCTAGAAATAAGTAATAATAATAAATTAATAATCTTATATTTGGTTTGGTATAAAGTTATTTTAAGAAATTATAGATAGGTTTGGCGAAATTAAAAAATAATGTATATTATTTGATGTCATTTTTTGCAGTGTGCCACCATATTTCTCAAATCTGGACTGAATTCCTTGGAATTTTCATTTGTAATGTGTGTTGGTCAATTCAGTGAGTGCTGTCAAGTAAACTCTGTTCATGTTGGCTACCAGCTGAAGTCAATCATCAGTAAGAGGAAACAGAGAGTTATTTGACTTAGCAGATGAAGAAACATTTCAGGAGTTCCACACCATTTAAAATTTTAAGAGGGTGCAAGTATGTTTTTACCCCTGTATGTATAATTTTAATATATTAAATACTCTGCATAAAAAAATTCTACATTGTGGTCCAAATTCTTCAGTTTTTTTTAAATGTGTTTCAGAAAAAAGACCAGTTCAAAGAAATCATTACAAGCCCAATATTTCCATGAAATTCATGCTCATGAGTGTACAGTATGTAAATTTGCGACCACAAACAAACGTACTAAAAACACCTTTAGTCCATCCTTCTTCGCCACATCCTTCTGAGATTTTCATACAATCTGTTTTGCAAAGTAGGAAACAAAAAGTTGTGGTTCACACAAATCTTACAGCTTAAAAGGACTCAAAGTCGCAAATACGGACACAAAAATTTTGAGCAGTTTTGAGAATTTTCACCTATTTCAGGTAGGTTTCAATATTATGCTCTAATACTTCAATCTTTTTCTTACACCTAATAAAGGGAAATGTTTTTTAAAGTAAAGTAAATCTCATCATTTGATCTTTTTTAATTAATTCAAAAGTATTTTCTATTAAAGATTGCAAGCAATCAAGATATTAAACCCATTTAGAAATTGTCTTGCACTTTTGGCTGGTTTTGTTAGTTTTAAACATGAAGTTAAATAAACAAAATACATGTCAATTATGTGGAAAAAAATAAAACAAAAGAAGGCATTTCTTGGAAATTATTCTTTTTTTTTATAGAATGCATTTTAAATATCTAACTTTAAGAAAATACATCTATCTTTGTCTTTTCAGCTAATTGTGAGCTAGATTTAACCCATTTCAAGCTATGGAAATGATTACATAATATCCCAAAAGGTGAAAATTATTGTTTTCCATAATTAAAAGTAATACCACTTGCATGAAGTCTAAATCTAAGTATATGAATCATGTCAAATTACAGGTAGGTCAAGTTCAAGTTGGCTTTATTGTCACTTCAACCATATACAGTTAGTACACAGTGAAACAAAACAACGTTCCTCCAGGACCAAGGTGCTACATGCAACATAAATTTACCATATAAATTAACTGAAGAGCTAAAATTAGCTAACTAAGAGGCCTAGTTAGCTGGCTAGCGGAGACAAGACAGGACAGATTGACCTGACAACATAAATTTTAACAACATAAATTTACAGCATAAATTAACAAAACTAACTAGCTAACCTAGATACAGCAGACAACATACAGTGTGTGTACAGGTCCTTCTCAAAAAATTAGCATATCATGAAAAGGTTCTCTAAACGAGCTATTAACCTAATCATCTGAATCAACCAATTAACTCTAAACACCTGCAAAAGATTCCTGAGATTCCCAGCCTGGTTCATTACTCAAAACCGCAGTCATGGGTAAGACTGCCGACCTGACTGCTGTCCAGAAGGCCATCATTGACACCCTCAAGCAAGAGGGTAAGACACAGAAAGACATTTCTGAACGAACAGGCTGTTCCCAGAGTGCTGTATCAAGGCACCTCAGTGGGAAGTCTGTGGGAAGGAAAAAGTGTGGCAGAAAACGCTGCACAACGAGAAGAGGTGACCGGGCCCTGAGGAAGATTGTGGAGAAGGACCGATTCCAGACCTTGGGGGACCTGCGGAAGCAGTGGACTGAGTCTGGAGTAGAAACATCCAGAGCCACCGTGTACAGGCGTGTGCAGGAAATGGGCTACAGGTTGCAAATTTTCTGGAGGAAGACTGGGGAGAGGGAAATGCCAAAATGCCTGAAGTCCAGTGTCAAGTACCCACAGTCAGTGATGGTCTGGGGTGCCATGTCAGCTGCTGGTGTTGGTCCACTGTGTTTTATCAAGGGCAGGGTCAATGCAGCTAGCTATCAGGAGATTTTGGAGCACTTCATGCTTCCATCTGCTGAAAAGCTTTATGGAGATGAAGATTAAATTTTTCAGCACGACCTGGCACCTGCTCACAGTGCCAAAACCACTGGTAAATGGTTTACTGACCATGGTATTACTGTGCTCAATTGGCCTGCCAACTCTCCTGACCTGAACCCCATAGAGAATCTGTGGGATATTGTGAAGAGAAAGTTGAGAGACACAAGACACAAGAATCTGCAAAAGGATTCCCGACCAAGTATTGAGTGCATAACTGAACATAATTATTTGAAGGTTGCCTTATTTTGTACTAAAAACACTTTTCTTTTATTCGTCGGATGAAATATGCTAATTTTTTGAGATAGGGATTTTGGGTTTTCATGAGCTGTATGCCACAATCATCAATATTAAAACAATAAAAGGCTTGAACTACTTCAGTTTGTGTGTAATGAATCTAAAATATATGAAAGTCTAATGTTTATCAGTACATTACAGAAAATAATGAACTTTATCACAATATGCTAATTTTTTGAGAAGGACCTGTATGTGTTTGTTTATCAGTCCAGTCCCTTTCTGTTGAGAAAACGAATGGCTTGTGGAAAAAAGCTGTTGCACAATCTGGATGTGTTTGCCCGAATGCTACGGTACCTTTTTCCAGATGGCAGGAGTGTGAAGTGTGTGTGAGAGGTGTGTGTCTGATCAGCCACAATGCTGGTGGCCTTGCGGATGCAGCGTGTGGTGTAAATGTCTTCAGTAGAGGGGAGAGAGACCCCGATGATCTTCTCTGCTGTCCTCACTATCCGCTGTAGGGTCTTGCGGTCCAATCTGGCACAATTCCCAAACCAGACAGTGATGCAGCCGCTCAGGAAGGTGGTCAGGATCGGTGGTGGAAGCTGGGCCTTTCTCAGTCTGGGCCTTTCTAAGAGACGCTGTTGGGCTTTCTTGTGCAGGGAGCTGGTGCTGAGGTCCTTCTCCAGGTGGACGTCCAGGAATTTGGTGCTTTCGACGATCTCCACAGAGGAGCCGTAGATGCTCAGCAGAGAATGGTCGCCTCATGTCCTCCTAAAGTCAACAACCATCTCCTTTGTCTTGTCAAAATTAAGAGACAGGTTGTTGTTTTTACACCAGTCCGTGAGCCTCTGCACTTCCTCTCTGTACGCTGACTCGTCATTCTTGCTAATGAGACCCACCACGGTTGTGTCATCAGAGAACTTGATGATGTGATTCGAACTGTGTGTTGCTACACAGTCGTGAGTCAGCAGTGTGAACAGCAGGGGACTGAGCACACAGCCTTGTGGGGCCCCAGTGCTCAGTCTGGTGGTGCTGGAGGTGCAGTTCTCGATCCGTACTGACTGAGGCCTTCCGGTCAGAAAGTTCAGAATCCAGTTGCAGAGGGAGGTGTTCAGGCCCAACAGGTTCAGCTTCCCGATCAGTTGTTGGGGGATGATAGTCAGAGGTGTCAAGTAACGAAGTACAAATACTTCGTTACCTTACTTAAGTAGAAATTTTGGGTATCTATACTTTACTGGAGTAATTATTTTTAAGCCGACTTTTTACTTTTACTCCCTACATTTTCACGCAATTATCTATACTTTCTACTCCTTACATTTTAAAAATAGACTTCTTACTCCTATGTAATTTCAGCTTGTCATTCAAAAAACAAACAAAAAAAAAAAACATCCGGATAAATCGCGCCATAGGGATGTAGCGAATTTGATTGTGGTTGGATGATGTAATGTTTGCATGTAGTTCTGTTCTGTATAAATTATTATATAATTATATATAAAATAATAAATAAATAAAATTATAATAGAAAATAAATAAATAAAAACAAATAATAATACTAATTATAGAAAAGAAAATAATTGGAAGTGTGGATGTGTGAGAAAAATGTGCAGATAATAATGAGACGAATGAATGAAATTTCTCTGATGAGCAAGCCAAGGGTGACGGCGACGGTGGCAAGGAAAAACTCCCTGAGATGGCATTAGGAAGAAACCTTGAGAGGAACCAGACTCAACAGGGAACCCATCCTCATTTGGGCGATAACAGATAGAAATGATATATATATAGTAGTATATAGGTCCATGGCACAGCCTAAGCTTTTATCCTTAATGCTTTTTTTTACTTTTACTTTTATACTTTAAGTAGTTTTGAAACCAGTACTTTTAAACTTTTACTTGAGTAAAAAGCTTGAGTTGATACTTCAACTTCTAAAGAAGTCCTTTTAAACCCTAGTATCTATACCCCAGTGAAAAAAAAATGCACTTTAGTGTATTACAAATATATTGAAATCCTCGATAATACACTGCAAATATACTAACAAAAAGTTGTACCATCAGTTAATATATAAAAAGTATACTAACATCATGCTTTTACCAAATTTTGGAATTAAACTTTAAATATACTTAAAAATAATTGTATTATAGTACACGTTCCAAAGATATTGTGACGTGGGCGGGGCTGGCGACCGCCGGTTTGGGCCAGCATTCTGTTAATGTTCACCCTGGGTGGGACATTTGTTTTAGGTTAGTGGGTTCGGCCAAGTTTAAGCATGTGTGTGTGTGTTTGACCTGTGTGTTTATGCTTGTGCTGTGTTAATAAAATACTCCCAGTCATTATATTGGGTAGCCACCAAGCTCACTCGTCCTCCAAGATCCCTGCTAGCGTCGAAAAACGCTACATTGGTGTCAGAAGTGGGATGGAGATCTCGGAGTTGGAGCGAACGGCGGAGGATCTGAAGAAGATCAAAGGGGGCCGCCGAGTGGCAGCAGAACTCCTGCAGAGGAAGCACCTTCCGGACGGTGCCGGCACAAAAAAGGCGGCGCGGCCAAAGCAGAGCGGCGAGATGAGGGTCCCGGCACTGGATCTCGGGGTGGAGCTTCCCACAGACCAAGCCCCGGCTCCGGGCACCGCTAACCGGCGAGGCGACTTACAGCTGCGCCTTCCTTTCTACAATGGCGCCGTCGAACCTTACGCATTTTTTGCGCAGGTAGAGCTCGCCGCCGACCTCGCGGGCTGGTCCCCAGCAGAAATCGCGGTCCGCGTAGCACTCTCGCTTGAGGGTGACGCTCTCCGAGTGCTCGAGGACCTCCGGGACGAGGAGCAGAAGGATTGGGCGAAGCTGCGGGAATCGCTCCGTTTCGAGGCACTGCGCGAGGCCGAGCGCGCTGAACCCATCATGGTCGAGCATGGCGGCGAAAGAGCCGAGCTACCTCCCGCCACTAGGGGGCGCTCGGGAGGTGAACCTGGCTGGGGACAGGGCTACCCGTCACGGCCAGGCTACGAGCAAGACGCTGAACTTCCGCGGCGACGCAGAGGCCCGGGACCGCAGTATTACAGCCCTAACGTTTCGAGCCGCGAGGACAACGTACCCCAGCAGCCGTTAAACTAGGTCCGGGAGGCAGCGAGGGGAAGCCACCTCCCGTGGCCGATTCTGTTTCTCCAATTGGCGGAGTCGATCTCCGTTCGGGACGTGTGGGACAACGCGCTGGGATCTACGTGGATTGTGTGCTAGACGGCGTCCCGCTGCGGGCGCTTGTGGACACCGGCTCCACTGTTTCACTACTTCGCAACGGAGTGTTGGGACCAGGCGAGCGCGCTGGCAAAGTGCCCAAACCAGCATGACAAAGTAGCATGACAAAGTAGCACACACACACGGGGGGCGGAACTTCCGGAGGCTGCGACACCCAAACATCCGGTACATGACCGAGCGAGCGTGCTAAACGAGCTTTTGCAACGTAGCAGCGCGGGGTTGACTTCGACACAGACCGAAACGCTGAGATCGTTCCTTAATGAAGTAGACGAGCGCGATTGCACCCATACCAATCTGGTGCAGCACAAGATCGATACGGGGAACGCAGCTCCTGTTCGGTTGCACCCGCGACGCCTCCCATTAGCTAAACGGGCTGTCGCCGAGCAGAAGCTGCGTGAGATGGTCGACTCAGGCGTCATTGAGCCAGCGTCCGGACCGTGGTCTTCACCGGTTGTGCTTGTGCGTAAGAGGGACAATTCTTGGCGGTTTTGTGTCGATTACCGGCGGTTAAACGCGGTGACGCGGAAGGACTCATACCCGTTGCCACGGATAGATGATGCGCTGGAACATGTCGCAGGCTCGGCTTGGTTTAGTTCGTTAGATCTGCGTAGCGGTTATTGGCAAGTAGAGCTCGCTCCGGAAGACCGCCCTAAAACCGCGTTTTCGATCGGGCACGGGCTGTGGCAATTCCGGCGTATGCCTTTTGGCCTATGCAACGCTCCGGCGACGTTTGAATGGTTGATGGAGAAAGTGTTGGCGGATATCCCTCGTAACCGTTGCGTCGTCTATCTGGATGATTTGCTGGTGCACGGCAAGGAGTTTGAGGTCGCGCTAGCTAATCTCCGGGTGTTATTTTTGGCTATCCGACGGGCGAACTTGCGGCTCAATCCTAGGAAGTGCCAGCTGTTGCGTCGAGAGACCACGTTTCTGGGCCACATAATTAGTGCAAACGGGATTGCTACCGACCCAAACAAAATCGCTGCAGTACAGAATTGCCCAGAACCGGTAAATGTGTCGCAGCTGCGCACTTTCCTCGGGTTAGCCTCGTACTACCGCCGGTTTGTGAAAGACTTCGCCACCGTCGCAAGTCCGTTGCATGGGTTGACTAAAAAGAACCAGCCGTTCCGCTGGGAGGTTGTACATGCGTGCGCGTTCGCTCGGTTGCGCGAAGCTTTGGTCACGTGTCCCGTCCTCGGCTATCCGGATGCAGCGTGCGCGTTCATCCTTGACACAGACGCGAGCGATGTAGGGCTGGGGGCCGTACTGTCTCAGGTTTCCGGTGGCCAAGAGCGGGTTGTCGCGTATTTCAGCCGCGCGTTGTCTGGGCCCGAGCGAAATTATTGCGTCACGCGGCGCGAGCTGTTAGCTGTCGTCGCGGCGCTAAAACACTTCCGGCCGTACTTATACGGGCAAACGTTCCTGCTGCGGACCGATCACGCTTCGCTAGTGTGGCTGCTCAGTTTTAAAGAACCCGAGGGGCAGTTAGCGCGTTGGCTGGAGCGATTACAGGACTATAGTTTCACCATTGAACACTGAGCCGGGAAGCTACACGCTAACGCCGACGCGTTATCTCGCCGGCCATGCAGCGAAGCGCGTTGTCGGTACTGCGAGCGGGTCGAGGAGTGCGGTTGCGACGCGGGCCAACCCCCGGAACCACTGATGCACAACATCCCTCCCGTTCAATCCTCCTGGAACCCCCGGGTGTGATCAGCCGACCGTTCCGGCATGCAGCCGAGTCACTGCCTCGCCTAGGGCACCTCCCACCGTCATCTCACCTGTGCCACAGCTAGACAATGATCAGCTCGCAGCCGAGCAGGAGGGTGATCCGGTTCTGCAGCAAGTACTGGGTTGGGTTAAAGCGGGCCTGAGACCGGATTATACCGCAATCGCCCATCTGGGGTTAGAGGCAAAGGCTCTTCACTCACAGTTTACCCGCCTAGCATTGCGGCAAGGGTTACTCTACCATCGCTGGGAGCGGCCGTGCGGCGCTGGCGAATGTTTCCAGCTTCTGGTACCAAAAACTTTGCGGGCATGTGTGCTGGGGTTGGTTCATGGCCATGCGGGTTCAGGATACTTCGGTGTGACAAAAACTCTGCGGCGGTTGCGCGCTCGCTTCTACTGGCCGGGCTGTCACACTGATAGTGAACTCTTTGTTCACAGATGCGACTCCTGCACGGCGAAGAAGGGCCCTACCCAGCGCTCGCGAGCCCCGCTGCAGGACTTTCGGGTGGGGGCACCCATGGAGCGTATGGGCGTGGACATTCTTGGACCGTTCCCCGTTTCCGATCGGGGTAACCGTTATGTGCTGGTCGTCGTGGATTACTTCACCAAGTGGCCGGAGGCTTTCGCTGTGCCTGATCAGAGCGCCTCCACCACGGCCCGAGTACTAGTGGATGAGGTGTTCAGCCGGTTCGGCGCTCCAGAGCAGTTGCACAGCGATCAGGGGCGTAACTTCGAGGCGGAGGTGTTTGCGGCGGTGTGCGAACGCCTCGGGGTGAAAAAGACCCGCACCATGCCGCTTCATCCACAAAGTGACGGCCTCGTGGAGCGCTTTAATCGGACGCTCACCACACAACTCGCCCTACTTACCAGCGATCGGCAACGTGATTGGGACGAACATTTGCCTCTCGTTCTTTGGGCATATCGCACAGCAGTACAGGAGTCATCGCAGCTAACGCCAGCTATTCTCATGTTTGGCCGCGAGCTGCGCACTCCAGTGGACCTTGTTTTCGGACCACCTCCACAATCGGATTTACCCACGGAACCGGGGTTGGATTATTTTTGTTCTTTGAAAGAAAAACTGTTCCGGGGTTCACGAGTTAGCGCGCAAACAATTGGCGGACGCGGGTGTTAAGCACCGCCGGGTTTATGACACTCACAGCCGGGGGCGAGACTTTGAGCTGGGAGAGCAGGTATGGGTTTATTCCCCGAGAAGGAAGAGAGGGCTATCACCCAAACTTATGTCACACTGGGTGGGACCCTGTACGGTGCTCGCTCAGCTTTCGGATGTCGTCTACCGGGTGCGGCGAGACGGCAACTGTTGCGGAGGCCGGACTGCCTCAGGCGAATGTTCACGTTTCGTCTACAGCAGGGCTCCGGCGTTCACAGCGCCAGCGCCGACCGCCTGCACGCCTCAGAGACTGAAGAATTAGGGGTGACCAGGGACGGTCACAGCTCGGGTGGGGGCAGTGTGGCGTGGGCGGGGCTGGCGACCGCCGGTTTGGGACAGCATTCTGTTAATGTTCACCCTGGGTGGGACATTTGTTTTAGGTTAGTGGGTTCGGCCAAGTTTAAGCATGTGTGTGTGTGTGTGTTTGACCTGTGTGTTTATGCTTGTGCTGTGTTAATAAAATACTCCCAGTCATTACATTGGGTAGCCACCAAGCTCACTCGTCCTCCAAGATCCCTGCTAGCGTCGAAAAACGCTACAATATATTATTGGAAAATATACTTTTGTCATGACCCTTATGGTGTCTGTGTCGGGTGTGTGTGCGTGGCATGAACGCAGAGGATGCGAGCTGACGGTTCAGTAAAGTCTTTTTATTCAACATAAAAAGGTATAACACCAAACACGAACTTAAGCATAAATACAACAAAAGCTAGACGCCTGACTGCTGTTCAGCCAGGCTATTTATACAAAACATAATCATAACGTAATTGGCTTTCCTCGGTTCAGGTGAGCTTCTTACATCACCTGACCGAGGTGCAGACTGGGAACTGAAGTCAAAACTAAACATAAAACAAACTACAAAACAAAACATTAAACGGGCGTTAGGCGCCCTCTAGGGGTTGACCGTTATAACTTTAAGTGAAAGGCTGGTCTAATTTCCAAAGTATACTTATTTAAACTTGTTTTTCAATATATTTTTGGTATATATATATTTTTTAAATATGCTCGAAATAATCATTGTACAAATGTACAGAAAGTATATATTAGAATACAAATTTTAATATACGGTAGTCTCAGTATATTATCAGTTAAATGTAAATGTACTTATATTGAGTGCACTACTCTCTCATGCGTGCGCGCGCTTTTAAACTCGTTTTTGCACGCTGAATCTCTCCCTCGCGCGCGCGATCTCAAACTCGTTCCTGCGCGCTCAAAATCACTTTTGCCGTTCAAGATAATTTATGTTTTTACTCCTCCCTCTTCTGTCCGCTCACTGACATAAAGCGACACACAAACTGCAGCAGGGGGGTAAACTTTGCGACTTTTCCAGCCAACCGGAGATTAGACAGCGCCCCACCAGCCAATCAGAGCTAGAGGCGGGCAGATTCGGACTGTCCGTTCTCTGATTGGCTCCCCAGTTCTCCACTTCTAGTTTGAATTAACGGCTGAAGCTGCATCATCGCGTGCGTTAGTTCGTATAGTTATTATGTTATTTTCATCGGCATAAGGTAAATTTAACGGTTTTAAATTAAGTACATACTTTAATCTATAGTTTGTATTGTGTAATGTGTTGTTGTTAATGTGTTCTGTACTTTGCTTGTGGTATAATGGCTCTGTAGCTCTCGGCCTGTTTTCAGTCTCTGTGTAACAGAATCAACACACCAGGTTTAAACTAATACTGTACCTGTAGATTCTAATACTAATGTCTGTCTGTGTTCACACACCAGGTTTAAACTAATACTGTACCTGTAGATTCTAATACTAATGTCTGTCTGTGTTCACACACCAGGTTTAAACTAATACTGTACCTGTAGAGTCTAATACTAATGTCTGTCTGTGTTCACACACCAGGTTTAAACTAATACTGTACCTGTAGATTCTAATACTAATGTCTGTCTGTGTTCACACACCAGTTTATATTTTAGTTTGTGCGTTTGTGAGACAACCTGACTTTTGTTGAGCACAAATAAACTATAGTAGTGCATTTTTGTAACCTTGTGCAAATTAAATCTGTTGAACTCATGAATAAAATCTGCCTCATAATTACTGATGTAATGCTTTTCAAAAAGCATGTTATAGTGTAGTAAATGCATTTAGCATATCCTAAACACTTAATGTACTGGTAATACATTTGCAATACAGTATTGTGGGCGGGGCGGCGGCTTGCGACCGTCGTGCCTTGCGGGAGGTGTTCTTTTTGTGTTCACCCTGTTTGGGACGTGTGTTTAGGTTAGTGGCTTCGGCCAAGTTTGAGTATGTGTACATGTGTGCTATCTCTACGCGTGTATGTGCTGCATTCTGCTACCGTTCTCTAGTTCTAGTGAATAGCTGAATAGGTGTGCGTGCGTGCACGCGCGCGCTGGTTAAATAAACTACTCCCAGTCATTACATTGGGTAGCCACCGAACTCACTCGTCCTCCAAGTTCCCTGCTAGTGTCGAAAAACGCTACAGTAGTATAGAAGGTTGTGTGTACTGTATGATACAATAAAGTATATTTGTATTAACCACAAAGTAGGGCTGGGCTGATAAACGATATCATATCGAATCGCGATTTATTTGATTTTAAAAGCGATGAAAAGCTCTAGACATTTTTTGCTCGATATGGATTAATCTAAGAGCCAATCACACAGCAGAACAACACGACAACAACCAATCAGCGTGCAGCTTGCGCATGCCGTGCAGGTCAAAGTTAATTTCCTGCCGCACTTTGCGAAGCAAACTTGACACCAGGACGACAAAAAAAAAAAAAAAAAAAAAGAGTGGAAGCAGCAACGTAAGTGAATCTAACCTCGAGTTATTATCCAAAGATGTTGAATTTGTCGACAAAAAAGGTACCACGAACTCCGTTATATGAACGCATCACCCACACGACCACACAGAGCATGAAAATGCGGGCCGATGCTACTCCGTCAACTAGCAGGGCTAGCAGTGGGGCTGTACCAAAGCAGATATCCATCGTGTCGTCTTTCGTGGCCATTCCACTTTATGAAAGGTGTTCCAAAAGGAGCAAGGATATAACCAGCGCCGTTTCTAACTTTCTAGCGAAAGATATGATGCCCTTAAGCACACGAGGCTGAAGTTTAGCTCCTTATTCGCAGCTTCCGGTTTGTTTGGCTCCTTATTGCGCAGCGTCTCATTTTGCGGCTGAAGTTTTGCTCCTTATTCGCCTCGTTACTAACAGGAGTTGGCGAAAGCTGTGCAGTTTATCAATAAAATCAGCTTCCGATTCGTTTGGCTCCTTATTGCGCAGCGTCTCACTCTGCGGCTGAAGTTTAGCTCCTTATTCGCAGCTTCCGATTCGTTTGGCTCCTTATTGCGCAGCGTCTCATTCTGCGGCTGAAGTTTTGCTCCTTATTCGCCTCGTTACTAACGGGAGTGTTCACGTTGCCGAATGCTGCGCAGTTTATCAATAAAACGTTATTTTGGTGGCTTAAACCATTCTGGCCAAGCAAATATGAACTATACAACACCTAGCAGGTGCCCAACTATATAGTAAAAGTGAAATTGTCCTGGCCCAGATTGATAGCTGCATAATTCATTCCATTTTTGTTGTCATTGCATGCTTAAGCCATTATGTCAGTTTATTGGGGCCGTGTGAAATAGCCTTCATTTAACTCTGAATTGTGGGATAAACAGACAGCCCTAGTGTGTGTGGTCTAAATGTTGTTTCTCATTATTGTTTAAAAATCTCAAAACATTAATATATCATCAAAAGATACTTTTTATCATCACAAACAAGTTTTTTTTTTTTTTTATAAAAATCTTTGCCTTGTAAAGATTCTGAGCATACTTTAAAATGTAATTTAATTAACCCTTTAATTTTTGTGGCTTCAGTTTAAGTTGTTCATCATTGATGTTCAATAAATAATCATAGATAGTAGGTAGTGTGTGTTGCCTTCAATTAATCAATCAAGTAATGCACCCTTCATTCAAAAATCTCTCACTTGTGAGCATATTTACTGTACAAAACTTGTCAGTGAACTATGAGGGCAAAAAAAAAATCGTTTATTAATCGAAATCGAGTTAAAATGTTCAATTAATCGAGATTTTGATTTTAGGCCAAATCGCCCAGCCCTACCACAAAGTGTACTTTTTTTAGTATTTGTAATTGTCTATAAGTATAACAGCTACTGCTGCAATAAGAATATACTCATAGTATATTAATAATGTATTTGTAATACAGTAAAAATAGCTGTAATGTACTTATAATACATTAAATATATACTTAAATTGTATTAATAATACTGTCAGGTATGTACGTTAGTACACACACAGCCATATACTTTAAGTGTACTAAAGTATACTTAAAGTTGTTCCACTTTAGCACACAAAAGTATACTTAATACACTTAAAATTGTGCTTTTGTAGAATTTAATTACAACTTAAATACACTTGGTACAAAATTAGTTGTTCCAAAATAGCAAACTTCAAGTATACTAGTCATTAGTCTGGAGCAAGTACATTTAAGTATGCTTTGGCACGCTAGGATTTAATATACTTAGTATACTTTTTTTTTTACTTGAGTACTTCTACTCAAGTAATGAATGTGAATACTTTTGACACCACTTATGATAGTGTTGAATGCTGAGCTGAAATCTATGTACAGCATTCGAACGTATGTGTCCTTATTGTCCAAGTGTGTGAGATGGAGTGGAGATGGCGTCGTCCGTTGAGCGGTTAGGATGGTACGCAAATTGCAGTGGGTCCAATGAGGGGGCCAGCAGGGTCTTAATGTATCTCATGACGAGCCACTCGAAGCACTTCATGATGGTGGTTGTACTGTAAGTGCAACGGGACGGTAGTCATTGAGACAGGACACAGAAGACTTCTTGGGCACGGGAACGATGGTGGTGGCCTTGAAGCACGTGGGAACAACGGCGCTGCTCAGTGAGATGTTGAAGATGTCGGTAAGAACATCTGCCAGCTGTTCCGCACATTCTCTGAGCACTCTTCCTGGGATGTTGTCTGGACCAGCAGCTTTACGTGGGTTGACTCTGCGTAGAGTTTTCCTCACATCAGCTGTAGTGAGACACAGCACCTTGTCATTCGGAGAAGGGGTGGTCTTCCTTGCCGCCACGTCGTTCTCCCTGTCAAACCGAGCGTAGAAGTTGTTCAGCGCATCTTGGAGGGAGCCGTGTAAGGGGAAGGGTGTGTAAGCCCTGCCACATGTGCCGTGTGTCGCCGCTGTCCTTGAAGTGATTGTGGATTCTCTGGGCGTGTGCGCGCTTCGCCTCTCTGATGACCCGAGAAAGTTTGTCCCTTGCTCTTCTAAGTTCCACCTTGTCTCCCGCTTTGAAGGCAGAGTCTCGGGTCCTCAGAAGTGCACGCACTTTCGCAGTAATCCACGGTTTCTGATTGGGTCGTGAGATGATGTTCTTGAAGACAGTGATGTCATCGGTGCACTTGTTGATGTAGCTGGTCACTGATGATGTGTACTCCTCCAAGTCAGTGAAGTCGCCGTAAGTTGCAGCCTCCCTAAACATGTTCCAGTCAGTGCTCTCGAAACAGTCCTGAAGTGCAGAGATGGCTCCTGCTGGCCAGGTTTTCACCGGCTTCAAAACCGGTTTTGAACGCCTGACGAGTGGTCTGTATGCTGGAATTAACATAACAGAGATGTGGTCTGAGTAGCCGAGGTGGGGGCAGGGCTCTGCCCGATATGTGCCGTGGATGTTTGTGTAAACAAGATCCAGCGTTTTTTCCCCTCTCATAGCAAAGTCAACATACTGATGGAATCTAGGAAGCACTGACTTGAGATTTGCATGGTTGAAATCTCCAGCAACAATAAACAGGCCATCCAGGTGTGTATTTTGCAGTTCACTGATCTTTGTATACAGTTCCCATAGCACTTCCTTAGCATTAGCGCTAGGTGGAATGTACACTCCTATAATGAAAACCGTGGTGAATTCTTGTGGTAAAGAAAAAGGTATTAATGTTGTCAAATACTTTTCCGTGAACCGAGTTGAGGTATGTCGAGCTGTGCAAACTAAAAATATTTCTGGTGCATAAATTTAATACAAAGTCACTCAATAAATTCTGTTATTGTAGAACAAAATGAGTGACTTTGTATTAAATTTATGCAATGAATGATGTATGACTGTTTAGCTTATTATTAATCTTATATTGAATAATGAATTATAATGTATTATGTATGAAGTCAGCTCAATTACAAGACTAAAATGCTAATGTTAAGTATGCCTAACTTGAATAACTGTCTTTATTTGTTTGTAATAAGCATAACTTGTCTGCATTTTGCCATTCATGACTTCATTTTTGTTGATTTTGTTGACACTGTGGTGGTGAAAAAGCAAAGTTTAATTTATTATTTCTGACATTGTGGACATTTTCACTGTTCCCAGGTCATTTCAGGTCCATTTGCCCAGAGTTATATTTTTTAATATAATAGCAACTGTGCAATAACAGCATTTTAAACTATTCGATATTACCTAGTGCAATTTTTTTGAAAGTTTAACTACTGTATTGTTTGTTTCTTTTCTTTTGTATTTATACACTGTACTGTATACAGTGGAACCTTGGATTACGAGCATAATTCGTTCCGGAAGTGGGCTCGTATTCAAAAAAATACTCGTAAACCAAATAGAATTTTCCCATAGGAAATAATGGAAACTCAAATTATTCGTTCCACAGTCCAAAAAAATAAATACATAAGAATAATTAATACAAAATGTTGTTGTTGGTCTTTCGGCTGCTCCCGACAAAGGGTTGCCACAGTGGACTATCCAGTCCGCACTACAACTTGACACAGTTTTTACGCCGGATGCCCTTCCTGAGGCAACCCTACCATTTTATCTGGGCTAGGGACCGGCACTGCATCCAGTGGCTGGGGTTTGGGCACTGGCTGGGAATCGAACCCGGGCCTTCCGCATGGCAGGCGAAACACCTACCACTGAACCACCAGTGCCCATAATAATTAATACAAAATATAAAATAAAAATAAAACAAATTAACCTGCACTTTACATTTAAAAAAAAAGATTGTTTCCGTTTGTGCGCACAATGGAAACACCGTTTTATCAGAAAAATAAACAAGATATCTCTCTAATAACACTCGACTAAACGGAATCACTGCCATTAAAAGTAAGAATAAAACAAATTAACTTGCACCTTACCTTTGAAAAGAATCGCGTCAGAGCAGTGTTTCTGTGTAGAGCAGAGAGAAAGAGTGTGTCTGTGTCTGTGAAGGTGAAAGTAGGAGGGGTGTGTGTGTGTGTGTGTGTGTGTGTGTGTGTGTGTGTGTGTGGCACGGTGTCCAATGACGCATGTGCACACAGACACAAAGAGCAGGCTGAGCCTTGAGCAGAGAGAGAAAATGGATCTTTAATATCTCTAATGAGACTTGCTCTTGCTTTACACACTCGCTGTACACACCGCATACAGACACAAAATAAAATATGTTTTATGCACACACACATGGTCACAATAATCAGTACACACGTGCACGGATGTTGATTATACCAGTAAGAGACGCGTATTAAGACCCATCAGGGGAGACGATTACTCACAATTCTGCAGCACAAGAGAGACGAAAAACGTTGGTTCATTTGTGATCACATGATGCTCTGCGTTAAAACAAGAAGTGCATGCTTGATACTGTACATGATACTCTGTACTCGTAAACCAAGACTGGCTCGTTTTCCAAGTCAAAAATTATTAAAAATATTTGCTTGTCTTGCAGAACACTCGCAAACAGTGTTACTCGTAATCCGAGATTTCACTCTATATTTGTATGTCTCTACTTTATATTTGCACTTTTTCCTTTGCTGCAGTAACAATTTAGTAAACATTTCCCCACTGTGGGACGAATAAAGTATATCTCATCTTACCTTATCTTATCTTATCCTATCAGTCTCATCCAGAAGAGGGAGGAAAGTGATGGGATCCATCTTAACCTTGAAGCCTTCTTCAGTTTGGCTCGTCCTTTTCACTTCTATTTCTTTAGGTAGGCAAAAGCTTAAACTTCAGTCTCTGGTGGACTGCTAGCAACTTTATGGACTTGTCCCTTAAATCCCCAATAATCTCTAAATCCCACTGGTTAATCTTTCATCAATAACCACAGAGAGAAGTTGCCTTTCCACTTCATGTTTCCCGTTTCCCTAATACTTTGATCTATGAGTTCCATTTTAACCATAACAATAAGATCTCCATGCAACCCCCACTGACAAAATCATCCCAAGTGAAAATATATTGTATACAATGCAAAAAACGCTTTACTAAAAAACAGCCAAATATTCTTAAGTTTGTTTTGTAAAGAGTAAACAAATCAGACAATTGGTCAACTAAATTGTTTGGCTACATTATACTGTATGTGGGGGGTTGGACAATGAAACTAAAACACTGGCCAATTTAGGCCATGTCCACACGTAGCCAGGTATTTTTTTAAACAGATTTGTCATCATTTTTTAAAATAATCCTGTCCACACAACCTACGGTTTTAAAGTATCTTTGTCCACACGAAAACACAAAATGTCCTGTTAAGTGCTGTTAGGAGCCTCCTTAATCAACAGAGGGCGCTTTGTAGAAGTCTGACGGGTGTCGTCCGAAACCACCGTCACTGTCTGCAGGGTCTGTGTCGAGTTTTGTACAATATGCAGCAACAGTGATTTTAAAATACATTCAGGCACCTCTGTTCATTAACGTAATGTATGAGTAACTGTATGTATGTACACACATGTAAAAAGTCCAGTATGCAACATTAACACAATTACTAGTTTACTGTACGTACGTCACGGTGTAGCTGCCCGTGGATCTGCCTCCCTACAGTATAGTTCTTGACATTCCCATGTCTGCTACACAATTCCTGGGGAATTCCTGATAAGCTATGGGTCCAATATATGTCGGGCTGGGACCCATGAGCGCTCCTCTGGTCCATACAGTCCACTAGCCCAGAGGCATTGTCAGTCTGCCTTACTCTGAATATTGGATCTTTGCCAATAATGTTAGGTGGGGGCAAGGTTCAGACTGGCTTCAGTCATGAGACAAGGAAAGCAGGGTTAATCCTCATGGATGGAGAAAGTGGCAAGGATTAATAAATTCCTAGATTCTAACCTCAACAGGTTGATCCTAGTTAGCTAACTATACCCGCTGTCCTTGGCGAAACATTTGATCATAGTCAGGACCTCAAACGCTTCCTTAAATCGCCCATCTCTTCTTTGAGATACAGCGTGCAGGGTAGCTTTTCTTCCAGATCAAACAACAGCATTGTACAATATGTTGTGCTGTGGGGACCCCTACTTTGGGTTCTTGCTCTCAGAACATGAATGGATGGCAACCAAACTGGCACTCGTACAGTGACATACCCAAAAAGGAAAATGTGTTATTATTGTACTTCACCCATATCAAGTGTTCTGCTCCCAAGTGTTCTGGGTGGTTGAAGGATTCCAGACACCTAAACGACTTAAAAAATTGGCAGGCAAACTGTGGTCCCCGGTTTAAAAACCAGATCTGCTGGGAAGCCCTGAAAGCAAACTACAGCAACAGTCATCCCATATACAGGAGCTTCAGTAAGGGAATAAACGTGCATGTCTTAGAGGAAAAGTCCACCACTATTAATATTACAGTATTTCCATTTGACTCTGTAAAAAAAAATACAGTAAAAGATTGGACTGTAGGCAGAACAGTATTAGTTGGGGGGTGCATGGATGCTTGTGGGGCGTACTGCTTTTGGCACATATAGTCTGTCCAGATGACCACCCCCTGGGTCTGACTTCCATTGCTGAGAGTGCTGGATGTCTTTTTCCAACACAGAACACATGAGGCTGTGATGCGAATGGGTATGCTGGATTAAAAAAATTTTATTGCACTATTCTGAGTGAACTCTAGGGACTGTGTACATGAATATGCAATGAGATCAGTAATTATAGAAATACCCAAACTAGTCAATTTGACACAACATTCATACCACCCCCAATCTGATGGTTAATGGGAACCTAACTTACAAGCTGCTGACTCATATCTGTGTGCTTATCCAAGACGAATATTACACACAATTGGATTTCTAATAGCTATATTAAATAGTAGAATTTCTGCCAGAGACCTTAAATTGAATAACATTTCTAAAACTTTCCTCCACAGGAGTTGCCCCATTTGTGCTGTCTGTCTCCCATGTGTACTTCCTCATCCAAAATGGACAAACATGGAGTAATGCTCGAGCTTTCTGCCAGGCCATATATACCGACCTGGCTATAGTTGAGAGTAATGATGACATTGTGCAAATTAAGAATGAAGCACATAGACAACAGTTTCAATCCAGTGCTTGGATTGGGCTTTTCAATGACATCAATAGCTGGCGCTGGTCTTTTGGAAATGAGCTGCTGGGAAATATGGTAGGCTGGAGTTATGGGCAGCCGAATAACAATGGTGGAAATCAAGCATGTGGTGCAATAATTCCAGGCGGTTGGGATGATAGACCCTGTGCCGATCCAAACCCATTTGTCTGCTTTGATGGTGAGAGGCTTAATTTTTTTCCACTTCTATTTTGTCAGGAAAGATAATCACTTGGGTTTTCCACTTAAATGGCAAAATATTTAATATTTTTCTGGGATACATTTTCAAGTCAAGTAGGCCATTATTTTACATTTTATTGTACAATGGAACTGCACTGAAAAACACATATGCAAACACATAACCATCTAGCAATTTCACATACCAACCTGCAAATGCTTTTTTTGCCCAATATTAATTGCCTGTTATTTTCAAGTTGGTATGTGAAATTGCTAGATGGTTATATGTGTTTGCATATGTGTTTTTCAGTGCAGTTCCATTGTTTTGATGTCATTAAGTCTATCTGGGTGAGCATGTGTGTTTATCAGTCCAGTCTCTTTTTATTGAGGAGACGGAAGCTGTTATGCAGAAAAGTGAGTCTGAGGGGCATGTCTGATCAACTCCAATGCTGGTAGATTTACGGATGTAGTGTGTGGTGTAGATGTCTATGATAGAGGGAAGAGAGACCCCGATGATCTTCTAGGTTGTCCTCACTGGCTGCTGTAGGGTTTTGCTGTCCAAGATGGCAAATTTCCCTAACCAGACAGTGATGCAGCTGCTCAGGATGCTCTCGACAGTCCTTTTATCGAAGATGAATAGGATTAGTAGTTGAAGCTGGGCCTTCCTCAGCCTTCTCAGACAAGGCGCTGTTGGGCTTTCTTGTACATAGAGCTGGTGTTGCTGTGGGAGAAAATTCTTCCACCTGTTGAAAGTTGCCTTTAATTTAAAATATCAAACAGTTAACAAAAATTACATACAAACAGAATTAAAGAAGATTTCAGACGCCACACAGAACTGGAAGAAGTAAGAGGATTTATTGCAGCAATAAAACCCACGTGAGCCGCACTTGCAATGCTTAGGTCGGAAATACAAGCACTGTCAAGAGCAGACTGAATTTCACAGTAAAAGCACACACCTTTTATACACTTCAGGAGAAGGGAGGGGGAGATTCCCAGTCTCCTCCCCTGTACACTCTTTTTGCTGACCACATCAAAATTTTATTCCATTATAATCCAGTTTCTATCAATTAATTTTCCATTATAATTATATTTCTCTTATCTTGTACCATTACATCATACACCTCGCTATCTGACTCCTCTCTCTGCTCATAACTCTTTCCTGTTATTATTACACCTCGTTATTTAACTTCTCCTTGAGCTTATCTGATTCTTACTATGCTTGAGAGCTTTTTCCTCATTATCTTTAAATTGTTCGTGTCTTTATAATAGTATAGGGGTGTTGCTTGTTTTCAAGACTTTCCTCGTGTTTCTTTGGTTTATGCTTCATTCTCAAGAGACCAACCATGGGTAGGCATCTCCTTTATACTACTTAATTTATTTATTAATTATTTTACCCAATTCAATATACATTCTTATACATTTTATTATATTTTATAGCTAACTGCAACTTCTACATTGATGACATCATCCCTATGGATGGTTCGGACAGCCAGGGCAGTTCAGATCGTGTTCCCTCCTGAGGAATTTTATTTCTGTCGATGCTTTTACCCCTTGGATGTTTTGTATTTTACGTTAGGCTTTTTTTATACTTTTGTATTTTATATTTTTATCATGTAGATACACATTTTTATTCTGTGTCTACTGTTATTAAATATGTTATTCACAAGACTCTCTGTGGCTCTCATTTATTACTTATCTGCCCATCCAGTCTGCGCCCATGGCCATTTGCACACACACATAGGGGAAACCCCTGCTCTGTCTCTCTTCCTTATCAGCTCGTATCACTCAGCACACATCCATACTGTCGGCAGATTCCGGCCATCTGCGCGCGTGCGCGCACGCGCACACACACACACACACACACACACACACACACACACACACACACACACTGTCTCCTGATCCTTCTGAATTTTGGTTTTAATGTGATTTATTACATCGTCACCCCGTTAGCCCCTCTCTTATCGAGTTTCTACGGCCTGACCATCTGTTCTTTCCCTCATTATTTTCAGGTTCGTCCAATTATTTTTGGTTTCTGGTCCTTTTATGTTTTCATTACCTCATCTAGTTATCCTTTTTCCAACCCTTCATTGTGCTCAAATCTCTGCTTAGGTGTGTGTGCTCGAATCTTCTGCCAAGTCCGGCACCTGGCACCTTATCTTGTCTATGTGTTACGACCTGTCATGCTCCCCAGTTTAAGCTGAATAGGCAGGTTTCGAGTACCGCTGTATTCTGACTAACTCTTGTCCTCTCTTTTTTACTATAATGGTACACTTTAGTTCTTTTTATATTTCTACTTGCATAAATATATGTTGATTAAAATTTGCTTACATTGCGCAACCAGGTGAGATTCTCGGTCAGGTGGACAGCAAGGAATTTGATACTCTCAATGATCTCCACAGAGGAGCCATTGATGTTCAGCAGAGAGTGGTCGCTCTGTGTTCTCTTGTAGTCAACAACATCTCATGTGTTTTGTCAACATTTAGAGACAGGTTGTTGACTTCAATCTGTTAGCCTCTGCACTTCCTCTCTGTAAGATAGCTTGTCGTTCTTGCTGATGAGACCCACCACAGTGAAACATGTGAGAACAATGGTGCTTCTCAAACAAATGTTGATGTCAGTAGGAACATCTACCAGCTGTTCAGCACATTCTCTGAACACTCTGCCAAAGAGATATTACGTGGTCTTTCAGCTTTACGTGGGTTGGCAGTTAGAATTTTCCTCACATCTGTTGTGGTGAGTCATAGCACCTGGTTGTTGGGAGGAGGGGTGGTCTTCCTCTCCGCCATGTCATTCTGCATGTTGAACGGAGCATAGAAGCTGTTCAGTGTATCTGGAAGGGAGCCGTCACTGTCACATGCCGGTGGTGATGTCCTGTATTTGGTGATGGCTTGCATGCCCTGCCACTGCTGTTCCTGAAGTGGTTGTGGAACCTCTGGGCACTGAAACGAAACAACAATTCTCCTGGACCAAAGTGCTACATACATACAACATTAAATTAACAATATAAATTTTAAAACTAACTAGCTGAGTAATACCACTGTTACATCCCTTTCCCTTAAGTCCAGGGGTGGGAGTGAGTAACTAAAGAAATAAACTTATAACGAAGAAATTAACCAAAACATGGAAGGGTCACTTCAGTCCACTGCCCCAGAAATGCAACAACACTTGCTTTGATAATTAACCAAGAGTTTATTTACAGGTTCTAAAGCATGGGAGCAATACAGTAAATGATTTCAGGAGAGGGCCAAGGCCAACATAACAAACAAAACACACACTAACTGTTTGAGGGAGTACTAAACCTAATCGGGCAAAATAAAAGAAATAATCAACAAAGGCTTTGCTCATCTCCCTTACTAACTGAAAAACAGGAATAAACGTGGGTTAAACAAAATAAAAGGGCACCCTCTCCCTACGGCTTCCCATTTAACTATAACAAAAATAAAAATAACCAAGTTACAATAGCAGTTAGAACCACTAACAAAGAAAATATATATTAAAGTAGGTTGCATCGACTATAGAAAATAAACATACAACTTACTCACTGAACAATTATCTGTAATAATTGTTAAACTTGCACCACAAACAACACAAGTGTGGAACAGGGGAGAAGTGAGCTTCTCCTTGGGAATGCATGCACTGATCTTTTGTAGCAGCACCGTCTGTAGCCACCCTCTGATTGGCATCACCTGTGAGCATTTAACTGCCAAGCAAGCAGAGAGAGAGAGAGAGAGAGCACACACACAGCACAGGGACCACACAGCCACACGCAAAGAGCGGGAAAAACCACAGCCCAAATGAATATTAACACACATACATCCCTATAGGATGTAACACCACTAATTAGCTGATTACCTGAAACAAAACAAATGAACACTATAGATTGTTCATTTGGTCAGAAGAGCTCGTGCTTCGCCTCTCTGATGGTCCGGGACAGTTTGACCCTCGCTGTTCTTAGGATTACCTTGTGCCCTGCTCTAAAGGTGGACTATCGGGTATTCAGAAGTGCACGCGCCTCTGCAGCGATCCACTGTTTCTGGTTAGGGAGAGAGATACTGTTCCTGCAGACAGTGATGTCTTCTGTGCACTTGTTGATGTATCAGGTCACTGATGATGTGTACCTCCAAGTCAGTGAAGTTGCCGTAAGTCGCAGCCTCCCTGAACATGTAGAACTGCAGTTCCCTCATCTTTCCACACAGAGTAGAGTTCTTACACCATTCCATGATGAAATATGCACACAATCCATTGGCGCAAGCCTTACCATACAGAGCTGCTTTTCTGTTCACACGAAACAAGGCTAGCTCATTTAACTAAATGGTGGTGTCTGCCGCTGAGCCATGTCTCAGTGAAAACTAAGGCGCAGCAGTCTCTGAACTCATGTCGTGTAGTCTGCTGGAGTCAGATGTAGTCGAGTTAATTGTCTAGGGAGCAGACATTGGAAAGGATGATGGATGGGAGAACCAGCCAGCTAAGGTTTGTTTTTAGCCTAGCACAGACTCCGAATCGCTTGCCATGCTAACGCTTCCTCACGCACCGCTGTCTCATATTGGATTCACATTTTGTCATAGACAAATTTGCCTATTGTCATAATTTATTATTTCTTATTAACATTCATTTAAGTTATTTATAAATTAAATTATTTCTCTTTCACCTGACCTTAAAATTTGTTGAATATTCAACTTTACCCTAGTAAAAAAAAAAGTATGCTAAGTATATTAAATCCTAGCATGCCAAAGCATACTTAAATGTACTTGCTCCAGACTAATGACTAGTAGACTTGAAGTTTGCTATTTTGGAACAACTAATTTTGTACTAAGTGTATTTAAGTTGTAATTAAATTGTACAGAAGCACAATTTTAAGTGTATTAAGTATACTTGTGTGTGCTAAAGTGGAACAACTTTAAGTATACTTTAGTACACTTAGTAAAGTATATGGCTGTGTGTGTACTAACGTACATACCTGACAGTAATTAATACATTTTAAGTATATATTTAATGTATTATAAGTACATTACAGCTATTTTTACTGTATTACAAATTCATGATTAATATACTATGAGTATATTGTTATTGCAGCAGTAGCGTGCTGTTATACTTCTGGCCAATTACAAATACTAAAAAAGTACACTTTGTGGTTAATACAAATATACTTTATTGTATCATACAGTACACACAACCTTCTATAATACGCACGCAAGCACGCATTCAGCTATTAGCTGGAACTGGAGAACGGTAGCAGAATGCAGCACATACACATATCGAGATAGCACACATGTACACATACTCAAACTTGGCCGAAGCCACTAACCTAAACACACGTCCCAAACAGGGTGAACACAAATGGCGCTTTTCCACTGCATAGTACGGCACGACACGGTTCAGTTCAACTCACTTTTGGGGGGTTTTCCACTGGGAACAGTACCTGGTACCTGGTCCTTTTTTTAGTACCACCTCAGCCGAGGTTCTAATCGCGACGAACCGTTACCAAAACGTGACGTGTAAACTCTGCTGGTCACTGATTGGCCAGAGAAAATCGTCATTACTGCGTCACCGAACTTGCGACACGAGACACAACAGAACCGCTATATTTAGAACAGCCAGAGAAGGATCGGACGCACCTTTTTGTATTAACCAAAAATTTTCTTCGGCTGCCGTCAGCCTCTTTTGAAACAAACTCCTTCGTCTCGCTGTTAAAAACATCCACATGCCGAGAATGAAGAACACCATGCCGTCGATATGCTCCATTGTTGTGTGTTTGTTTGTGGCACGTTTATGATGATGTCACGGCAGTAGCGGCGCCGCGACTAAACGACACGTGAGTAATCCCGCCCACTCTAAAGCGTTACTAAACTGCAGTGGAAGCGCAAACCGAGCCAAACTGAGCCGAACCGAAGTGAGTTGAACTGAACCGTGTCGTGCCGTACTATGCAGTGGAAAAGAGGCAATAAAGAACACCTCCCGCAAGGCACAACGGTCGCAAGCCGCCGCCCCGCCCACACCACAATACTGTATTGCAAATGTGTTACCAGTACATTAAGTGTTTAGGGTAATTTACAAATGCTAAATGCATTTTCTACACTATAACATGTTTTTGAAAAGCATTACATCAGTAATTATGAGACAGATTTTATTCATGAGTTCAACAGATTTAATTTGCACAAGGTTACAAAAATGCACTACTATAGTTTATTTGTGCTCAACAAAAGTCAGGTTGTCTCACAAACACACAAACTACAATATAAACCTGGTGTGTGAACACAGACAGACATTAGTATTAGAATCTACAGGTACAGTATTAGTTTAAACCTGGTGTGTGAACACAGACAGACATTAGTATTCTAATCTACAGGTACAGTATTAGTTTAAACCTGGTGTGTTGATTCTGTTACACAGAGACTGAAAACAGGCCGAGAGCTACAGAGCCATTATACCACAAGCAAAGTACACAACACATTAACAACAACACATTAGACAATATAAACTATAGATTAAAGTATGTACTTAATTTAAAAGCGTTAAATTTACCTTATGCCGATGAAAATAAAATAATAACGATACGAACTAACGCACGCGATGATGCAGCTTCAGCCGTTAATTCAAACTAGAAGTGGAGAACTGGGGAGCCAATCAGAGAACGAACAGTCCGAATCTGCCCGCCTCCAGCCTCTGATTGGCTGGTGGGGCACCGTCTAGTCTCCGGTTGGCTGGAATAGTCGCAAAGTTTACAACCCTGCTGCAGTTGGTGTGTCGCTTTATGACAGTGAGCGGACAGAAGAGTGAGAGAGTAAAAACATAAATTATCTTGGACGGAAAAAGTGATTTTCAGCGCGCAGGAACGAGTTTGAGATCGCGCGCGCGAGGGAGAGATTCAGCGTGCAAAAACGAGTCTAAAAGCGCGCGCACGAGAGAGTAGTGCACTAAATATGAGTACATATTAATAAGTACATTTAGATTTAACTGATAATATACTGAGACTACCATATATTAAAATTTGTATTCTAATATATACTTTCTGTACATTTGTACAATGATTATTTCGAGCATTTTTTTTTTTTAATATACCAAAAACATTGAAAAACAAGTGTAAATAAGTATACTTTGGAAATTAGACCAACCTTTCACTTAAAGTTATAACGGTCAACCCCTAGAGGGCGCCTAACGCCCGTTTAATGTTTTGTTTTGTAGTTTGTTTTATGTTTAGTTTTGACTTCAGTTCCCAGTCTGCACCTCGGTCAGGTGACGTAAGAAGCTCACCTGAACCGAGGAAAGCCAATTACGTTATGATTATGTTTTGTATAAATAGCCTGGCTGAACAGCAGTCAGGCGTCTAGCTTTTGTTGTATTTATGCTTAAGTTCGTGTTTGGTGTTATACCTTTTTATGTTGAATAAAAAGACTTTACTGAACCGTCAGCTCGCATCCTCTGCGTTCATGCCACGCACACACACCCGACACAGACACCATAAGGGTCATGACAAAAGTATATTTTCCAATAATATATCTTTGGAACGTGTAGTATAATACAATTATTTTTAAGTATATTTAAAGTTTAATTCCAAAATTTGGTAAAAGCATGATGTTCGTATACTTTTTATATATTAACTGATGGTACAACTTTTTGTTAGTATATTTGCAGTGTATTATCGAGGATTTCAATATATTTGTAATACACTAAAGTGTATTTTTTTTTCACTGGGGTAATTATCATGTTTTTATTTTAATTCCTACAGAAAGGAACAACGGGTACGTTTACATTTCTACAAAGTTGACATGGTCCAGAGCTCAGAGTTACTGCAGACAGTATTACACAGATCTGGCCAGCGAAAGGAATGTAACTGAATTCTCAGTTGTACAAGGAACACGTTTATCAAATTACACTTGGTTTGGTCTGTTCAGAGATACCTGGAAGTGGATAGACCAAACCAATTTCTCATCCATCTCTTGGACGCCTGGATATCCAAATAATTATTGGGGAAATGAAAATTGTGGTTATTTAATTAACAGTCAAGTTGTTGATGACAAGTGCTCCTCTATAAAACCTTTCTTCTGTTATTCAGGTAAGTTAAAGGTTTATTTTGTCTAATCTCTAAACAAATTGCATTTAACTTCAGTTTTTAGAATACCAGAATTATATTTGTTTGTGTGTTTATGTATCTTCACATTTCCTATATTGAGAACTCAAAAAACAACAAGTCATGAGGATAAGGGTAAAGTCCAATCAGGATGTGAATGAATTAAAGGCAGCTATCTTGGACCAGGTGAGTCTCATCGTCCACAAGACAATCTTCCTATTTAAAATTCTCTTCCCCATCACCGCAGACAGAACTATCTAAAGGTGTTTAATTCAGAGTCTTCGTCAACTTCTGACACATACGGTGGCTTGCAGTAAGAATAATAATAATAATAATAATAATAATAATAATAATACATTTTATTCCCTCTGCTGCGGTTCCCTGTGAGTTTGGAAAATAAATAATTCAAGATTCAATTCAAGATTCAAAGAACTTTATTAATCACAGAGGGAAATTGCTTATGCTATGTTACAGTTACAGTACTCACAGTTGTAATAAAAATAATAAATGACGCTCAACATGTAAATTTATAAATATATATAAATAATATATAAACAGTATATAAATAGATGTGTCACCCAAAATAGGCGTCACAACCACTGATGTGCAACACCCGTCGGCACACAATTTATTGAGCTTTTCAAGCCCTGGTTTTATTCAGGGTGATCGCTGACTGCACGCTCCAGTACATGCGATAAAAGAATGACGGCACACTTTGGTTTGTTGCAGGTAGTTTAAGTTTGGCTTTATATTTCATAAATACGAGGAGGGCAAAGAGACATTGAGTATTTTATTTGAAAGTAAGTTCAAAATGTTTCTGTTGCATGCAAAAATAAAATGACGTTTTCTCTGTAGAAGTTAAATGCAACATATAGTTTTTATACAAAACGCTAAAAAATTATACAGTACATGCAACATTATCTTCAATTCAAATGTCAAAAGGGTTTTATGGCTCCCTGTGTTTTCTTTTCTGTTTTTTTTTTCTCCAATTGCCTCTTTGGTTTATGGTTGTTTATGGTTGCTGACCCCTGGCCTAACATTTCAAGTTTCACCTGAGGTTAGTTTCTGTAGACTGAATGATTCAGTAATGCAAGTTGTATTCTTTAGATCGAGAATATAATGAAGGATAACGGGATGACGGAGGAAGTCACAGTGACATGGCGAGTACAACCTGATGGAGTGGAGTTTTATAAGGAGGAAAAAGATCAATGTTGAATCTTTTAGCTGTGTTTCATATGTCAACGTGATATTTTAGTCTTATTAGAATATTCATTTTGGGAGCTTTAGTGAGGATTAATTTACTATTATGGGGCGAGATGCTTTAATTTACTTTCATTTTATCTTATTTCTATATTTGTATTCTTATTCTTTTTATAATAGTAATTATTATTTTTATTTTTTTTATTATTATCATTATTATTATGTTGTTGTTGTTTTATTCAAAGTGGCCACTATCTGTATATATTTGTGTTGATCTTTAGTATAATCTAAATTTGTATATTTAAAACTGTTCCTGTTTGATAATGTTTTGACAATAATGTATGTATCAGTAAAGCTCATTGAATTGAAACTAACTGAATTGAATTGAGAGAGAGAGAGAGAGAGAGAGAGAGACATTTCCAATGTGAAATAAAGCTCTGCTAGTTATATTATCTGGAGTGAGAACTTGGGGTGAACATTCACACCAAGTTATCTTAAAGGTAATACAGAGTTACTAAATCATGAAGAAAGCTGATTTCTATCCACCTGGGGTCCCACTAGAAATACTTATAATTAGAAATACGGCAAAATTAAAAGGACAGGACATTACTCATCAGCCAGTATCTAATTGCTTTTAAACAACAACTTCATCTGGCATTGCTGAAACTCACTATAGATCATGTGTCACAAGCAAATCAGTGGAAGCTTACACCATGTTTATGATTTAACATTACTAGCATTTAGGTTCCTTTTACCCGCAAAGCTTAATTCAGCGAGAGACAGCATATCTAAGCAACTTCAAAATCTGTAATTCTAAGTTTACATGTGAAAACTCAATGTACATAGTTTTACTATTAACTAATAGTATACCTTGCTTACAGGTACCCTCTAAACTGAAACATGCTTGAATATAATCAGCATGCTTGAGTATAATTTTATCCAATTTACTCCAACTATCCAATCATCAACATACAGCTACAATGGACAGCTGAAAAAGGGTTGGTGACACTTTTCCAACCTTGCACTTTCCAGTTTGTGTACTCAGATTACTGTTTTTGGCTTCTAGGGATCCACCTTATGGTTGTGTGTTGAAGTTGCTGTAGTTGGTGCAAATGGTGTCGTTAGCAAAATGTAGATGATGTCGTCAACAAAATTGATGATGGTGGAAGAGTTGGTAGTGGCCATGCAGTTGGACATGTACACTGAGTACAGCAGGGGGCTCAGGACACAACCCTGGGGGGCTCCAGTTTGGAAATTGGAGATCCACTGACGTAGAGGTGGTCCTCCACTGACGTAGAGTCCCAGGTCCTCCAGCTTTGTGGTGAGTGAGGAGGGAATTGTAGCATTAAACACTGAACTGGAGTCAACTAGAAAGAGTTGATGAAGTCTCTGACAACCCTTTCAAAGCACTTCATCATGACTGAGGTCAGAGCTACCAGGGTGATAGTCGTTGAGGGAAGCAGAATGGGGTTTCTTTGGGACAGGAATGATAATGGACTCTTTGAAGCATGTGGGGATTACTGATTGGGACAGGTCAGAGGTTAAATATTACAGTGTACACAGTTGCTAGCTGGTCTGCACAGGCTCTGAGGACTCGGACTGAGATGCCATCTGGTCCTGCTGCTTTCCTGGTGTTCACTCTCCAGAAGATTCTCCTCACATCATGCTCTGAGATCAGCATATGAATCGGACTTTATTCGCCAAGTTTGTTGACACACACAAGGAATTTGATTCCGGTTATTTGAGGCTCTCAAAGTACAGACCAACATAAAACACTATACACAGTAAGCACACAACATTCATTAACTATACAGATTAAATAAGGGTTTGGGGAAAAAGCACAAAAAAAAAGAAAAACCTGAGTATTTAACAGATCTACGTAAATCTGTACATAAAGTGGGGGTGCAAGGTAGTCCAAGTAGTCGTAGTGTGCATCACATATACTTTAATAAGTAGTCCAAATAGCAAGTAGCAGTAATGTGGAGTAGGATATAAGGAGTTCATAAGAAGCATACTGGTGCTCTTAAACAATATACATACCAGATGTTTGATTAGTGCCAAAAACAGCAATGTACAATAGGGTGTAAGAATTTTATAAAAAGCATGTTGATGCTTTTATACAGCAGGAAAGAATCTGTTCCAGTGCCTGTCAGTTTTGGTGTCCAGAGTTCTATAGAGCCTGCCAGAAGAGCGGAGGTGAAAAAGGTTGTGTCCTGGGTGTAGAGATTTTTGAAGGCCAAACTAAATTCAAAAAACAGAATCCTTTCATATAGTATGTCTATGGGGAGTCAAGATATTGCAGAATGTAGCGCAGCCCCATGTTAACTGTATCATCATCCACTGAGATGAAGGGATCTAATACCTGCTCTGTGATGTTCTTTAGGTGGGCCAATACCAGTTGCTCAAAGGGCTTCTTGACCACAGATGTTAGAGCAACAGACATATAGTCATTCAGACCTCTTATGGAGAGTTTTTTGGGGTGTTACCAGGGTGTGATCGTGGGGGGAGGGGGGGGTCAGTGGGCTGGGGTGGGTGAGAGGTGTGAAGGTGTTCTTAAACCTGCAGGTTTCCAGGTTGGTAAAAACTGGAGAAAAGTTGTCTGGAGTGAACTGCTTAACCAAACACACAGACAATAAACAAAAACAAAAAACGTACTAGAGAGGGTTGTGCTGAGGCTGCCTTCAGGGAACATGATAAACGTGTTGGCATTCTCCTTCTGTCTGCAGCCATTAGCACCGCTAGGACAGTTAGCACCGTTAGCAGTGAGTATAGTTAGCGCCATTAGTGCCGTTAGCCACAACCTCGAAACGAGCATAGAAGGTGTTTGTGTTCATGATTCTGTATGTTGGTGTTTTACAGTCTGTTAAATTGTCATTAGTCGCTGCCACAGGCTCCTAGAGTCACCCTGTTGGAGCTTCCTGTATCTGCATGATTTTAAGCAGGTGTGCAGATGTTCCTAATAAAGTGATCAGGGAGTTTATTTTCATCTTATTTATTTTACTATCAATTATAGCTCTTGTTGATCCCTTTCGGCAATAGCTCATTAACAGATAATTATAAAAAAAAATGTTAAAATTGACCTTATCCTTAAAAATTTCAGTAAAAATAATAAATAAATAAAAATATATAAACAATTGATCGATTTTCATGATTAGATGAGTATAGATAATTATCTATAGAGTATGTGTACTTCCAGTTTTCTTTGTCTTATTTAGAATATGCTGACTTTTGAAAGAACTATTTGTATTTAAAAAAGAAAATAATAATCTTGCCTAAAAAGTGCATTATGTTAATTTTTACTAAAGATTTCTTTATTTTTCCATGTATTTTAACAGGAATAAGTAATATTTCTTTCAGTCTCGTCTTCAACACTATAAACAGCATTTAATATTTGAATTTAAAACTGTATTAAAGTAAAGAACAGACCAAAAGCTAGAGGTGAAAAAAAGGGAAAAAAGTTTAATTAAAGCTTTCTATACAACACTTTTTCATGATACACAGCCGACAGAAAGCTATCAGAGGATCATTTAGAAAGAATAAATGTATTCTAACATAACAAGATTAACACATTATTAATTACACACATCATTTTGTGAAGGTGTATCAGGTGTAACATTTCTGTTAAATAATAAAAACGCTGTTCACTATAATAGGCAGTAGCTTTACAAAACATGTTTATATTAATAAATAGTCAATGTTCTGTAATTCAAGGTTCTTCGCAGATTGCACTTGATGTTTGCTCAGAAAGTCCAAATAATTTCAACAAAATTTCACAAAATATTAGGTCCCTGGTGTTTTACTTCCTAGCATAGCATTTCTACTGCAAGTAGAGGAGTCCAAAAGTGTCAATCTTAATCCATTACTCATATCAGCAGCTTCTGTTCCGCAGTGGCTGCTTGAATTTTAAAAGACGGCTATTATATTAAGTACAATGGGTGTTCGAGTCAAACCGGGACTTTTGATGCCATTTCTGGTGAATGAAGGGTAAAATCAATTGACTGTTACAGAAAACTTCAAGCACAGTACGGTGATGAGACTCTTAGCCGCAGTAAAACATTTGACTGGCGTAAAAGTTTTAAAGAATGCTGTACATCCATGAATGACGAGCCCAGCCGAGGTGGCTCGGAGCTCACTGCAGTCATTCCCGTAAACATATAGCGAGTGGAACGCCTGATCCTTGTTAATCAATGGATAATGTATCACCAACTTGCGGACGAGACTGTGGCAACAGTAAACTTTCTACCCTGATGGTGTCCAAGCTCCAGAGAAACGCTGAGATAAGTGCATTAGTATGGCAGGGGATTATATAGAGAAAAATGTCTTTACTTTCATACCTGAGGTTCTGTTATTCTGCACAGTCAAAAGTCCCACTTTGACTTGAACACCCCTTGTATTATCTTACAAGTCGCATTTATTAACCTTAAGAAAATTTTCAATGTAGACTACGAATAAATAGGAATCCCACCACACTCTTGCTGTAACAAGTCAAAATATCAGGTTCTTTGGGTTTCTTTTATTAAAGGTAATGAATCACTGCACGAGAGTGAGTCCAGTCATCTCTCTTTAAAGGAATACTCCTGTGTTAAAAATAAATAAGACTCTTACTTCATTCAAATGCAAGGCAGATAAACTTGTAAAACATTAATATTTAATTGTCACAAATTTCCACTCCACTTCGCATCGAGAGGAGCCAGATGAGGTGGCTTGGGCATCTATTTAGGATGCCCCCTGGACGCCTCCCTTGTGATGTGTTCCGGACACGCCCCACTGGAAAGAGACCCCGGGGAAGACCCAGGACACGCTGGAGGGACTCTGTCTCTCGGCTGGCCTGGGAACGCCTTGGGATCCCCCCGGAAGAGCTGGAAGAAGTGGCCGGGGAGAGGGAAGTCTGGGCATCCCTGCTGAAGCTGCTGCCCCCGCAACCCGACCTCGGGTAAGCGGAAAAAAATGGATGGATGGACTTTTTGTGGACATTGTTCTTGTCCCGTCTCCATCACAATGACTTCATTGCCTTTTGTTTTCCTATTCTGTGCACCTGTACTGAGTCTCACCCTTTTAATTAGTTTGTCGCATTTATAACCTGATGTTTATATTTTTATTTCTAAAGGATTACTTAGCGTTTCTGTATCAGTCATTAACAGCTGCTGTACGATGCCAGCTGTACGATGCGCTTTGGATAAAACTCCTCTCATATCTATCTCATCCTTACAGATTTATTGTTCCAATGCAGTAAATATAATCAATGTCAATTTTTATTATACAGTGAAACCTCGGATTACGAGTAATGTGGTTTACGAGTGATCCGCAAGACGAGCAAAGATTTTTAAATAAATTTTAACTTGAAAAAATATCAAGTATCATGTTTCACGCATGCGCTTCTTGATTTGATGCCGAGCGTCACGTGATCACAACTGAGCCAACAGTTTTTCTCTGTCTTGCGTTGCGGAATTGTGGGTAATCGTCTCCCCTGCAGGGTCTTAATGCGCGTCCCTTACTGGTATAATCAACATCTGTGCATGTGTGTACTGTTTACTATAACACTGTGACCACGTGCGTGTAAAACACGTTTTATTTTGTGTTTGTAAGCGTGTGTGTACAGCACGTGTGTACTGTTTATTATAATACACGTGCGTGTGTAAAGCAAACGAAATTCTCAATACAGAGGTTTCTCCCTGTTTCAGCCTGTCCACACTCTCGCCTTTACACTCTCGGCTTCACAGACACACACACACAAACACACATACTCTCTACACAGAAACACTGCTCTGTCGCGATTCTTTTCAAAGGTAAAGTTCAGGTTCATTTGTTTGTTTGTTTGAGTTTACAGCAGTGATTCCGCTAGCATGCGCTCATGCGAGAGTTATTAGCGATGTTCCTTACTAATTTTTTAGACAAATCTGTCTTTCCATTAATGTGTGTGTGTGTGTGTGTGTGTGTGTGTGTGTGTGTGTGTGTGAAATTCAAATAAGAGAGGAGAAAGGTTTACTGTGTAAGATGAGACACACCTCTCCGTTTACTTTAGATTCACACACACACAGACACACACAGCGCCTGCACGCATAAACGGAAACACTTGTAAACGGAAATACTTTTTTTTAAAGGTCAAGTGCAGGTTCATTTGTTTTATTTTTACTTTATATTTTGTGTTAATTATTTTTATTTATTTATCTTTTTGGGCTGTAGAACGAATAATTTGAGTTTCCATTATTTCTCCAGGGAAAATTCGCTTTGGTTTGTTTTGGAATACGAGCCCGCTTCCGGAACAAAGTATGCTCGTAATCTGAGGTTCCACTGTACAGTTACAAAAACCTGTTATTTGGGATCAACATCTTCCTTTAGACTCTCTGTTAAAGGCAAAATTTCCGAAAACAGTTTTCCTGGTCTTTTTTCAGTGCAATGATGAATTACTTTTATATATACATTTATTACAAACATACGCTACACACTCTAAAAAATAATACCTAATGAATATATCTTAAAATTAAGCCAAAGTATCAAGAACACGCTAACATAAGATTACAACAAACTAAGAATATTAAACCTTTTTCTAGACAAAAGTTTGCCAGTTAAATGATCTGGTAAAAAATACACGAAATTTGGACAATTTGTCTAGATCTTGGTTTCACTGATGCTCTAATTAGTTTGCTGGAATCTTATATTATATATCTTAATATATTATTATCTAAGATTTTCAGATTTCCATATTGGGTGACAGCAATTTAAACTTTAGGAATGGCTTCACTAGAGCGTTCCTCTTAATAGAGATGACGGCGCAGAGTTTAACAGCCGTCGTCCACACCTGGCCCCGCCCACGCAGCGTAGTGGATCGATGTTACAGGAAGTCGAACGGTGTCCCCGGGTTTGATCGTGCTGGCTTGAGCATGTTTTGGCTGAGAAAAGCTCACAGCACATGGGTGATAAATTCTCATAAAACCTCATCTTCAGAGTCTCCTTCCCTTTCCTGGGGTTTCAGCAGACCCATTTCCATTGGAGGCATCCTCCTGAGTTTGGAACGTACCAAGCTGAGGAAAAAGGAAAAAATATATACGTGACTATATAATCCATAATAAATTATTGTTTTATAGTGTGTCCCAACTTTCATGAAATCACACCCACTCCATAGCTCCTCCCTCACCGTTTCCTGACCATAAGGTAAATGCTGTCTGATTAAACAAAGGGCTGAATAATGTGATGATGCAATACAAAGGATTATCAACACTGCCATGATTTCACATCATGATGCGCTTTTTTTTAGAATGATAAGCATAGTTACAATTGTTCTTTTCACTCACTAAGGCTGAAGATCTTTCCACTGAATAAGACACTTTTCCTGCATATTTATACACCCGCAGTCATTTTTCTTATTCAAACTAAATTTCTATATTTTCTATATTTTGCTATATTGTATTTGCTATTTTGCTATAAGGAATGTCTTTATTTGTACAGAATATTTTTATTTTTATCCTACTTAAGTTTTATTTTCTACTGTATTTCTTTTTTATTCATAGTTATTTTTTATCTATAAGCTTTTATTTTAAATTTTTATTTTTATTTTTAAGTCGGTTGTTTAAGCATTTCACTGCATATTGTACTGTGTACGACTGTGACAAATAAAATTTGAATTTGAAATTCTTTTTCCATTCTTTTCCCTGTTATATAATTAAGTTTCTAGAATTTTTCAAACAAAACCTTGCAGAACTTTCTATTAAAATGGATTCACTGATTCTTAATTTTTTGACTAATTGTCCAAATTTGGCATTTTTTTCAACAGAATGATATTTACTTATATGCACATACAGATATCTTTGCAATATTTTTTTTTTTTTATAACCCCCCCCCCCTTCTATATTTTTTATATGTTTATGTAAAAATAAGAATTTCATTACGGTAATGATGTCTCATTGTTATCTGTATATGACAATAAAACTTGAAACTTATTCTGAATTTCCCCCTTTGATAAAAAAACATACAAACAAATTTTTTTTAAAAAGGGTTTACTTTCCACTTGTCAGAACAGACACGTTATTCAGTAAAAATGTCTGTCTGTACTGACTATACAGTAAATACATCATGAGGTCACACTGCTCGCTAATTCTTCATAATAAATAACTCATAATGATACGGTTCTCTTTTCTCCAACTGTGTTATTCCGCCCCCTAGTGCACATATTTCACAGTTCTTCTACCTCATACCTCAGCCACATGAAGTGAAAGCAGTGTATATGTGTATATATGGTGTATGGGTGTGTGTTCACTCGGTCCAGTCGTAGGTCAGCCTCACGGTAAAGTATTCATTAAGAACCTAATAAGACGTACCATGTAACAGTGGTGTGTGTTACAGCCACGATGACGAGAGCGAAGGCCAGGTGCCAGCTGTAACACATGGTGATGAACATCATGTTGTTGTGATCCGCCTGATCCCACTTCACCTCGCTGGGGGGGTAAAGGACAAAGGCAATCTGGGGACGAAGAGAGGAGCAGAAGGTTACACAACAACAACAACAACAACAAAGAATAAAAGACTGAATAGTTTCCATCAAATACTACAACGAGGCTTAGCTTAGAATTCCTGAGAATTTCCTGTAGCAATTCAGACCTTCAACAAAATCAAAGATTATTAGCTTCTTATTCTTTTTTTTTATTATCTGGAAATATTTATATACAGTGCATCTAAAACTATTTGATTATTATAAAAAAAAAATTTTTCTTTCATTTAACTTAAAAAGTCTTAAATTCTAGATTAATTAAATATGTCAAGCAAAATTTAATTGAAATTAAATATTTCAAAAATCCAGTATATTGAACTATTAGAATATTTCCTAAGATCAATAAAAAAACTGATTTATAATGTAAAAAATTCTGGAAAGGCATGTTCAAACTAAAAATATATATATTTTTTTTTTAGATTTTTGATTTTCATGGGCTGTAAACCCTAATCGTCAAACTTAAAACAATAAAAGTCTTGAAATATTTCACTTAACAAGTAATGAAACGAGAATAAATAACAGGTTCAGTATTTAAGTTAAATTATTAAAAGTTAACTTTTTCATGATATTCTAATTTTTAGGAATGCGATGTATAAACAGATTAATTGGTGGGTATTTGCTTAAGTTTCAGTTAGCAGAGTTATGGCAGGACCTGTACCACCTGATCCCCGATGTCCAATCAGGAGAAGTGTTTTAAAGTAGAACAAACCTAGAGTGAATTCTAGCAAAAGTAAAATAAACAAATAATAATCTAGTTAATAGCAAAGGAGCTAAAGTGAGAATATGATTTGTTTTTAAAGGCAGTGAGAGCTGGTGAGTGTGTAACAGCACTTTCATACCACAGAAATGACGAGGTTTCAGAGACACCTGACACTGGAGTCTCCTTCCATAAACTTTATATAAACATCTACTTACAAAAAAATCTTTTTTATTTCTCCATCTGAAATGATAACTTGTTCAAACGAGTGCATCACTATTAAACACGGCGTTTAGTCGGACCTGCCAGAACCAGGTGCCCTGCAGCAGACAGAGCGCGGCCCGCAGCAGCTCCAGCAGCAGGTTCCCTCTGTGGAAGACCTCCAGCAGGCAGACCAGCGCCCCCCCGAACACGGCGTACAGCAGGAGCATGTGCACGTGGACGTCCAGCATGTCTCTGCCGTGCAGGTGATACAGGAATAAGAAGCCTGAGACACAAGGACACGTCTAAATGCCAGTTCTAGGAGTATACACCGAGTCGGCCAAAAAAAACGATACACACACTGCAGGAAAAGAAAAACGTTTAATACTAAGTTTATTGATTTATTCATTCATGCATTCATTCGTTCAGCTTTATTAAATGATTTCAAATGTGATTTTGGACTTGTCTCCAGTGGGTGTGGTTCGTGTAGTTACCTGCTGGTTGCTATGGTTTCACTGGTAGCACCAGGCTGGTGTATTATGGCAACAAGTTCAAAATATTATTAAACCCATTTCCGCAATTTCTTTTGCTTGTTTTAAGCTTCACATGTTTATTTTGTTCTTTTGTGACAAATTATTCGGTTAATTTTCTGCACTCCAGTTATATTTAAACATAACATTTCTCGTCTTATCAGCGTTTTCCGCTCAAGGCTCCCCCGTCTCCCCAGTCACTGCTGTGCAGGTGTGAACGTGTGTGTGATATCAGTTCATTTTTGTGGTGCGAGCAAAAATAAACACCCCACTTTTGATTTGCACGAAAGAGAAGCAGCGTCGAGCGATGTGTGGTTTTGTGTTGTTTGTGGTCTGACGGTGTACCTGGTGCATGGAAGAGCGTAAACAGAACTGTTCGGATTTCTGCAAAGAAAATGTGGAGAGATACTCTAAGGAAGGCGAAAGTGTCTTAAAGAGAACCATTACTGGTGACGAGACACAGATCCATCACGCCGAGTCCGAAGGTAAACGACGGAACAGAAACATCCTCAATCACAGCCCGAGAAAAAGTTCCACAGTCAACCATCGGCTGGAAAATTCATCAACGCTCAGTTTTCTGGGATTCTCAAGGGATTCTCCAGTATCGGAACATTATCGGGAAAAAGGTTCGACAATCAATCGCACTCGTTACAGATTAAACACAGAGGACTGATATCGTCGATGGTGTCGTGACCTCACACGATGATGCACGTCTGCACACTTCTGCACACACTGTCAACACGCGGCAAAAACTTTATTTTAAGGTGTGAAACCTTCCTCCCTGTAGGCCCGATCTCTCTACGTCAAACTTTTCAAAAATGCAGTGCAGTTCACAGCTTAGCATAAACATTTTTTTATGAGGGAATACGAAAACTTTCGAAATTATGATTTCTAAAAGGTAATTAAAGTAAATTCTTCAGCCAGAGGGCAGATACATTTTTGGCTCACACTCGAACATCTAAAATGGGTTTAATAATAATAATAAACAATAGTAACGTTTTTTTTCCCTTTTTTCAAAATTTTCCGATTTTCTCCCCTAATTTAGTCGCGTTCCTCCCAGTCGCTGGAGGCTCCCACATTAAGCTTCTACTGCCGTTCAGTCGGGAGGGCCGCAGACCGAACCACGTGTTTCCTCCGACCCACGTGACGTCACCGACCATCTTTTCGAACTGCTCGCTCACGCACCGTTGGGGGCGGCGTAACACACTCAGAGGAAAGCGCTATCCGCTCCTTCCGCTTGCGTGAGCTCACAGACGCCCCTGATTGGCTTGTAGAGCCATGATTAATGTGGACGCACTAAGTACCTCTCATCCCTCCCCCCTGAGAGAGCTCGGCCAATCAGCTCTCTCTAGACCTCCGGCTGCCAGAGGTTACAGCATCACCCGGGAATCGAACCAGCGATCTCCGGATGATAGGCCGAGCACTTTACCACTGCGTCACTCGGAGGCAATAGTAAAGTTTTTATGTGAAGTTTTGATTTCAGCCCTTGAATAAATTCCTCATTGTGTTTGTGTTTTAACGTGGTTGTGCTTCAAACAAAGACTGTTCTGTGTAATGTATTAATTAATCAACCACATTACCATCAAGTAGTAATTTGCATCTCAGAAGCTTATTCGCGATATCACAACCATTGCTAAGCTCCGCCCCCAGATCCTCTCCATGTAGTACTGAAACACTCGACAGAGGTTTTCCAACGCTATATGATTAAAGGTTTTCCAGACCATGTGTGTTTAACTGCGTTACCTTCGTTGAAGAAGGCGAGGCCGAGCAGTAAGCGGTCCAAGGCCAGCGGTGCTGCGCTGGTGCTGTGGACGGTGAGGGACGTGGCTCCGGCCAGCCCGAAGAACAGGTACATGGTGGTGTGCTGCCAGTTCATCAGTTTCTGCCAGTGCTGAGTGGACGAGTCATACAAATGGAGCTTCGGGCCGTCCACTGTGAACTGTTCTGCCAGCATCCCTGTCACACACACACACACACACACACACACACACTGAGCCATCATTTACTTTTCAAGTTTATAGATTTCTTGGATGCGTATTTCCATCCTTGGTCTTTCCTTCTTCATTCTGCTCCTTTCTTTTCTATCACTTTATTTCCTTCCTTTGTATTTCATTCCTATCTTTCCTCCCCTCTCTCCCTCTCTCCTTTAATCGTTTTCCTGACCGAGCCGTCTCTGTTCTTTTCTGTGCCGCCGCCTCTGTGACTTCATGTGGTAGTTACTCGACTGAACCGCGCGCCACGGCTAACAATAATCATTACACCGTGCCGTGCTGTGTCGGCTCTTCACGCTGCCACGCCTCAAACGCAGCTGTGATTTCCATTCACTTTGCACATATAATATTTTACACTATTTGAAACACTAACTTGATTCTGCTACTTTTCTGCTCCATGCTCCAGTCCAGTAGGTGGCGGTATTGCAACAACCACATATACATTCAAAATAAGAAGGCAAAGACGCAGTAATCTCACAAAATGCAGGTTTTTGCAGAAGATGTGGACCTGTGTGGATGTGGACCTGTGAGGATGTGGACCACGCCTTACCGATAGCGGAGAAGCAGAGTATGGTGGCTCCTTCGATGATTTCCAGTCGGTGCTGCGTGGCCCGCGTGGTGAGCCGGGCTGCACCGGCGCTCTTGTTCCTGCGGGTGGCGTACCAGAGCGAGTACTTCACCGCCCACCACACGCCGCTGATCAGAAAGAAGCTGCCAGGTAGCGCGTGACCTTTAAAGTTCCCCATGGTGACCTCACAGCTACCTGAAACAACCAGGACGTCAGTATAGATACAGCACACAGGCACTTGCATAAGTATTCACCCCCTCCCTCAACTTTCCCTCAACATACATTTGGCGAAACCTCATTCGAAGGTGACACAAAGGGTGCCTCAACCAAAACACAGACATTGTGCATAAATATTCACCCCCTTCTGTCAATAGTATATCTGAGTGCAATTCTAGCCATTTCCTTTTTCCCTTCACTTATTCCGTCATTCAGTTCTTTTCTACCTTCCTCTTTATTTCCTCATTCCTTCCTTCCTTTCATTCTTTTTTTACTTCCTTCCGATTTCTGTCCCTCCTTTCTTCCTTCCTTCCATCCATCCTTCCTTTCTTTCATTCTTCTTACCTTTGTGCTCCCTATCCTTCCTTCTTTTTCTTCCTTCCTACCTTTTTCTGATTTTCCTTCCTTGCAGTGTAATTCATTTATTTATTTGTTTCTTTCCTTCATTCCTTTATTCCTTCCTTTGAACATCCCTTCCGTCCTCTGTATTTCCTTCCTTCCATCCTTCTGTAATTCTGCTGCTCTTATTGGACGCTACACAGATTGTTCCTGGTGCAGTAATGATTCTATGTTCACAGTGACTGTTGGTGAAGCTCCGCCCCATTTTGCCACCACCACCACCACCATGCTTCACCACTGGTTAAAAGCTGTAGCGGGAGCGTTTAGTTATGACACTGTCACACACACAGCTCGCTGATTATCAGACAAAATATGTAGATGACTCAGACACAATTGATGTTATTAAGGTGAAACAGAAATATGGAAACATTAATACATTTACGAGCACACACACACACACACACACACACCAACTAAAACAGTAAATAAATAACTATTGTGATACTTATTTTACACTTCTGAAAGCAATTAGGTGAAGTGACGTCAAGGAAGGAGAAAAATCAAGGAGAAGTGAGAGGCAGAGGAAAAACACAAAAGGGTGTGTGTGTGTGTGTGTGTGTGTGTGTGTGTGTGTGTGTGTGTGTGTGTGTGTGTGTAGAAAGCAATTAGACTAAAAGTAGGCTTTGAAGATATCGGTTGTGTGTGTGTGTGTGTGTGTGTGTGTGCGTTTCTGTGGTGTTCAAATATTTTCAAGATGAGATCACCAGGACAGATGCGGAACTTTAGCACTTTTGTTCTCAGCGTTCAAACTCAAAAAGTACATGTGATGTTATAATCAGAGGTGTAAAGTAACGAAGTACAAATACTTCGTTACCTTACTTAAGTAGAAATTTTGGGTATCTATACTTTACTGGAGTAATTATTTTTCAGCCGACTTTTTACTTCTACTCGTTACATTTTCACGCAATTATCTGTACTTTCTACTCCTTATATTTTAAAAAATAGCCTCGTTACTCTATTTTATTTCAGCTTGTCATTCAAAAAACAAACAAATAAAAAAAAACATAAAATCGCGCCATCCGGGTGGAGCGAATTTGATTGTGGTTGGATGATGTAATGTTTGCATGTAGTTCTGTTCCAAGTTTTCTGTTCAGCATCCTGACTCTGACGTAAGCACGTCGAGCGGGACGAGGTAACTAAGCGTGAGTAATCTGTCTCTGGGCATGCGCATGACAGAACAAAAAAGTAAACGGCACATTCGCTAACAACTCCGTTTGTCTATGTGATCTTTATTTTCTTCTATACCGAAGGACGTTACAGATGAGAAGTATAAACATACTATTCCGACACCCTGTTGGTTGGTACGCGATCCATCGCACCTGCACATGACGTTACGCCACACACTCCAGCAAGGACGTTTGAATAAATTAGCATTTTCGGTTGATAATTTTGTGAAAAGTAGACGAAGATGTCCGTGATAGAGACTCAAGATTCGAGTGAAATGTCACAACCAAGCACCAGCGAGGAAGGTAACAGCAGCAGGAAGGTAATAGGAATTATATATACTGTACACACACACACACACACACACACTGGGGTAATGTGTGTGTATATATATATATATTTTTTTTTTTTTTTTTTTTTTTTTTTTTTTTTATTAACCACTTGGATGAATCCTTCATTCTGACAGCACTAATGTTTATTGTAGACAACCATACAAGGGTAATTGTTACTAAGCCTGCCCTGGGTGCACTAATTTTCTTGTATGTTGCCTCACAGATTCCTGCAGCTAAGCTTGGATGTACATTTACATTCCAATAAAGGTTACTGATGACACGCCTCTGAGGGTTGACTTTTTGCACCATTAAAATACTTACAGGCAACTAGTTATCATATCTTCTTCTCCATAAAACATGTTAATGCTCAGTAGTACACATATATGGTTCTTTAATGTATTTGCATTGTACTAAAATGCATTCTTTTTCAATTGCCATATACAGTATCCCAAATAACTATGGCCGTTAAAAAAGACAACAAAAACAACAACACATTTTTCTTTTTATGAGGTGTTAGTGTACAGTAGTATATGAGGTGTTAGTGTACAGTAGTATACAGGCCCGTGGCACAGCCTAAGCTTTTATCCTTAATGCTTTTTCCCCCTCACGTTACTTTTACTTTTATACTTTAAGTAGTTTTGAAACCAGTACTTTTACACTTTTACTTGAGTAAAAAGCTTGAGTTGATACTTCAACTTCTAAAGAAGTCTTTTTAAACCCTAGTATCTATACTTCTACTCAAGTAATGAATGTGAATACTTTTGACACCACTGGTTATAATACATTCTATAACTCGCGTATGATCACAATCCAGCAACGGTAAACATACGGCGCTTTGATCACTGGCTTTCCTCATTTCCTCAGTCAAAGGTGTAAATGTTCATTAATACATTTTACTGAATCGCTTCAGTGTAGAAAAGTTAGATAAAATTTTAATCAAAAGAACTTTTTTCATTTTTTATAAGACCGTCGCTCGTCGTTAAACCTCAAACAGACAGTTACAGGTTTTATCTTGTAACTGATATCCTCACACTTCTGTTCCTGTTCAATGTGTTTCGCAGCATTCTGTTTAAACTTCAGACGTTGTTTTGTGCTGAGAAAAAAACAATCCTGAAAGATGAAGATTAACCGAATTTCTTGATCTGTATCTGATTTATTTTACTGTATTTTAGTAATTGTGCTGCTGCAATATGTTTGGATGATTACTAGAGAGGGGGGGGGAGGGGGCGGTGCTCAGGTACGTATCATGATTCTTTAGTGTGGCGATTTGTGTATCTGCTTGAAAATTATTATTAGTTTTTTACTCATTTATATTTTATGCATGTTTGCATCGGAGGTGGTAAAATATCGCAACTCCTCTATGATCCTGCAGGTGGTGCACTTTACACCCTAACAAAATGATTTGCTACAGTAAGTTTGTTTTGAACTGTAACAAAACCTTAAAAAGACAAGAATGTTGAATTGTGACACTGACAGAATCGCAGAACAACCAAATCGGCACCTGAGTTTTGTGAAAATATGGTATCAGGTCGTCCCTGGTGATTCCGTCCCTTTCGATTACATAACGGCATGAATGTGCAGGTGTCCCTAATGGAGCGCACGGTTCGTTAGACCGAGTCTAGAACGTTAGACTTTAGAACGTTCAAACCCTGCAACTACATTAGATGTGTAATTAAATGAACCCGGTTATACACAGCTTGACCCGCACAGCGTCTCCTGAGATAACGCTCGTGGATCATCTCATGATCGTCAGGACTGTGGCACAGAAATAACACCATATTATGTCTGTAAGGTCCTGCCAGTATGTGGACTACAATAATCTGTTTTGATGTCTAAGGGCAAAGTTATAGATCTCCAAGCTTATGTTAGAAAACATATATTTCAATCATGGTTTAATGAATTAATCCAACAAGTATGTGTAACGTCTGTATCGGCTTCAGACTCTGAGATTCTATAATCTCGTCCTGCCAGACCCGTGCAGTCAGCTCTCTCTCTCTCTCTCTCTCTGGCTCAGAACCTCAGGACGTCCCTCTCCCAGATTCTGTTTTCAGATCTCTATCTGTCGCCATGGAGACCACATGACTCTTGAAAGCCCTTCAGTGAAGAGCGGGTCGACCGTCTGATTGGCCGCCATTGTAGGGTTTATTTATAATCCCCGCCTGATAATTATTCACCATGTGCTTCATATGAAAACCTGAAAGGCTATAAAGATATAAACTGAAACAGAGACACGAGACACCTGATGGTTCTGTCTCCTGGAGACGTTACCAATAAACCAGGACACATGAAATCTACGTACCAAAGTGATAAAGGTCACAAACCTTAGATAATACTGTGTATATTAATTATTCTCGTTTATCAGAAAAGCCTCAGGGTCGGGATTGAACTGTCACTCGGTCCGGGTCCGGCCTGTGGTCCTGGTCTATGTTACTTTTTGCGTTTTTTTTTTTTTTTAATGCGCATAATCTGCAGTGCTGCTGGAAACCCGGCTAAGATAAATGACTGCAAAATGTATATAAAGCAGGTCCATGTTTTACGCTGCTCTCCTGTGTTTGTGCTACTTTGTTCGTTTTGTCTCTTCTTTACAAAAGGTGTTACTGTTTGCTTTCTGTTCAGACACGGTGTTTCCTTTCCGAATCTCTCGTTACATTTGTTAGTTACTCACATATTATAAAGAGGCCTAGACACGTGACAGAGTCTCCCTGCATGTTAGTAAACGTCCAGGTATACTGTCTGTTCTTCTACATTGTTTTACCACATATATTATGCAGATATTATTTTCATGAAATCTGTAGGAATAAAATAATGTTTTGTTTGTACGTTGGTCAAAACTCGCTCTTTCACTGACATCTTTATGTTTCATACACTGGACGACCCAAACCCAGTCTCCGAAACAAATTCCGTATGTCTCTCTAGCAGCATCACAGCGTCACGCAAAACCGTCTGGACAGAATTTACTTAATCTTTTTCAGTCCTTAGATCTCGGCCTTAGATTTAATCTGCACCATCAGTTTAAATCTAAATGTGGAGTAAAAGTGATGTTATGAACAGTTATGTGCTGGATTTAATAATCTACTGTATAATAATCTACTAATGCGCTACTGTCTCAGTGTAAACAAACACCTGCAGCAATAGATATTAATTAGAAAAGATAAAGTGAATATTTTGACTGGGATTAGTTGATATTTCCCTTATTTTTCAGCGCTACAGTGCCTCGCTTCAAACAATAATAATGTAATATGCTAATTGTTTCTTATTTCTTTTATAATTATTGATAATAAAGTTGATGTACACTTCTAGAAGCATATGACCTGTAAAAAGTGTTGTTTTTAAAAATTAAGGATTTCTTCCCCAAAAAAACCCTGTAGTGTCTGTAACCAGGTTAAATTCAAGTTGTAATATCTTAACAATTTCGTGATTTAGAATAATACACTTTTTCAGGTTGTGACTTTTCATGTGAAATCCAAAGTGTCATCTACATGACAACCGAGATCACTGAAAGATTTGAATTTGAAAAAGTTTGTATGACTGTGTTTAGCAAATGTGTTTCTTTTAATCTGATAACAAATATACCCATATTTGTTTTACGTTTTTGTGAAAACCATGTTGTTATATGATTGTGAAGATGGACTTTTCACCAGGTGAGACACTTTTTAACACTGACTTTAACATGTTTCGGCTGAATGTTGTCACTCCAAACAAAAGCTTTGTGAAATTACAGTTTCAAAGAATTAAGGGCTTCATCTTTGTTGCACGTGAGCTTCAACCTGAAATAATAATGGTATATCCCTCATACACACATGTGGAGGGTAATAGTTTTAAAGTAATCATGTGTTAGTGTTTATTATGAGTCTTTTCTGACAAACACGAGAGACTTTCAACTTTTTCATTTGCATTAATTATATTCAATCAATAAACAGTTAATACCTACATTATTATTATTATTATTATCAGCTTTATTATTACTATATAATATATAAGTATTTTATGTGTGTGTGTGTGTGTGTGTGTGTGTAATCTATCATGAACACTAATGAGTTTGTTCTGTATATTTCTCACCTCTCAGACAGACAGACGCGTTTCTTAACCAGATGAAGACAGACTTTCACTCTTTTCGCATTTTCCTTCTTGATTGTTAAAAGTAAAACTGTTCAAACATGACGGACACGATCCTCTACATCCTCTTCTCTTCTCCTCTCCTTCTTCTCCTGATCCACTTTCTCCCTTTTTACAAAGATTCTCCTTTTTTTTTTTTTTCCTCTCCTGAGTTTTTACCCCGTTATTTTTTTTAGCGAACCGCCCATCGAATCCGCGATTGGCTAAATTCTGGGAGTGACGTCATTCATCTACTCTCTGATTGGTTGCGCGGAGTGTCAATCACTTGTTGGGTTGGATTCCACGTGTGCATTTCCACCCGTCCTGTTCGCGCTCTTCTTCTTCAAACACAGAAAACGGGTGTAAAGAAGCTCGAGACTCGGAGTTTTTTTATGTTTAATTAAACCTTTTAAACACTTTCTAGGCCTAGATATAAACTTTAACGTCCGAACTTTCCCTTTGTGTGTGTGTGCTGAAAAAGTTTACACGACTAGTAAACTTCAGGAAAGTTTTTGTGATTCTGACTAAAGTGTTATTTTTATATCTAAACATTTAAAAACACACACAGTGTCTTCAGGTAAAAGAAAAAAACAGACTCATTCATACATTCCGTACTCCTTATATCATGGGGGGAAAGTTGTAATTACGTAGGTGTGTGTGTGTGTGTGTGTACGTGCACATGATCACGAGTCACGACTGGCACTACACTATACACTGTACAAGTCATCATCTGTTTTATTCCTTAAACTCTCTATAATAAACCACAGTGAATAATTTCTACAGTAAGGAAGTCAAGTACTGGACCTGTAAAACATTTAAGTGAATAAAGTTCATGACAATCAGCTGCCTTAATGTTTATGTGTTTGTAAAGTGAATTATTAGAAGTTTGTACAGAGCATGCAGATATACAATAACATTATGTGTAGATGATTAGTGTTTATGTCTGTAGTTACACTCGGATGTTGCATTCGAGAACCATGAACGTGGGAATTAATTTGACAGCTCATCTCTCAAAGAAAAAAAATAATAATGCATGTTTGTGGCAAAAATTACTGTATGTTAATTAATCTAAAGCAGTATATTTGTATGTGTGTGTGTGTATATATATATATATATATATATATATATATATATATATTAGTGCATGATTTGCAGCAATCAAGTTGAGTAAGTACTGTATCAGGTATCAGCTAAGATAAATCAATGGCAAATGGTCCATGTTTCAAGCTGTTGTCGTCTGTGATATCTACTTTGGGGGTTTTTGTGTGTGTTTGGTGCTACTTTGTGTCTCTTCTTTACAAAAGCTGTTACTGTTTGCTTTCTTTTCAGACATGGTGTTTTCTTTCCAGATCTCTCGTTACATTTGTTTTTTTGTTACCCACATATTATAAAGAGCCCTAGTCATGTGACTGAGTATCCCTTCCTGGAAATCAGTGTGAAGAAAAATGCGCATTATAAAATTCCCAGGTATTTAAATATACTGTATATACATACATATTGATGTATAGTATATATTTTGGGTATAATATTTTGGTTTTGTTATACAAATTATTTTAGTAAACATCATATACAGTATATACAGTATATAAGTGTATATATAGCAGCATAATGGGTGTAGTGGTCAGCACAGTCTTCTTGCACCCCTTGCAGTGTCCTGGTTCGATTCTCGCTTGGGGTCTGTGTGTGTTGAGTTTGCATGTTCTCTCTGTGCTTGCTGAGTTTTCTCCAGGTACTCTAGTTTCTTCTCACAGTCCAAAGACATGCAGATTAGGTCAACTGGCGTTCCCAAATAGGCCGTAGTGTGTGAACAAACGTGTGAATGTGTGTATGTGTGTATGTGTGTATGTGCCCTTCGACACCCGAAGTCTCCCTGCAACCCCTACACATACAGTATATATGAGAGTGCATTAAATAGCCGAAATGTCAACATTAAACAAGGACTTTGGCAGTATGTTTTGGACTCTACAATTCATTGCTAACCACCTACAAACCCCTACAATCCATCTTTAAATAATTCTTAATAATAAATCTTAATCTCCAGAACCGCCATGAGCCGAAACAAACTCGAAAACTTTCTCTGCAAGCTTTCCTACAATTCTAAAAGTTGGTGAACCGTCATATTTACATGATTTTGCTTTCTGAACTTAGAAGGGTGTGAATTAAGAGAGTTGAATTTCATTCATTCTTGATACCGCTTTGTTCCGTATACAGGGTCGCAGAGGGCCTGGATCCTGTTCCAGGAGGAGAGACGGCACGAGGCAGGGTAGACCCTGGACAGGATGCCAATCAATGCAAGGCACATACACACACGCACACACACATGCACAACGGTTTAGGAACTAACCATGAGGAGACCCACCAAGCACGGAACATACATGCAACCTGGTTAGCCACACTGCTAACCACTACGCCACCGTGCCACACATTTCTTTGTGTTATTTTAGTTAGTTTATGCCATGTACTGTATGCATCTTTGATTACATCCTTAATACAATACTTATGAGGTGTGTAGTATGTCATTTATTACAGTTGAATCTTTTTTTCTTTAGAATTTCGGGAAATTTATATAACATGTTATCATGAAGTTCTTCAACATGTGAAGATCCATTTCAATGTTTTATGTTTTAAAATGTCTTCTATGAACTCAAGTTACATAAATATATTCAAAATTTCTCTGAGTTTGATGTGTGTAAATATAAACCTGAGTTGTGCAGCTTCACTACTGCCAGAGCTGCTGTTATATAAAATTCATAAACTCCGCCTGGCCAATCAGATTTTCGATTTCTCCCACTTCTGTAGGGAATTTAGGTCCTGAGCTGACGACTTAAATGAGCTTGAATTAATAAACTCTCACCTCCTGTGATGTGAAAACAGTGTACACTGGACGCCTTAATTTAATCCTGTTTATTTTCCAATGAGCCGGTGGCTGTGTTAGGGTTAACAAGTTTTAAAAATGGGTTTAAATACATATACAGTTGCAAAATACCAAGGTATCACCAACAGTACATGTGAAATACAATCAATGTTTAAAAATAAGACATAATTATGTACAATAAGTGATAGATGGTGTAGATGTTTAAAAAAAAGGGAACAAATTTAAATCTTAGAAAAATCATGTAAAAATGCAGTAGGTTTATTAATAATCTTTTTTTTTTAAAGAGTAAAAGAAGAAGAGGACTGGATTTCATACTGAGGAGGAAATCAGAAAAGGTATTAAAACAAAGAAGAAAAAAAACTTTTACTAAATAAATTCCATCATGTGTCTTCTGTTAAAGCCCACTGTCCTTTGTCCTCCAAAGGACACACTTTTGAGTATGAACAGGTTTTGGACAGAGAGGATAAATGGTTCGTGGTAAAAGTGGAAACTCCTTCTCTAAACAGAGGTGTTTGTCTTAGGCACACACTGCCTCCTATTTTTGAAGCTGCTCTTTCATCCATCATTTCACCTTAACAGCTTCCGCTCCCCTACTCTCTAACGACTCTCCCTCCTACTCCCTCCTTTCACCATGAAGGTCTCTAATATGAGGAACTTTTCAACTTACCTTAGACTGAAGAAGCTACTTTAGGTGAGTAGTGACTTTAGATGAGTCCACTTGACGTGACTGCCAGATAACCTCACCTGGGTGACTGAGAAGATTGACAGACACTGACTGCTTAACCTCAGTGTTTTATATCAACATTTGTGTGAAGAATGCTTTTAAATTTGGGTCGATTTTCATGCAGTATTTTGGTAAAATCACTTTCATGTAATTTTCATGGTCTTTCAATCATAACTAAACCACTGCTGTTAAACACAAGCATTCATCTTTAAGCACAAAACTGGGATTGAAAATGCTGACTTTTTTCCAGTTGTTTTTTGACTATAGAATTAATGTAGCTGTGAATCTACATCTTATGCCTCTTTTCCACTGCATAGTACGGCACAACACGGTTCAGTTCAACTCACTTCGGTTCGGCTCAGTTCGGCTCGGTTTGCGCTTCCACTGCAGTTTAGTAACGCTTTAGAGTGGGCGGGATAACTCACGTGTCGTTTAGTCGCGGCGCCGCTACTGCCGTGACATCATCGTAAACGCGCCACAAACAAACACACAACAATGGAGCATATCGACGGCATGGTGTTCTTCATTCTCGGCATGTGGATGTTTTTAACAGCGAGACGAAGGAGTTTGTTTCAAAAGAGGCTGATGGCAGCCAAAGAAAAATTTTGGTTAATACAAAAAGGTGCGTGCGATCCTTCTCTGGCTGTTCTAAATATAGCGGTTCTGTTGTGTCTCGTGTCGCAAGTTCGGTGACGCAGTAATGAAGATTTTCTCCGGCCAATCAGTGACCAGCGGAGTTTACACGTTTGCACGTTTTGGTAACGGTTCAGCGCGCTTGGAACCTCGGCTGAGGTGGTACTAAAAAAAGGACCAGGTACCAGATACTGTTCCCAGTGGAAAACCCCCCAAAGGTGAGTAGAACTGAACCGTGTCGTGACGTACTATGCAGTGGAAAAGAGGCATAAATGATCCCTGAATAAAAAGAATCACACCTGAGCAAAACCAAGGAACAGGAGTGACTAATTAAGTGCCATGGCAACAGGAAACCAGACCAGGAAGCTTCACCAAAATAAGGAAGGAGGGAGGAAAAGCACAAACAAACAGGAAAGGTAAATATTTCTGACGCTGTGGACTTTTGACTTGAGATATTTAATAATACTTGAGTAATGACATTGCATCGTGTTGCTCGGTGTGTCTCAGCGTTGTCTGCGTAGACGCCGATGTTGGAGGGGCAGGTGGGAGTCTTCCTGTTCGCTGCAGAAAGCTACGTCCTTCCTGTTTTCACATACAGCAGCAGAGCTCCGGCTTCGTGGACGCACCCCCTGATCCAGCCTCCTCACCTTTCATCAACGACACATCAGCATCATCATCAGAGAGAGAGAGAAAGCTAAAGACTTAGAACAATCAGGGATAACAGCTGGATGTGAACACTAGAGGCTAGCAACAACTGCCAGACATTATTTAAATGTAAACAGAAGCCGACTGTGTAGGTGATGGTGTTGTATCTTGTAGCCAGAGGGGGTAAATTTACTTTGTTACTGTATTTAAGGAAATATATTATACATCTGTACTTTTCTTAAGTAGTTTTCTTAAAAGGAACTTTTTTTCACTTTTACTCCACTACATCATACAGGAAATATTTGTACTTTTACTTCACTACATTTCTGCATGGTGTTGGGTTACATAACCACAGCTGTCAGAAATAAAATAAAATGTTGTATTTTCAATAAACAGACCCCCAACATGTCTACATACACAAATTTTGGCTCCAGGTTCAGTAATGAAAATATTACATATATTATGATAAACAGAATGAGCAGCTCACCTCTCATATCTTCTGGTCCGAGTCATTCATTCTTTTGTCACGTGACTCTCATAGACGCTATGCAGTGCTTTAGGCAGGAAACAGGTTTGAATGGTTCTTCTCATGAGTCTTCTAGTCGTTCGTTCTTTTGAATCTATTGCACTGCATAGCGTCTATGAGAGTAACGTGACAAAAGAACGAATGACTCGGACTAGAAGACTCGAGAGGTACCTACTCATTTCTGTTTCCTGTACATAACCTATGGAGGTTTTGCGATGCTTTGCACATGTGTGCCCAGTAGAAAATAAACAAATCACTCTCTGAGATACTCGTTCTTCTGAGTCACGTTAGAAATTAATTTAAAAAGAGTGAATCGGTCATGAACGACACATTTCCATTGTGACATGCTTGGCCACACGGTGGCTTAGTGGTTAGCACTGTTGACAGACGACAGACGAGACAGGGGTTAAATAAAAGCGGGACACAGGATATGTAACCACTGATGCATGTTGTAGATGTTTATTTATCTTGCCTCTTTATGGAAGTGATGGGAACAGTGAAGTTCCTGGTCTTCTCTCCGTGTTTCTCCAGCTTTCACACACATTTCTTCACGGCAGATCAGACACACGTTACCCAAATCATTCTATAAACAAAAAAGATCTCAAATAAGCATTTATTGATCTACCCCTGATCTACCCCTGACAGCCACACCCTGACACACAGCACTCACAAGTGACGGGACTCTGTGTTTAGGGGAGCGCAGCATCCTCCTGAAGGACTCGGTCAGCTTGGGGACGGTGCTGATGTGACTCTCTGCCACTGCAGCTTTATCCCCTCTGCATTCGTCTGAGGAGACGCGGCGAGCGCGAGGGTGGGACCGAACCTCTCTCACCTCCTCATGGCTCTTCAGGTCAGGTGGAGTCAAAAGATGTTTCAGACGCATGGCCTCCAGCTGGGACTGAGAAAGTGAAAAATATGATATAAAAAAGATGATCGATAATACAGTATGTACTCTGATCATATAAATCCCATCGTAGGAACTGCAGGTTTACTTGTAAGGTTCTACACGTCTGGTTTATATTTATTTCAGTGTGAACAGTGTGCGTCTGTCACTCCTCTCGGGTGAGAACGTGAACTCTGGAATTCTGCTTTCATAAAAGATTTTTTTTTTAATGACATGAGTATATACACAAATAAATTTCGGGTAATAAAATAGTTGAAGCAGCTGGAAAATGCTGCTGGTTTTGTCACCATGTCGCTATAACTCTACTAAAACTACGTCCAAATTATTAAAAAAGTAGATCTTTAATCAATAATACATATACTTTACTCACTGACACATTCCATGAAAAGACTCAATGGAGGACAAGCAGGGGAGAAATATAAAGAATGCAGCACACACATCTCGCACTAGTTCTTCTGCTCCTCAGTTTGCTTCACCTTCTTCATCTATATAGTTAACATCTTTATCTTTTTCTGATACGCACCGTGCAGGGCAGTGAAGCTCGGCGGTCGTACGTGGAGGGTCTGGACCTCTGGAAGCTCCTCTTGCGCTCTTTGGTGCTGCGATCGTCTCTGCCTCCGTGTCCCCAGTAGCTGCTCATCCAGTTGGTGAAGTTTCCATCATCGTCCTCGTCGTTGTCCACGACGATGGCAGGGAGAAGACGCAGAGACAGTTTGGAGGCCGGTGTGTATGGAGCTCTCGCTCGAACTCCCGACTTAAAGACCCTGAGGGACTGTAGCTACTAGACTTTAGGCAAAACGAAATGGAAAGATCTCTGAAGATCTGCAGATGATCCGCTCTGTGGAGTTGAGAGGGACGGATCTCCGAGCTTGTTTAGGTGAGGTTTGGAAGACACCCGGGTTTCGGGCGAAGTCTTTAAATAAGCGAATCCTCTGTAATCTGTTTAGCATCAGAGAACGAGGGAGAGAGAGAGAGAGAGAGATATTGGATTGTGTGTGTGTGTGTGTGTGTGTGTGTGTGTGTGTGTGTGTGTGTGTGTGTGTGTGTGTGTGTGTGTGTGATTGAGAGTGGGGGTGTTTTGCTGTTAAAGTATTTCCATTTCAGCGCCTAAGGGGAACAAACACACAACACACACACACACACACACACACACACACTTTCCACTCACTGTCGATCGTTACAGGCCGCAGCAGTGAGGGATTGTGGGATCGTCCTCCAGCATCACACACTCTGCTACAATCATCTCAGTTTCATTCAAAGATAAGATAAATAACCATCCTGTGTGTGTGTGTGTGTGTGTGTGTGTGTGTGTGTGGGTGTGTTCAATGACCTGTATCCCACGAACGCCTCTCTCCGGTATTCCGTGCCGTGACCCCTTTTCTTTGGTGAATATAACAGATGAGGTTTTGTTAATGTGTAATCTGGGACACACTTCCTCCGCCTCTGTCTACTGTCCCGCTCCGCTTGTGTGTGCAGCCGCTCATCACACCGTCCCTCAGGGTGAAAAAACAAAACATCTAGAACATCATGATGTCTCGTGAACTGTAAAATTGATGCTCTGTACGCTTCCTGTGTCCATAAAACCCTGCTGTTCACTGAAATGCACATAAACAGGTATAAGCATGACTGAACATGAATTGAGTCTTAGAGCTTCTTTTAGGATTCATCTCTTGTATGTCAGACTTTCTCATATGAGCGGTGTTCATGATGGTAAATAATAAACTGTGAGCCCTGTCTGTTCTTATAGCGGTGACCGTGTCTGTTATCTTCTTTTTAACTTGACTAGCACAATTGACTAACACGTGCTTCGGTTAAATGTCCTTCTTCTGTGTTTAACACGCCCAGAGTGAATGAGTGCAGTTACCATTTGTCACTGATTAGACGTGGTGTTACACAGAGGTAGGTCTGGTTCTGTGTCCAGTCATCTGATGTCCAGTCGTCTCCAGTAAGTGCAATAAAAGTAGCTGCCTCACTTTCACAACCTTTTTCAATGTCTTACATTTAGTGTTTTCCCATAGAAATAGTTCCTCTTGAAGAGACCTCGAGCAAACGACTTTGGTTTTATCGATTTAAACTTCCATCCAGAAGTTTTTTATTATCAGCCTTGCCGTTTAGCTCACCTGGTGATGTTTCCTCAATCGTCTTATTATTCGCGTTAAATGCGCCGTTATCACTCTGCGATTAGGGGAAACCATTAGGGTCAAAGTTGGTCATATGATTAATTTGCGTTAAAATATCAAAACATTAAAATTTCTAGATTAATGCACATGTGTTAACGCGTTAATATTAACAGCTCTAATAAGCACGTATCCATTTCCTGAGTCTACTACAGTACATCAAAGTCATTTGCATGTTCTATAGAAATCAGGCCAAATCAAAGGGCTCCGGCAAGTCATAGGAAGTATGACCATATAAGGAATGAGAAAGAAGCGGGAGGGGGCAGGTGCACGAAAGAGAGAGAGAAGCATATGAAATTTAACACCGCCTAGGGAAAAGGTACAGTTAGAAGTGCTAAGTAACCTAAGAGTGGATCTCTAGCCTATCAGGACAGGTGAACGTGCGAATAGCTTTTTTGGGGGATAAATAATAAAATTATTACACGTCTCATCCAGTTGTTTAGTGGTTTATGATCTATGCTTAGAACAAAAAAGTTTAGCTACAGAAGCTCAAAAAGGAGTTTATAGGAAGTACTGTATAATCACTACTAGGACCTTAAGAATGAATTGCATCCACACATTATGCTTGTGCCAGAACTCCAAATAAAAAACTGAGAAGTGAGACAGAAAAATATATTTTAAATGTATATTTACTGTTTACAGTTTTTTCTGAAATCATTTTTATGTACTTACAGTTAAATACTTTATGTCTAATTCTGCAGCACGGTGGTGTAGTGGTTAGTGTGGTGGGTCCGGGTTCGATTCCCGTCTCTGTGTGCATGGAGTTTGCATGTTCTCTCCCCGTGCTTGGTGGGTTTCCTCCGGGTACTCCGGTTTCCTCCCACAGTCCAAAGACATGCAGGTTAGACTAATTGCCGTTCACAAAATTTCCCGTAGTGTGTGAATGAGTGTGTAGTGTGTGAGAGTGTGTGCCCTGTCCAGGTTGTACCCCGCCTCGTGCCCTAAGCCTCCTGGGATCGGCACCAGGCCCCCCCGTGACCCTGAATACAGGATAAAGCGGTAAAGATGATGAGTGAGTGAGTAAGAGTGATGTTTAATTCTTTTATTTTTTATTATAATGTTTATCCCATATCAGACTGGAACCCATACTTGGACTGATCCAAGTACTTGGAAGACGGTCCTGTCCTCGGCTGATGCAGACAGCTGTTCTCTAAGGACTTGTGACTCTGCTCGATAGTTCAGGACTGGAGTTTCCTACAGTCTACCTGAGCCTCCAGTAACGAACTGGACTCAATATTAACTTCTCCACATCTCCTGTTATAATGAACTTCAAGCCTCCTAACACACAGTATGAGTGCAGATCAATCCCTGCTATCCGTAATCACCCAGATGAGGATGGGTTCCCTGTTCTGTCTGGTTCCTCTTAAGGTTTCTTCGTATTGACATCTCGAGTTTTTCCTTGCCGCTGTCACCGTCGTCCTTGGCTTGTTCATCAGGGACGATCTGCTCATTCCGATTCATGCACATTCACATTCCATACAAACTTCAATAATTCTTTTGATTGTGTAAAGCTGCTTTGCAACAATGACAATTGTAAAAAACAAACAAACAAACAAACAAAAAAAATGAAAATACATTTAATTAAATACTTACCTTCAATACAACATACAACCCTCCCAACGTTCCCGAGAGATTCACGTTTTTCACTAATCTTTCCTAGTTTCCTCCGGTGGTCAAAATTCTCCCAAATGTACTCAATTAAAATACACTTTTCCTTTCTTTTTTTAAACTAGATTTTAAATTAAAAAAGTTAAATATTTATCATTGTTTAATTAACAATGTTTTATTTTCTTCATTTATTATAATAATAATAATAATAATAATAATAATAATAATAATAATAATAATAATTATTATTATTATTATTATTATTATTTTTATTATTATTATTGTTGTTCTTGTTGTTTAATTACAAATTAAACAAATGTATTAATCCAAAAATAATTGATTAATAAAAATAATTATTAAAACACACACATAAACTCTATATTTAAACTCAAAGACTATAAGGAGAAACTAGACCACATTAAACCAAAACACAACCCAGACAGAGGTCAAACACACCAGACACAAGAATAAGACACGTCCAACAGAACTAAATCAGCACACTTACCGAGTCACAGGGCGGAGTTTATCAGGTCAGGGGACATGCAGGGACGAAACTGTAGGAACTGTAGTATTACGTATCCGTCTATCTACAGTGGTGCTGTGGTGACAAAATGAGATGTAATGAATGGAAGGATCAGGCATGGGTCAAAACCAGGAAGTTTAACAAGAAATCTAAATCAGTGAACTTTACAGAACAGGAAATCTGAGGCGGGGAAACACGATAAGACTGATGAGACACACGAGGCTGTAAATAAACAATAGACCCAACGTTCCAAGCTGAAAAAGGAAGGAAATGCTTATACACACACCAGGAAAATAATCTCCTTCTCTAATTACGTTATGTCGAGGGGCGTTCAAGTCAAACCAGGACTTTGACAAAAATCGATGGATAACTTGTCTTCCACTTGCGAAAGAGATGCATCTGTCTCTCTGAACTGTACACACCATCATTCACCAACACCACTCGCACATTACAGGAGCTCGGCTGGGAGATATTGCCACGTACAGTCCTGACCACACTCCAAGACACATGGAGTTCCTAGGAGGCCAGAGTTTCAGATCCTGGCTCCAGCATACTGAGAAAACTTTTTACCTTGATGGTGTCCAAGGACCCCTAGTGGAACACTGGGATAAGAGCATTAGTGTAGCAGGGGATTATATAGAGACATAAAGGGAGTTTTTTACTCTCATAACTGTGTTATTCTGCACAATAAAAAGTCCTGGTTTGACTTGAACACACCTTGTATACACCATAAAATGCATCGCACAATTATCCCTTGTTATAACTTGTTATAAAAATGAGCAAATATGAAACTGATTCCCATATTAAGAGCTAAAACATATATTTTACTTAAAAGTTGGAGACAGTATTTTTAAACACACTGTATAAAAATCTGTACACTGTTGTGTGTGTGTGTGTGTGTGTGTGTGTGTGTGTGTGTGTGTGTGTATGGTGTGTGAGTTGGGAATGGGAGGATTTCACCTCGGGTCAGTGACGTGTGTGTGAACACCAGCCCCGACCCGTACGGTGTCATTATATTGAAATGTGAACAGAGATCCGATCGATTCAGTCATGAGTGACGAGTCGGCCTCGGGATGGAGAGAGGCAAGATACACTGCAGACGAACACATCCTCTGTCTCGTAATGAAATTCATTATCGTTATTAGTTCATACATAATTATGTCATAGGCAATTGTTACAATTATGTTGTTATTTGGGTAAAAAAAATATTCTCATTAATTGTACACATTTTATGCATATTATGCAATTAATATTGTAAATATTGGTTCTGTTATCACCTACAGTAATGACAGTCAAATAATTTGTCAATTGTTATAAAGGGTAAGAATAAAAATAATAATAATAATAATAATAATAATAATAATACTTTATATATAGAGAGAGCCAAGTATTTTAATATTAATATTTATATTGTGAATAATAATAATAATAATAATAATAATAATAATAATAATCAGATGGTTTTTCAATATTATAAATATAAAATATCGCATATTTGTACACAATTACCACAAATTAAAAAAGAGTTTAGAAGTGAGAGTGCAGAAATTTTATCTGATCTGTGATTACGTAATAACTCTTTTTCAGACTTTTATTTTAAAGCTATGTTTTAAAGCTTTATCTTTTCACAGAAATAACAAAGTAAAATAGAGTAGAAAAGAGTAATAAAACAAAATGTCCCGTTTAATTTTACATTCAATCTTTTATTTATATTTTATTTAAAATGTTATACATTTATTGTAATCACAACCAGGCAGTTCTTCTATTTCTACACGTAGTATTAGAGCTTTTATTTTGGCCGCAGTGATGAACCGGAAGCGTTTTTTTGTTTTTCCTGATGACCCCTGTCGGGTTTGACACTGCTGGTTACAGCGCTGCCTGTAATGCCCTTGTTAGAGAGAAAGTGAGCTGTTTAACAGGTTAAAGCGAGCGAGAGGAAACGAAACATGGAATAACAACTGATTGAACACATCATCATTGACCTTATGCATGAATAAACACCTTTGATTTAATCCTGTAGAGAGAATGTTACGGGCCGGACCTGCTGTTGCCTGGTAAGAGCGAGGAGCTCGCGGGCACTCACCTAAATGTACGAGTTTATACAGTGCGTGCAGGCACACGCGCGTTTTCGCGCGAGCTACTAACCGGCTCGGCTTTAATGTCGGTGTGATGGAGGATAACACACGTTGTGTAGCAGGGAAAGTGTGCACGGGTCATGGTGTTCTGCGTGCGCTGTTTCTGTTGGTCTCGTGAGAGTGAGAAGCAGGTTATGACTCAGATTGGGTTAGCATAACCGGCTAGTTCCTGTTCCTCCAGTGGGTTTTCAGGCTAACTTAATCCTAGTCCCAACTTAATCCCAATCATACTCCTGATTCTTAGTCATCTAAATAAACCAGCTAATGGCTAACAGTCTGATTAATGAATAAAAACCATGAACACACACATATCATGGCTAAGTTTGTAGCACCTTGACCTAGCTGGAGTTATTAACCCTGGGTGTGTTACCTAAAAAAAAATCAAAGTGAAAGTATGCGATGATAAGTGTGTAGAGATTCAGGTTTAAGTTTTATTTATATACTGACAGGGGGGGGGGGGGTCCTCGAAGACTGAGTGAAACACCAGCGCACAGTCATCAGGAATGGTGCACATACTTTTGGGCATATAGTGTGTTGTCCCTCAAGGACTACACAATTCTGAATGAATCCCTCAAACTAGTTTTCTGACAGTCTGTTTCTTCAACCTGTACCTCAGACCACTGGGTTCCTCATACTGGTTTTCAGGTCATCTTGTTCTTCATGTTGGTTCCCAGTCCATCAGGTTCAGAATACTGAGGTTTATTACTGTAATTTAATTTTTTAGCCCAATTGGTTTCAAGTACTGGTTCTCACACCATCAAGTTCTTGATTCTGACTCTTGGACCATCAGGTTTCTTGTACTGGTTCTCAGACCACCACGTTCCTCATACTGAGTTTTTTTTTAGGCTATTTGGTTCCTATTGCTGGTTCTGGTTTCTGGTGCTGGTTCTCACACCGTCCGGTTCCTTGTGCTGGTTCTCACACCGTCTGGTTCCTTGTGCTGGTTCTCACACCATCCGGTTCCTTGTGCTGGTTCTCACACCGTCCGGTTCCTTGTGCTGGTTCTCACACCTTCCGGTTCCTTGTGCTGGTTCTCACACCGTCCGGTTCCTTGTGCTGGTTCTCACACCATCCGGTTCCTTGTGCTGGTTCTCACACCGTCCGGTTCCTTGTGCTGGTTCTCACACCGTCCGGTTCCTTGTGCTGGTTCTCACACCGTCCGGTTCCTTGTGCTGGTTCTCACACCGTCCGGTTCCTTGTGCTGGTTCTCACACCGTCCGGATCCTTGTGCTGGTTCTCACACCGTCCGGTTCCTTGTGCTGGTTCTCACACCGTCCGGTTCCTTGTGCTGGTTCTCACACCGTCCGGTTCCTTGTGCTGGTTCTCACACCGTCCGGTTCCTTGTGCTGGTTCTCACACCGTCCGGTTCCTTGTGCTGGTTCTCACACCGTCCGGTTCCTTGTGCTGGTTCTCACACCGTCCGGTTCCTTGTGCTGGTTCTCACACCGTCCGGTTCCTTGTGCTGGTTCTCACACTGTCTGGTTCCTTGTGCTGGTTCTCACACCATCTGTTTACCTGTCCTGATTCTGTTAAGTGTTTTTTTCTGCCTGTCCTTCCACATCCTGGTTCTTGAACCATCTGATGTATTTCTCGATCATGACATCGTTATTGCTGTCGCAGAGGTTAACAAACCCTTTTTTTTTTAACCCCCTCATCAGCATGGCGTGCAGGAATCTCCTCCCCTCCAGATTGGCCGGGATTCGGTTCGGCGTCCCACTGCAGAAGCTCCACCCCCTGTCACGTGCCATCCATCACTGCTACTCTGCTAAATCCACCCCTCAGCGACCCCCTCACCGCTATTACACCTCCCTCTCCAGACTCCCGTTGCGGCCCCCGAGGTCTCGCTGGGGATACGGCTACCAGCAACAGCGGTCCTTCTGGGTGGCTCGTCTGGCGGCTCGGCTCCTGAAGCTGCGCTACATCGTGCTGGGGTCCGCCGTCGGAGGAGGCTACACTGCCAAAAAGGTACAGAGATGCTCCAGACAGAAAATGCACACCTCTTTTGGGGTCACGTTTACCCTCACCCATAAATAAAAACGGCTTTTCTCGCCTCCTTCCTGTAGACATACGATGAGTGGAAGGAGATGCTTCCAGATATGAGCAAGTACACATGGGTCGTGCCTGACTTCGTGTGGGAGCTCGGTGAAAATATCGACCTGGGTAAGTCTCTCACGTGTTTTCAGATTAATTGGCAAATAATTTGCTGGTCGTGAAAGTTACTAACGAGGTCTTGTTGTTTTTTCCGGCGGACTGAAGAGAAACTAGCGAGTGCGTTGCCCGAAATGGAGGAGATCGCTAAGCTGCTGCCGGACTTCGAGAAGATTGGAGAAAACTTCACGTTTCTCAAGGGCCTGCTGTCCAGCGGTGAGTCTCTCTCTCTCTCACACACACACACACACACACACACACACACACACAGCGATAAAAAGCAATTACAGCTATATAAAACGTACTGTTCTCGAAGATGGAAACCATTAGCTGGGACATGTTTGGTGACTGCTGCTGAGTCTTTCTAATAGTTTACAGAAAAATTAATAATGCTAAATGCTAAAGTAGGTGCTTCATTGGAAATTGGGGGCTTTAAGCCGCCCTCAGGGCCCTTTCACACATTCCTGATTCCTGATTCAGTGTGCTGAATTAAAAAATTTAAGTTTTCTTGATAGGGAATCACCAGGTACTAGCCGATATGATACTATCACGATACCCAGATGTTGTTTCGATTTGTATTGCGATTCTTTAAATATCATGATTATATAAATATTCAATTCAATCGATTTTTTTAATAGATTTTGTTTCGAACGTAAATAAACTTAGCAAATAATGTGCTCGTGCCTCAGTGTCCTGCACTGTGCTGCCTCTCAATGGGTGACTGATTTAGGGTGCGCCATCTATAGAGTTATAGAGGAACTGCAACATTTCACATATTAAATATTTCATGTATTAAAAACAACATATAAAGAGATCTTCAATAATTATTTGCTGCTGGTCTTTTTCCATATTTCTCAACCTGCTGGTTGTGATGCTCGAACCCGCAACCCTCTGATCAGCAGCTCAGAGTTTCAAATGCCTGTGGCTCCAGCCGCTGCTAATTGTTATAAGTATACTTATCCTTGTAGACAGCTTTCATAAACACACGAGGCCTGTCCTGGCTGATGGATTGCGTTTGGGTAAAGCGTCTTCATTTTGTTGTGTGTGTGTTTATTTTAAAGCTTCACCCAGGAAATGGCTTCTAGTGTTTTTTTTTCTAGTTTAAACCCACTGTTACTGTTCCTGTAATAAGTACATAATAAATAATTATAACGTGTAATGTGTTTACATTTCTTACTCAACATACACGTATGGAGCGGCAGGAACGGAGCAAAAATGTTTTTTGGTCAGTATTACAGTACTGAGGTTTGAATTTCTAAGCATGATTTGATGTTTTTAAGTCTCTCTTGAATGAGAAATGATATTTCTCATGTTTATATAACGCTGTGATTTCACCTCCTTGCCTTCTGACCAATCAGAAGCCAGAATTCACCGGTTGTGTTACTTTGTACCATGATATCAGTTTGTTGCTGTACTGTAATACTGATCATTAGTTGTGTTTTATTATACAAACATGATGATAATGATGTACGCTGACGTTGTAGATATTCAGTGACTCTGACGCGCTGCTTTTCCACAGGAGCTTCAGAGTAACAAATCAGTCCTTTTACTACCATCATTTTTAAGTTTTTTTTTTATATATATAGTTTTTTTGGTCACATTTCATGTGTTCCTCTTGTTCCCCCTTTCCCTTCCCTCCACGTTTTCACAGGTGTGAATAGCGCAGTCATTGGAGCTTCTGGTCTGCGTCTGTTGTTAGGTGTGTAAACAGCACACAGTGCCCCCGCATCCTCTTATTACCCCAACCCACAGTGTCCTGATGCCCCTCCATGTTAAACAGACTCGTGTGGGTGGCACTAGTGAATTATGTCCTATGTCTTTGCAAAACATTAACATAATCTGCATTAATATAAACTTTAAGCTTTAATTGACAGACTGATGCAAACTACAGATCTTTGAAATCCAGTTTTTACCGCAATAGTGGAAATCTGCAAAGGAAATTAATGAATTTGTTGTGATAGCTGTTGCCCAATCTGATGTAAGTTCTGACTGCATTAATGTTGTTTTTTCTTTATCATATATATCTTTACTTTTAATTGTTTTCCATTTCCAGAAACCAGAAGTAATGTGTTTGGTTATATGTTGTCACGTTAACACATTTACACTCATTTTTATGTAAATCTAATTCTGTAAACACAAAACGACAATGTACACTGCTGATATATATCGAAATACTTAATTACTGTCCTTGATGGATAAGATAAAATCTAATTTAAATTAAAAGCTGAAACAAATGAATAAAAAAATCTAATGAAATTGTTCAAGTAAATTAAGTCCAGTCAATCTAAATCAATCTAAAGAGTTGTCAAAAATCTGTCAAATAAATAAAAAGTAAAATTTAAAGAATGTAAATCAAATATTCAAATCAAGTGATGTTCAAGTTAGTGTATTATTATATAAGTTATATTCATTAAATTAAATATTCAATAAGGTCATGTCAGATAATGTTGTAGAGTCAAATCAGATCCAAGTCAGATAAAGTAAAATAAAATTAAGTCCCAAAAAAGCATTTAATGTTTCTCAGTTCATGTACAAATATGATGAGAAAAAAGAACTTTCATAAATTTAATGATTATACGGTGGAACCTCAGATTACGAGTAACGCGGTTTACGAGTGTTCCGCAAGACGAGCAAAGATTACAAGAAATTTTGACTTGAAAAACGAACGTTGTCTTGGTTTATGAGCACCGAGTATCATATATCACGCATGCGCTTCTTGTTTTGATGCCGAGCGTCACGTCATCACACCTGAGCCACACGGTTTTCCTCTCTCTTGCGCTGCGAATTGTGGGTAATCGTCTCCCCGGCTGGGTCTTAGTGCTCGTCTCTTACTGGTATAATTAACATCCGTGCACGCGTGTACTGTTTACTATAACACTGTGACCACGTGTGTGTGTGCGTAAAACATTTCATTTTGTGTCTGTATGCGTGTTTGTACAGTACGCGTGTAAAGCAAAAGCAAGTCTCATTAGAGAGGTTAAAGATCCATTTTCTCTCTCTGCTCAAGGCTCAGCCTGCTATTTGTGTCTGTGTGCGCGCGCACCATTGGACCCCGTGCCCCCCCCCCCCACACACACACACTCCTACTTTCACACACACACACACACTCTCTTTCTCTCTGCTCTACACAGAAACACTGCTCTGTCGCGATTCTTTTTGAAGGTAAAGTACAGGTTAATTTGTTTTATTTTTACTTTACGTTAGTGCTTCGCAACGTACATTCCGTTGCTCGAGTGTCATTAGAGGTGAGGAGAGGGGAGGGGCTCATACCTCCTCTCCACTTACATTAGCTTCACACCCAAACACACACACACACACACACACACACAGCGTCTGCGCAAAGAGTAGTGGTTGATTTGATTTACGAGTGTTTTGAAATACGAGCCGCTTCCGGAACGAATTATGCTCGTAATCCGAGGTTCCACTGTACGGTATAAGTGAAAATTAAATAGAATCCAGAAATCAGATTTCTTTTACCAAGAACTTTTAAACACGTTTACTTTTTGTCTCGTTAATGATTAAAAGAGTGACCAAGATTCCTGACTGACATCTTTTATACTCCTTTGGTTGTGGGTTTAGTGTTTGTGTCATCACTACACTGCATGAGTTCTTTATTTCTAGAGGTGATGTGACTGACTCAGATTTTTCATGAGTTTCTGAAACACTAACGACTCGAGTTAATTTAGCAAATTAAGCATTATTTATTTTGAATATTAAAGGAATACTTGAGTATAATTTTTAGGTTATTGCTAATTTTTTAAATGTTGCAAATTGACTGGAAACAGCTGATGTTAGGATAAAAAAGAATGTGATCAACATTCAAAATTTTTGTTAATTTATACATTAAAGGTAAATTTTTTTGGAGCCAAATATTCTTTTTAGTAAATATTCTAGATGTTATATTCATCTTTTTATTCATTATAATTATTATTCTAATGCAGCATTGCTCTATAACAGTAAGAATATATGACTGTATGATGTGGTTAAAGACTCAATTATTTTAACTTTCATTGCAATTTATGAGTTCAACTGTAAGAAACAATGTAGTATTTAAATATATTATCTCGGCTAACAGCTAATAATGTCACAAAAGATCACAAAAAAATGTACAAATGATATTTAAATTTCAACAAAAAAATCAAACTCATAAACATACAGATTGCTGACTTTGCAGATATCTCCTGCTGCTAGTTTGGTTTGTTGGTTGGCTTGTTTTTAAAATAAATCGAAGGTAAATTTTTAACAGCTAAAAGAAGTTAAAAGTTTACACACCCCGCTTGAAACCTTTGAGTGTTTGTGTTTGGAGTGTTGTGATGAGGGATTATTAAAGGACGTGAGTCTGATTATTAGTTCAGCTACATGTTCTGGGTGTGTGTGTTAATAAATGGTTGTGGCATTATTGGGTGATGTGTGTGTTTTTGCAGAAACTTCAGGTGAGCCTAACCTGACCACACCCGACGTCCGGGCGACGGGCGCTGGAGCCGAGAGCGGTGAGAAGTTTAAGAAGGCAAGTCCATCTGTATTTTTTTCTGCTTGTTGACGGAACATGAAAAGATTCAGATAATAAAAAGATCACTATGGCACGTTTAGTTTAGCAGTCGCCAGCGTTCCACCACCAAATAACCACCCACCCGAATGGAGTGTGTTTAAACATGCGTCTCCAGGAACCAAGCTCTGCCAAAGTTCGTTTTTCATTTCACTCGTTGATGGATGGAATAAAAAAACAAAAAAAAACATTCAATCAGCTCACGTTTTGTGCGTAAACCTAGAGACTAAATTCTGGCATAAATGCTTTGAGACAGCTAGGGTTTTTTTTTTCTCGCACAACCATAATCTTAGTTTCAGGTACCACAACCTCAAAAAAAAAAGTATTTAAAACTTGCTGAGCTTCACAATAATTTTTTTTCTTATTACAGGGGAAAATATACAGCTTAAAACATCAATAAAAATTAATTATTAAAATCAATCCTAACACAGAAATACAATGTTTACAACTATTTGAAATGTTACATAATTTAAATATATTAGATTAATATTACTTTTCTAGTAATTTTCCTTAATTTTAACATATCTATACATATATTCTGTAGTATAATATATATTGTTTTTACTAGAGATGGGAAAAAATTGATTCAGTTGCATTTCACGATTCCAAAATCGATTGTTTTAATAATTTGAATTAAATACATTTGGATTTGAGGTGGTAAAATGTTGCAGGTGGCGCAGTTTAAACTATTCACACAGCATCTCCTGTAGGAGGAGTGAACTGTTTGTAACAAAATCTGAAAACAATAACTAATCGGGATTCGACTTATAAAATCATGATAATATGAATTAAATCGTATCGTGTCGTCCCTGGTGATTCCGCACCTTTTACATATTGAAATAAACATTACAGACCTTAGACCTACACTAGCGGCGAGCGCTTTCAGGCGGCGGTCAGGACCTCGTGCCGGGATCGAGCTTGTAATTTCACACCTACAACTAGAACAAACCACCAGTAAAATGTCCTTCACCCTGAAAGTTTCGAATTCACCGGCTTGATGTAGTTTTCTCAGCTCTCGGACGACAGAGCGAACAAAATTCACACATCCATGTTCATTATTAAGCGTAAACACCACGTTGCACTGACACACACACACAGTTCATGCCAAAGCTACATGATAGATGTGTTGTATATTCAACCTCTACTTCCTGTGTGAATCATCACGCGTTCTGAAACATTAATGCTAAGAAAAACGTGAGCGAGGTCTCTTGAACGGTCTCATCACTGTGCCTTCGAACGCATTTCTGATCTCTTTTCAGCTCCTCGTACTCCTGAGCTCCTTCGGCTCCGTCTGCTTCGTGTCCTGTCTCTTCCTGTCTGTCTTTCTCATTCTGAGAGTTCTCTATTTATTTATTCATTTACACGGCAAACTTGCTTAAAAATAGTCACGTGTTAATCAAAGTGTGCTGTTTAACATACACACTGCCACTCGAAAGTTATTGAACCCCTGATGATGTAGCCTTGAGAAATGTAAGAGAGACATAAGAGACAGGCAGCGGGTGAGACACACGCAGCAGATCCCTGGATCTAGTTTATTATCTGCCTGCTGGTGTGAGACATGCCTGTGTCCCCTCAAATCTTATTTCTTTTTATTCATTGCTTCTATGCAAAATAGTGACAGTCACCTGACTCGCAAGTTTATTTTTTTATTAGTAAGTAGGATTTAATAGGATTTGGTTGGTAGGATAGGATTTATTATTTCATAATAACATTCATTATCCACTATAATAATGGAAACACTCTCTTTCTGCTTCTAAGGAAGGAATAATTTAGACTCCTTACATTCCTTTACTCATTTAATTATGATCCATTGTTATGAATCTTTTAGACCTGTCCCATTACTAATGATTAACCCTAGGTGCACTTTATTATTACCAGTATTACCATATTATTAAATCTGCGTGTATGGTGTTTCTGCTGTGCGTATCCCTGTTACCATGGAAACGATCTCAGGGTGTTAAAAAACTTGAGACTGGCAGTGTGTTTAGAGTAAATGAACCTGTGTGTGTGTATCAGTGATGTGTGTGTGTGTGTGTGTGTGTGTGTGTATTCTGTAATAGCACAGGATTTCCCAGAGCTCAGCTTCAGCTTAATAAAGCTTTCTCTGTTATAAGCATCGGCTCTGTAAAGAAGCTTTAACACGCCATAACTGCCTCCCGGCTTATTAGGAACGCTGTAGCTTTTACAGGGAAAAGCGACCTGGAACATATTAAACTGATTCATTCGAGCTGCAGTGTGAACTGGACTGGAACCGGTTTATACTTGTTAGGAAAAACTGCCTAATTAAATGTAGACTATTTAATCTAATAATTAAATAATGTTATCTGCTTAGCTGGCACGGTGCTGATTTTAAAGTTTATACACAGTATATAAAATATTCTAACATTATATTTTATAATGTACATAATATGCGCTAAAAGTAATGGAAAACATGTTAAATATGAATTTATGAAATTATCTTGTTTCTTTTTTTATTAAAAAAAAAATTAAAGTAATGTGTTTGAAAGTAATTTATTATTATTAATACACCTATTTAAAGGATTAATTCACTTATTGTAGGTTTATATAGGTTTATTTCTTGATCAAAGACATTCATTAAAAAATAAGCTGTCATCCTTTCAAACATTCGAAATGTAGTCGTTTAACTCTAAAGATCAAAGGTTGATGTGAGCTTTTGTATTTTCTTCGTTTAAATTGAATATAAAGGTTAATTTAAAATGGCAAATTTCTTTAAACAAATGCTGTTTGAATTTTATTGTTTATGGATATGGTTTTAATTATTTTTTATTTGGTGCGTTTAATTTATCATATAGTGAAAGAAATATTGGTGAAAGGTCATTATTTAGATCCTTTTAATTTGTATAAAAATTAATTAAGAATTGTTTAAAAACAAATGAAAATTAAATGTACCAGGTAACTGGTTTATTTTGTATAGTTTATTTATTATTATTTATTAATAAAAAGCGTTAATAAAAAAATCTATAATCCTGTAAAACATTGCAAACATTATATATATCTTAAATTAAAAAAATAGTTATAAAATATTTTCAAAAATTAATAGATTTTCACTCAATGGTATTTTTAGTACCAACATGACAAGATAATGAATGTAAGAAATGTAGGAAAAAAACAAACAAATGTAAAAAAAAAAAAAAAAGCAAGTAAAATTAATGGACCATGCATTACTATGTAAAAAAAAAAACTAAACAAACATGATAAATATTCATAAAGGAGTTCTCAGTGTGCAGACTTTTTCTTTTCATCGCCGGCCGCTGTGTCTTCACCTCCCGTAAGCGCCTCCTCCTTTTCCAAGTTCATGTGATCAGGTTGATTGACAGCTGACTCCGCCTCTCTCTCTCACTCTGCCGTCCCTCAGCAGGGGCTGCTCGGAGAACTCATTTTCATTCAGCAGCAGATCCAGCAGCACGAAGAAGACGTTCGGAGGGCGGCAGCCGGTAGCGAGCCCCGCCCCGGTCGTGCTCAGGCTCCGCCCCCTAGCCAGGCCCCGAAATTCTCCCACAAGGTGACGGTTTATCTCCCAGCACGTCCACTGCAGCCCTTCTCAAGCCAGTCATTAATAAATGAATAAATAAACCCCCTACAAACCAGGGAATTTGTTCATCAGCTGAGTAAATTCCCTGTTTTCATGTTGTTTCTTTTCTTTGGCGTCATAATTTCCACCTTTATTCATTTATATCTGTATTAAAATTCCAAATCTTAAATTAAAGCCTAATCGCAGGAGAATCGCTGACTGGCGTGAGAACGCTGATTTATACTCGTGTACCTACAGACCAGAAGCGTCCCTGCTATAAACTTCTCCTTCATTAATAAACTCATTAGCACTTTTATTAAAACATAATAATTTTTAACAATAATAGCTGATGGATAATGAATCATTTCTACTCATGTAATGCATAGTTCAGTAATTAAGAAGTTACTTGAGGTATTTTCGATGATTTTAAAAAGATAGAAAAAAATAGTTCGGGGGATTAATTTGTTTGTTTGTTTATTGACTTCGCTGATTTATTTATTTAAATGTATTTTCTTATTTATTTAGCTATTGGTTTTACTTTTTTTACTTTACAATTTTACATATTAGCTGCTTAGTTAATTGCATGTTCTGATTCTAATTTTAATACTTTTGTTTTTCATTTTATTTATTTGTTTTATTGCTTGTTTTATTTTTTACCTTGCATTTTACATATTCATTCATTCACTTTATTTATTTAGTAGTGTATGTATTTACTTACTTAATTAATTATGTCTTGCTTACTTAAGTATCTGCTCTATAAATTTTTTTTATTTGCATGTTTTATTTTTTTTTTATAATTGTTGTATTTATTTATTGTCTATTCATTTCTATTTTTATTTTTAATAGTTACTACATTTGTTTCCTAATATACTTTTTTCTATTTTCCTAGATTCCTAATTTAATTCTTTAATTAATTTTTATCTATCTAATTATTTCCTTGCTTATTTGTTTATTTATTTATTTACTTAGCTACATACTTGTGTTAAATTATTTTATTATTTTACCTATTGATAAAAAAATATACATATACAGTGGTGTGAAAAACTATTTGCCCCCCTCGTGATTTCTTATTCTTTTGCATGTTTGTCACACAAAATGTTTCTGATCATCAAACACATTTAACTATTAGTCAAAGATAACACAAGTAAACACAAAATGCAGTTTTTAAATGAGGGGTTTTATTATTTAGGGAGAAAAAAAAACCCAAACCTACATGTCCCTGTGTGAAAAAGTAATTGCCCCCTGAACCTAATAACTGGTTGGGCCACCCTTAGCAGCAATAACTGCAATCAAGCGTTTGCGATAACTTGCAACGAGTCTTTTACAGCGCTCTGGAGGAATTTTGGCCCACTCATCTTTGCAGAATTGTTGTAATTCAGCTTTATTTGAGGGTCTTCTAGCATGAACCGCCTTTTTAAGGTCATGCCACAACATCTCAATAGGGTTCAGGTCAGGACTTTGACTAGGCCACTCCAAAGTCTTCATTTTGTTTTTCTTCAGCCATTCAGAGGTGGATTTGCTGGTGTGTTTTGGGTCATTGTCCTGCTGCAGCACCCAAGATCGCTTCAGCTTGAGTTGATGAACAGATGGCCGGACATTCTCCTTCAGGATTTTTTGGTAGACAGTAGAATTCATGGTTCCATCTATCACAGCAAGCCTTCCAGGTCCTGAAGCAGCAAAACAACCCCAGACCATCACACTACCACCACCATATTTTACTGTTGGTATGATGTTCTTTTTCTGAAGTGCTGTGTTACTTTTACGCCAGATGTAACGGGACACGCACCTTCCAAAAAGTTCAACTTTTGTCTCGTCGGTCCACAAGGTATTTTCCCAAAAGTCTTGGCAATCATTGAGATGTTTTTTTAACAAAATTGAGTCGAGCCTTAATGTTCTTTTTGCTTAAAAGTGGTTTGCGCCTTGGAAATCTGCCATGCAGGCCGTTTTTGCCCAGTCTCTTTCTTATGGTGGAGTCGTGAACACTGACCTTAATTGAGGCAAGTGAGGCCTGCAGTTCTTTAGATGTTGTCCTGGGGTCTTTTGTGGCCTCTCGGATGAGTTGTCTCTGCGCTCTTGGGGTAATTTTGGTCGGCCGGCCACTCCTGGGAAGATTCACCACTGTTCCATGTTTTTGCCATTTGTGGATAATGGCTCTCACTGTGGTTCGCTGGAGTCCCAAAGCTTTAGAAATGGCTTTATAACCTTTACCAGACTGATAGATCTCAATTACTTTTGTTCTCATTTGTTCCTGAATTTCTTTGGATCTTGGCATGATGTCTAGCTTTTGAGGTGCTTTTGGTCTACTTCTCTGTGTCAGGTAGCTCCTATTTAAGTGATTTCTTGATTGAAACAGGTGTGGCAGTAATCAGGCCTGGGGGTGACTACAGAAATTGAACTCAGGTGTGATAAACCACAGTTAAGTTATTTTTTAACAAGGGGGGGCAATCACTTTTTCACACAGGGCCATGTAGATTTGGAGTTTTTTTTTCTCCCTTAATAACGTAAACCTTCATTTAAAAACTGCATTTTGTGTTCAATTATGTTATCTTTGACTAATAGTTAACGATTTTTGATGAGCAGAAACATTTAAGTGTGACAAACATGCAAAAGAATAAGAAATCAGGAAGGGGGCAAATAGTTTTTCACACCACTGTATATTATATATACTTTTTTTTTTTTTTGCAATTTGCTTTTTATTTTTTATTGTGGAATTAAAATTATTATTAAAAGTTGGGTAACTGTAGAGAGCCCAGGCCCTTTCAGTATTTTAAATTCTTTAATTTTTAGTACTTCATTAGGTATTAAACTTTTACTGGTTATTATTCATTAGTAAACCGTAAACGTTTATGCACTAAATCACCGATTATGTGCTTATTCCGGAACCAGTTCTGGGTGATGATATTCCAAATAGCAATATTTTAATGGAGTGCAAATGTTTGTGCACCCTAAGCATAAGGTAGACTAAAATCAAATAACAGAAATGTTTAAATCACTTAAAAACAAAATTAAAATACAATAAATAATTATAAATGTTTTTGTACTCCTCACTTTTCTGATGATTTTGCATTATGTCGAGGACATTTTCATTTGTTATGATGGGGGATAATCCCGCAAAAAACAATAGAGGAACATTTTTACAACTAAACTCCATAGGGGGTGAAAACTTTTGCACTCCATCAGATGGTCAGCAGATCAAGAACGTTAAGTCCCAGATGAGGACTAAAAGTGTCCCTGGAGTCGGTCAACCTTTTGTCCTCATATTGGGATCAGATATTCTCTGAGCTGGAGTGTGTATAAGCGAGTCGGTGCTAACACGGTGTTAACTGCATGCGGTGGTGTGTTTCCCGGCCTGTGTTTTATATGTACACGGCATATAAAACACTCCATCTCTTATCAACAGCGTCTCACGTGTTCGTGTGTGTATTAGATGGATGAAAATTCCTTCTCGACCCCAACTCTTCTGTAATTTCTGTGTGTTTGTATGTGTGTGCATCATGTGATTTCATTTTCGATAATTCTGCTTTCCTTTACAGGGCTTCTTCTCTTTTCCCTCTTTTCTAAGCGGATCATTTAGTCTTGTGATTTCTCCAGAATGAAATGACCTTTCTGCATTGACTGGGCTTGACTCTGCTCGGGTGCTGATCTCTGCATGAGGACGGTTACACCTGACCTCTGTCCGAACTTGTCTGAGAAATCAGCTGTTGTGTTTTTATCTCTTTGTAGACTTCAGATAAGGAGAAAGCCGACCAGCTGCAGGAGGAGCTCCTTCGCACACAGGTAAATCCTCAGTGACACCGTGTGCACTAGGTAGAGTAGATAAACCAGTAATCATCATCATTACCTGCAGGGGGGTGAAAGTGGAGACTCGGCACTGTGAGACACGGACACCATCGCAGCACAGACATGGTGTAGCTCAGGTCTAACACGTGTTCTGTGCTTCTTTAGATGAAGTACCAGCGGATGTTGGAGCGTCTGGAGAAGGAGAATAAAGAGCTGAGGAAAGTGGTACTGCAGAAAGACGACAAAGGCATTCATCAGAGGAAAGTCAAGGTCAGATCTCACCCTGTCTAATCTCACCAAGTATAATCTCATCCTGTCTAGTCTCAGTCTGACCTCACCCTGTTTGATCTCATCTTGTCTAATTTCTCTCAGTCTGACCTTACAGCATGTCTGATTCTTTCTTTCTTTGTGCAGAATTCCCCTTTCCTCTCTCCTTTGTCCGGTCACCCTTAAGATCTTTCTTATTTATTCTGTAGCGCTCCCCCCTTCCTCCCCTTCTGTCTATTAGCTCGGTTTAGCCAAACTGAATTAAACTCGATAGTGTGTCTATAATCATCTTGTTACTCAAACACACTGTGTGTGTGTGTAACAGCTGTCAGGATGATGATTATGTTTCCTCTTTCCCGTGTGCAGAAGTCGTTGATTGACCTGTACTCCGAGGTCCTGGACATTCTTTCAGATTACGATTCCAACTACAACACTCAGGATCACCTGCCGAGGGTCAGTACTCACCGTGAACACACCTCTCACAGCACCCTAGAGTTTACTGAATCAATACCACACCTGAGAGGGTGTTTCAGTGTTTTGTGTGTGCTAAAGTGGGCGTGTCCTAACTGCTGCTGTTGTTCAGGTGGTGGTTGTAGGTGACCAGAGCGCAGGAAAGACCAGCGTGTTGGAGATGATCGCTCAGGCTCGGATCTTCCCTCGAGGCTCGGGAGAGATGATGACCCGGTCTCCTGTCAAGGTGAGTGACACGGACCCCGGGCACTCCTCCTCACCCAGAGGATACCTGTGAGGAAAGGGGGTGGAGCTAGACAGTGATGTTTCAATGGGGGTGGAGCTAAATTAAGAGCTCTGTTACTAGAGGATGGTCAGTTCTCTGTTTTAGGTTCAGCGTTTTAAACAAGAAACACTTATTTCGCTTCTGTCAAAGCAAAATATCCGTCTGTCTGTCTGCCTATTTCTTTCTCTCTCTCTCTCTCTCTCTCTCTCTCTCTCTCTATTAGGGCCAGGATTTTAACGCGTTAATTTAGATTAATTAATTACACAAAAATAACGCGTACATTTTTTTTAACGCATTTTAATCGCACTTATTTTTGCACCGCGGAACATTTCTCAATGGATGAGTTTTGGCGGACCGATTATACTGGAGCACCAACTAGCGTTCAGACAAAAACAAACCACAGTGAACATGGACAAAGAAGCTGATGAGACGCTTTGGTTGGACCTGTGGATGGGACATTTTGTTATGAAAAACGAATGGATGGAAGCGTCGATAAGAGCATGGTTGTGTGCAAGCTATGCAACAAGGAATTCGCATATCGCATACCTATAGGGTACCTGAATTTCTGAAATGTAGGCTACTATATACTAAATATTCTATTGCTACACTTAATGGCAATATTGCACTGGTCTGTTGGACTTGATTGAACAAAAATAAACAATATTTTGTTGCTTAAGCTTATGTATTCAGTCATTATTCAATGGTATACTAAAAATCCATGTGAAAAAAACTTACTTCTCACTGTTCTCAGGTCAAATATTTATATGCGATTAAAATGCGATTAATTAATTACAACCCCTCTAATTAATTAGATTATTTTTTTTAATCGAGTATATGTTTATCATGTCATAATTATGTACCAAATCATTCAGTATTTCCATATATAACTTAAAGATTAAAAAAATAAACAACATTACAGGAGAATATAAGCTCGTATGTAAAGAAAAAATGTATAGGACAACACAGACCAGTTTTCAGATGGAAACATAAAATCCAGATAAAAACAGAAAAGAGCGAGTGTGACAAAGTTACCAGGAGAACTCGTATTCTCCTGCATGCTTTCTTATTTTCTTTCTTTCATTCTTTTCTTAAATTCTTTCTTCCTTAAATCTGTCTATCTATCTGTCTGTCTGTCTGTGCCTACTTTCTTTTTTCTTTCTTTCATAAATATTTCTATCTATCTCAGTTAGTCTGTCAATATGTCTCTGGGCATTTTTGTTTTATATAAGACTTATTCATTAATTTGTTAATGTATGTGTGTATGTTGTGTAGGTGACTCTGAGTGAAGGTCCACATCACGTGGCCATGTTCAAAGACAGCACCCGGGAGTTCGACCTGGGAAAAGAGGACGATGTAAGATTAGATGATGATTATTATTATTATTATTATTAGAGTTGAGTGGATTTAGAGATTTGCCAGACTGATGTTGTTGTTGTTGTTCTTTAGCTGGCAGCCCTGAGGCGCGAGATCGAGCTGAGGATGAGGAAGAGTGTGAAGGACGGCCAAACAGTCAGTCCTGAGGTGAACACCGTCGTACTTACACACACACACACACACACACACACACACACACACACACACACACAGAAATCTGACTGTCTCACATTTTAACCATGATTTATTCCTCTTGTTGTTCCTGCAGACGATCTCGTTAAGTGTTAAAGGCCCCGGGATCCAGAGGATGGTTCTAGTGGACTTACCAGGAGTGATCAGTGTAAGTGTAGTGTAACAATCCACACCCAGGAGTGTGTAGTGTGTAGAGGAGCCGCACACACACTCCTCTACCGCTTCTCCTCAGTCCAGAACATAAATAATTTTAATATAATAAATAAATATATATATAAATGTTTTATTCATTTATTTTTGTTTGTTTAATAACAAATTTATGACATGAAATATGAAAAAAAAGTTTCAAATTAAAATAAACAAGCAAAAAAAAAAAAAAAAGAGTTATTTTCTTAATGACACAAAAACAGGCAAAGCTTAATAATAATAATAATAATAACAACAACAACAACAACAACACAGGTGCATGCATTATTTAAATATATCTGCGTTAATATGACTATACATCATTGTGATTGTTTAAGGTCAAATGTAGGTCACATGATCTAGAACGTGTCAATAACCAGTGTACAGGGTCGCCGTGTTCCAGACGCGCTTCTACACATCTGTGTTCGATGTTGTTGATGTTCAGCTTTGTGTGTGTGTGTGTGTGTGTTATAGACGGTGACCTCCGGCATGGCTGTAGACACTAAGGAGACCATTTTCAGCATCAGTAAAGCCTACATGCAGAACCCGAACGCCATCATCCTGTGTATTCAGGGTGAGCTTCCACATACACACTCCTGATCACCTGTGTGTGTGTTTTTCCTCACTAAACTCTCTCTCTCTCTCTCTCTCTCTCTCTCTCCCCCCCAGACGGATCGGTCGATGCCGAGCGCAGTATAGTCACTGATCTGGTCAGTCAGATGGACCCTCAGGGCAGGAGGACCATCTTCGTCCTGACCAAAGTGGACCTGGCTGAGAAGAACCTGGCGAGCCCGAGCCGAGTGAGTCCTCAGAGTCCTCTTGTCGGACTACATGTGCAACACGTCAAACTCTATATATACATAACACGACACCGACACCGGAGACACATACGTGTATAACATACACGTACCTGTACAAGAAACCTGGAGCGTAATTCCTGTGAATGAGCCGTTACCATGGAAACGATAGTCAGATATTCACTATAAAGGATCCGAGTGTGAATCTGACTGCACTCGCATCACAGCACAGCGTGTTAGTCAGCATGTCGTACAAACACGTCGTTTGTATCCACCAGGTGGCGACCTTCACACACTTCACACTGAAAGGAGACGTGCTTGTTGTTGAGCGCTGGTGGTGATCTAATTTCATCCATAATAATTAAAAGTAAACCAAATGTGTGTGTGTGTGTGTGTGTGTGTGTGTGTGTGTGTGTGTGTGTGTGTGTGTGTAGATCCAGCAGATCATTGAAGGCAAGCTGTTTCCTATGAAGGCTCTCGGCTACTTCGCCGTCGTCACCGGAAAAGGCAGCAGCAGCGAAAGCATCGACTCGATTAAAGACTACGAAGAGGACTTCTTCAGGAACTCCAGGTTGTTAAGGTGGGAATCCGGTTCTGTCCCATCAGAATACTGAGTCCAGACATGGAGATCTTCTTGTAGTACGATCTCTTAAAAACACTCCACCTGTAATACAGAACATACATGTCAACTTAATAAAAACTGAATGCATTGTCATTGATTATAAATGCTTGATGTAGAGGCGGGGCCACACAAGTAGGTCACATGACTATAGCATGTACCTTAAGTACTTTACAAAAGTCTTGGGCACATGCAAGATATACGAATGCTGTAAAGGAAGGACGTGTTGGAAAAAGGCAACAAACGAACGATAAAACCAAAGTAAGCAGTAATTAATGAAACAGTAAATGAAGAATGAAGTCAGTAGTTCAACTTTTGTCTCATCAGAATATTTGCCCAAAAGTCCTGATTGGATGACACACTGAGAAAAACATGCTCATCGTCATTCTGCGCTTTTCTAAAACAAATTCACGACTTGATACTTGTACTTGATCATCATGTTTGACTTTGACACGAGTGAGTGTGTCTCTGAATGGTGACGTCACATGGCTGTGTGCAGGGATGGGATGCTGAAGGCCCACCAGGTGACCACGAAGAACCTGAGCCTGGCCGTGTCCGACTGCTTCTGGAAAATGGTGCGAGAGTCTGTGGAGCAGCAAGCCGACGCCTTTAAAGGTGAACGCCGCACGTTGTGGAATATTCATCAAGGATCAGTTCATATTTTTTCTCGTCGTTAAATAATCGTTATTAGTCTTACCTGTGACTGAGGTTTGGATTATACTCATTTAGTACAAGAGATAAATAAATATCAGCAGTTAATTAGCTTCTACCGCGCATTATGTCGTGATCGCGGCATATGTGAATAGTTTTCTGAATAGTCTCCTGTAGGATTATAGAGGAACAGCAACATTTTACCACTTCAATTACAAACATGTATAAATTTAAATAGATTTTTGAATGACGGTACATAACTGAATCAGTTTTCCCCCCCTCATCTCTAATAGAAACGTTCACGTATCATTTATAAACCTGCGACGTTTCACTGTGAGAAAGTGAACCCTCTCCTTCTGACCAATCAGAACCTCGACCCCGAACATGGCTCCTGTTTAATCGCACTCCAGGACGCTGTTAGAAATCCTCCACACCAATTAGCCGGCGTCTCCTATTAACGGCGTGCCGCTAGATTTATTACCTGATGGTGGGACGCGCCCGAGCCTTTGTGTGTCCGATCGATGGGAGCCGCCGCGCCGGGGGCCGGCCCGATAACCAGAGCAATTAGCGTCAGCTCTATTGTGCGGCCCAGACAGCTTAGCCCGCGTGTCCCAGGGCCGGCGTCCCACAGGGCCGAGGCGGGACGCTGATATAGAGCACGTCCAACTGCAGGGGCATTGATCAGGGCCAGAGTGCTGCATCTGCAGGCCCTCAGGGACACGAGGTGTGAGGAGGAGGGGGGGGGGGCTCGAAATATATATATGTCCTTCCTGGAGAAGTTTTAGACCTACTTTCTTCTAGCTGTTTTCTTTCTTTTCTTTTCTGTAAGAGCACCAAAATAAAATACTGAAAAAAATCTCATATCTGCTGTTGAAGAAGTTTCTAGAACAGCAGCTCTGACAATAGTGTAGGATTGTATTTATGATCTGGTCCCAGTAACGTTATTGTTTCTGTGGTGCTTGTGTACACGTATGTCCATGTTGTGTGTGACAGGAGTCTCCATTTTTAGGACTACATAATAACTCTAACATTGGGTTTTCTGGGATTTGTCAAAAAATAGAAAAAGTTTTTCTTTGCTGTAATGAAAGAGAGAACAGGAATGAACAACAGTCTAACTAAACGATGGCGATCACAAGGGACGACCGACACCATATTATCACGATAAGTTCCGATTTTGTATGATAATTTTATAAATATCAGAATTGATATGTTTTAAGATGTCATTACAATCATAAACAAACATAACAAATAATTGCCTCCTGCCACATGGGACGCTGCGCTGCCTGTTGATGAGTGAATAGTTTAGAGTGCTCCACCTGTAGGATTACAGAGGAACTGCAGCATTTTACCACATTAAATATAAAATTAAACATTTATTTAAAACACGTATTTTGGAGACAATGTGGTGATACAGGAAAGTAATGACTGTCGGCCTGGTTACAGTGGCTCTGCCTCTTGTCACTGAATCACAAAAATGTTTTAACAATTAAAAAAACTTAGCTAACGATCACAAATCCTGCCAGAATAAAAATTACTGAAAGAAGGGGCTTTTTTTTCTTTTTATATACAAATTTTTCATGGCTTTTCTGAAAAACCGTCCTGGTCACGTGTTAAAATATTCCTTCGAGTGAACGGTGACCAATTTTGCAGGTAAAGTAGAGACGTAAAGTCGCACTCGACCCTTTAATCAAAGCAGAGGTCATGTAGGACGGCTGTTTGAAAGATGGAGAGAAATCACCTTGCATAAAATGGTTTAAATAGATGTTACAGGTTTCGTGCAGTTAATATACACGACCAATAATAATAAAAGTAATAGAAGAAGAAATTTGAACAAATAACATGTAATGAATATTTTCCAGGGTGCACAGTAGTAGCGATAAAAAAAACAACATAAAGACAATTAACACTTCATGTAAAGTAAAGTTATGTTAGATGGGAGTGTTGTCTAAAATATTTATTATCCTGATTATAATTATTTATGGATGATTAATTGCTTAATGATGAATTCCGCTTTCCTTATCCGACAGCATCTCGTTTTAATCTGGAGACAGAGTGGAAGAATAATTACCCCCGGTTACGAGAGCTGGACAGGGTGAGAGACACAGCGACACACACACACTGTGTGTCCTGGTATCACTGGTGGTAGACTGTGTAGTTATGTTTATTGCACGTGTTGCAAGTTAAATAAACTCAGATCTTTATCTGTTTCTCTTTATTGCGCAGAACGAGCTGTACGAAAAAGCCAAGAACGAGATCCTGGACGAGGTGATCAGCCTGAGCCAAGTCACTCCCAAACACTGGTGCGTCTCGCTCTGTGGTTTTCAGCTTTTTAGTCCCTACTTCTTTTCAGACTGAACAGGAAGTAACTCCTTGTGCTGGGAAATTACCCACAATCCTTTGCCCGTATTTCCATTATATATTTATTAGAAATATACAGTGTGAATGAGACTGGTACGGGTAAAGACTCAAATGTTCCCGTCATTAAGTCTTGTTTATTCACCAATTATAAAAACTGTGTTCTTTGTGGTTTCTGTAACGACCTGCTTTTTTTTAATTTTTCTTTAGGAGTGCCTGTTGTTATTAATAAACCTAATTCATGCAGATCTGGCAACCCTGCCTCTAAACCATTTCGCAGCAACACACACACACACGCTCCCGTATTAAAGCCATATGTGCGATCTCGCCTATTAAAATTCCACCAGTTCTGACAGATTGTTCAGCGTGAAAGGAGACAGGCGTTAGTGCTTCTCTACCTCGGGACTCGCCGAGCCCGGAGCGTGGACGTGTAACTCCTGAACCCGAAGCCCCGGGGAGCGTCTAAACGGAATAGATCAGATGTGTGTAGCGTCTCCTCTGAGCTTCATCCTCCTCTCAGATCGATGTTATGATGAATAGCCGCGGGCTGCTTTCCTCCGCCTATTGGAGGCGCGCGCATCGACATGCCATAGTTGAACAAAGCAAACAGGAAATAGTGAAATATGAGCTGTCCTGGATGATAAATGAGCCTCACACACACACACACATACATACATATACTAGCATGTTCATGCGCATGCACTCTCCTTCTCTTACACAAACACACAAATAAAAATGTGTTGCGGTTTGTCCGGAGAGCAGCTCGTGTTACTAAGTTGGTGCTGATTGACGTGATTGACATCCAGGCTGATGTTCTGCTCTCAGGGAGTCCATCCTTCAGAAGAAGCTGTGGGAGAGGGTCTCTACTCACGTCATTGAGAACATCTACCTTCCTGCTGCCCAGACTGTTGACTCGGGCACTTTCAACACCACCGTAGACATCAAACTCAAGCAGTGGACGGACAAGCAGCTGCCACACAAAGCGCTAGAGGTAACGTCCACCCGATAGCCACGAGTACATTTAAGCACAATTCATTCATATTCTCTGTGTGAGTCAAAGAATCTTTTCTTATTTAATAAACAATAAAAATAAACCTATAGTTACTGAAATGTAACTCAAGGTTTCTCTCAAACCCCTGCAAGTTTTCAGAACTTTTTTTCAAAAACTACTAAAATTATCTTACTCCCTGTACAATTTGTCAAAATGTCTTAAAAAAGTTTATCTCAAACCTCCCCACAATTTGTTAAAACTTCCCAAAAACTGCTAGTATTTCGCTCAACCCCCCTACAACCTGTCAAGAACTCTCAAGAACTGCTAGGATTTCCCTCAACCCCTCTACAATTTGTTAAGAACTCTCAAGAACTGCTAGGATTTCCCTCAACCTCCCCACAATTTGTTAAGAACTCTCAAGAACTGCTAGGATTTCCCTCAACCTGCCCACAATTTGTTAAGAACTCTCAAACATGCTAGGATTTCCCTCAACTCCTTTACAATTTGTTAAGAACTCTCAAACATGCTAGGATTTCCCTCAACTCCTTTACAATTTGTTAAGAACTCTCAAGAACTGCTAGGTTTTCCCTCAAGCCCCGTACAAATTAAGAACTCTCAAGAACTGCTAAGATTTCTCTTAAACCTCCCCACAATTTAAGAACTCTCAAGAACTGCTAAGTTTTCCTTGAACCCCCCTACAATTTGTTAAGAACCCTCAAAAACTGCTAGGATTTCCCTCAACCCCTTTACCATTTGTTAAGAACTCTCAAGAACTGCTAGGATTTCCCTCAACCTCCCCACAATTGGTTAAGAACTCTCAAACATGCTAGGATTTCCCTCAACCCCTTTACAATTTGTTAAGAACTCTCAAGAACTGCTAGGATGTCCCTCAACCCCTTTACAATTTGTTAAGAACTCTCAAGAACTGCTAGGTTTTCTCTTAAACCTCCCCACAATTTAAGAACTCTCAGGAACTGCTAGGTTTTCCCTCAACCCCCCTACAATTTGTTAAGAACTCTCAAGAACTGCTAGGTTTTCCCTCAACCCCCCTACAATTTGTTAAGAACTCTCAAGAACTGCTAAGATTTCTATTAAACCCCCCTACAATTTAAGAACTCTCAAGAACTGCTAGGATTTCTCTTAAACCCGCCTACAATTTAAGAACTCTCAAGAACTGCTAGGATTTCTCTTAGACCCCCCTACAATTTAAGAACTCTCAAGAACTGCTAGGATTTCTCTTAAACCCCCCTAAAAGTTGTTAAGGACTCTCAAGGACTGCTAGGATTTCTCTTAAACCCCCCTACAATTTGTTAAGAACTCTCGAGGACTGCTAGGATTTCTCTTAAACCCCCCTACAATTTGTAAAGAACTCTCAAGAACTGCTAGGCCTTCTCTTAAACTCCCCTACAATTTAAGACCGCTCAAGAACTGCTAGGATTTCTCTTAAACCCCACTACAATTTAAGAACTCTCAAGAACTGCTGGGATTTCTCTTAACCCCCCCCCCCCCCTACAATTTGTTAAGAACTCTCATGAACTGCTAGGATTTCTCTTAACCCCCCCCTAAAATTTGTCATGAACTCTCAAGAACTGCTAAGATTTCTCTTAAACCCCCCTACAATTTAAGAACTCTCAAGAAATGCTAGGATTTCTCTTAAACCCCCCTACAATTTAAGAACTCTCAAGAACTGCTAGGATTTCTCTTAAACCCCCCTACAATTTGTTAAGAACTCTCAAGAACTGCTAGGTTTTCTCTTAAACCTCCCCACAATTTGTTAAGAACTCTCAAGAACTGCTAGGTTTCCCTCAAGCCCGGTACAAATTAAGAACTGTCAAGAACTGCTAAGATTTCTCTTAAACCTCCCCACAATTTAAGAACTCTCAGGAACTGCTAGGTTTTCCCTCAACCCCCCTACAATTTAAGAATTTAAGAACTCTCAAGAACTGCTGCGATTTCTCTTAAACCCCCCTACAATTTAAGAACTCTCAAGAACTGCTGCGATTTCTCTTAAACTCCCCTACAATTTGTTAAGAACTCTCAAGAACTGCTAGGATTTCTCTTAAACCCCCCTACAATTTAAGAATTTAAGAACTCTCAAGAACTGCTGCGATTTCTCTTAAACCCCCCTACAATTTAAGAACTCTCAAGAACTGCTGCGATTTCTCTTAAAACCCCCCCCCCCCCCCCCCCCACTACAATTTGTTAAGAACTCTCATGAACTGCTAGGATTTCTCTTAAACCCCCCTACAATTTGTAAAGAACTCTCAAAAACTGCTAGGATTTCTCTTAAACCCCCCTACAATTTGTCATGAACTCTCAAGAACTGCTAAGATTTCTCTTAAACCCCCCTACAATTTAAGAACTCTCAAGAAATGCTAGGATTTCTCTTAAACCCCCCTACAATTTAAGAACTCTCAAGAACTGCTAGGATTTCTCTTAAACCTCCCCACAATTTAAGAACTCTCAAGAACTGTTATGATTTCTCTTAAACCCCCCTACAATTTAAGAACTCTCAAGAACTGCTAGGCTTTCTCTTCAACCCCCCTACAATTTGTTAAGAACTCTCGAGGACTGCTAGGATTTCTCTTAAACCCCCCTACAATTTGTAAAGAACTCTCAAGAACTGATAGGCCTTCTCTTAAACTCCCCTACAATTTAAGACCGCTCAAGAACTGCTAGGATTTCTCTTAAACCCCACTACAATTTAAGAACTCTCAAGAACTGCTAGGATTTCTCTTAACCCCCCCTACAATTTGTTAAGAACTCTCAAAAACTGCTAGGATTTCTCTTAAACCCCCCTACAATTTGTAATGAACTCTCAAGAACTGCTAAGATTTCTCTTAAACCCCCCTACAATTTAAGAACTCTCAAGAAATGCTAGGATTTCTCTTAAACCCCCCTACAATTTAAGAACTCTCAAGAACTGCTAGGATTTCTCTTAAACCCCCCTACAATTTGTTAAGAACTCTCAAGAACTGCTAGGATTTCTCTTAAACCTCCCCACAATTTAAGAACTCTCAAGAACTGCTAGGTTTTCTCTTAAACCTCCCCACAATTTGTTAAGAACTCTCAAGAACTGCTAGGTTTCCCTGAAGCCCGGTACAAATTAAGAACTGTCAAGAACTGCTAAGATTTCTCTTAAACCTCCCCACAATTTAAGAACTCTCAGGAACTGCTAGGTTTTCCCTCAACCCCCCTACAATTTAAGAACTCTCAAGAACTGCTAGGATTTCTCTTAAACTCCCCTACAATTTGTTAAGAACTCTCAAGAACTGCTAGGATTTCTCTTAAACCCCCCTACAATTTAAGAATTTAAGAACTCTCAAGAACTGCTGCGATTTCTCTTAAACCCCCCTACAATTTAAGAACTCTCAAGAACTGCTGCGATTTCTCTTAAACCCCCCCTCCCCCCACTACAATTTGTTAAGAACTCTCATGAACTGCTAGGATTTCTCTTAAACCCCCCTACAATTTGTAAAGAACTCTCAAAAACTGCTAGGATTTCTCTTAAACCCCCCTACAATTTGTCATGAACTCTCAAGAACTGCTAGGATTTCTCTTAAACCCCCCTACAATTTGTTAAGAACTCTCAAGAACTGCTAGGATTTCTCTTAAACCTCCCCACAATTTAAGAACTCTCAAGAACTGCTAGGATTTCTCTTAAACCCCCCTACAATTTAAGAACTCTCAAGAAATGCTAGGATTTCTCTTAAACCCCCCTACAATTTAAGAACTCTCAAGAACTGCTAGGATTTCTCTTAAACCTCCCCACAATTTAAGAACTCTCAAGAACTGCTAGGCTTTCTCTTAAACCCCTCTAAAAGTTAAGAACTCTCAAGAACTGCTAGGATTTCTCTTAAACCCCCCTACAATTTGTTAAGAACTGTCAAGAACTGCTAGGATTTCTCTTAAACCCCCCTACAATTTGTCATGAACTCTCAAGATCTGCTAGGATTTCTCTTAAACCTCCCCACAATTTAAGAACTCTCAAGAACTGCTAGGATTTATCTTAAACCCCCCTAAAAGTTGTTAAGGACTCTCAAGGACTGCTAGGATTTGTCTTAAACCCCCCTACAATTTAAGAACTCTCAAGAACTGCTAAGATTTCTCTTAAACCCCCCTACAATTTAAGAACTCTCAAGAACTGCTGGGATTTCTCTTAAACCTCCCTACAATTTAAGAACTCTCAAGAAATGCTAGGATTTCTCTAAAACCCCCCTACAATGTAAGAACTCTCAGGAACTGCTGGGATTTCTCTTAAACCTCCCTACAATTTAAGAACTCTCAAGAAATGCTAGGATTTCTCTTAAACCCCCCTACAATTTATAAAGAACTCTCAAAAACTGCTAGGATTTCTCTTAAACCCCCCTACAATTTGTCATGAACTCTCAAGAACTGCTAAGATTTCTCTTAAACCCCCCTACAATTTAAGAACTCTCAAGAAATGCTAGGATTTCTCTTAAACCCCCCTACAATTTGTTAAGAACTCTCAAGAACTGCTAGGATTTCTCTTAACCCCCCCTACAATTTGTTAGGATCTCTCAAGATCTGCTAGGATTTCTCTTAAACCTCCCCACAATTTAAGAACTCTCAAGAACTGCCAGGATTTCTCTTACACCTCCCCACAATTTGTTAAGAACTCTCAAGAACTGCTAGGATTTCTCTTAAACCCCCCTACAATTTAAGAACTCTCAAGAAATGCTAGGATTTCTCTAAAACCCCCCTACAATTTAAGAACTCTCAAGAACTGCTGGGATTTCTCTTAAACCCCCCTACAATTTTTTAAGAACTGTCAAGAACTGCTAGGATTTCTCTTAAACCCCCCTACAATTTGTCATGAACTCTCAAGATCTGCTAGGATTTCTCTTAAACCTCCCCACAATTTAAGAACTCTCAAGAACTGCTGCGATTTCTCTTCAACCCCCCCCCCACTACAATTTGATAAGAACTCTCATGAACTGCCAGGATTTCTCTTAAACCCCCCTAAAAGTTGTTAAGGACTCTCAAGGACTGCTAGGATTTCTCTTAAACCCCCCTACAATTTAAGAACTCTCAAGAACTGCTAGGATTTCTCTTAAACTCCCCTACAATTTAAGAACTCTCAAGAACTGCTAGGATTTCTCTTAAACTCCCCTACAATTTATTAAGAACTCTCAAGAACTGCTAAGATTTCTCTTAAACCCCCCTACAATTTAAGAACTCTCAAGAAGTGCTAGGATTTCTCTTAAACTCCGCTACAATTTAAGAACTCTCAAGAAATGCTAGGATTTCTCTAAAACCCCCCTACAATTTAAGAACTCTCAAGAACTGCTGGGATTTCTCTTAAACCTCCCTACAATTTAAGAACTCTCAAGAAATGCTAGGATTTCTCTTAAACCCCCCTACAATTTATAAAGAACTCTCAAAAACTGCTAGGATTTCTCTTAAACCCCCTTACAATTTGTCATGAACTCTCAAGAACTGCTAAGATTTCTCTTAAACCCCCCTACAATTTAAGAACTCTCAAGAACTGCTAGGATTTCTCTTAACCCCCCCTACAATTTGTTAGGAACTCTCAAGATCTGCTAGGATTTCTCTTAAACCTCCCCACAATTTGTTAAGAACTCTCAAGAACTGCTATGATTTCTCTTAAACCCGCCTACAATTTAAGAACTCTCAAGAACTGCTAGGATTTCTCTTAGACCCCCCTACAATTTAAGAACTCTCAAGAACTGCTAGGATTTCTCTTAAACCCCCGTAAAAGTTGTTAAGGACTCTCATGGACTGCTAGGATTTCTCTTAAACCCCCCTACAATTTGTTAAGAACTCTCAAGGACTGCTAGGATTTCTCTTAAACCCCCCTACAATTTAAGAACTCTCAAGGACTGCTAGGATTTTTCTTAAACCCCCCTACAATTTGTAAAGAACTCTCAAGAACTGCTAGGATTTCTCTTAAACCCCCCTACAATTTAAGAACTCTCAAGAACTGCTGTGATTTCTCTTAAACCCCCCTACAATTTAAGAACTCTCAAGAAATGCTAGGATTTCTCTTAAACCCCCCTACAATTTGTTAAGAACTGTCAAAAACTGCTAGGATTTCTCTTAAACCCCCCTACAATTTGTCATGAACTCTCAAGATCTGCTAGGATTTCTCTTAAACCTCCCCACAATTTAAGAACTCTCAAGAACTGCTAGGATTTCTCTTAAACTCCCCTAAAAGTTGTTAAGGACTCTCAAGGACTGCTAGGATTTCTCTTAAACCCCCCTACAATTTAAGAACTCTCAAGAACTGCTAGGATTTCTCTTAAACTCCTATAACAAATTAAAAACTCTCAAGAACTGCTTGGATTTCTCTTAAACTCCCCTACAATTTGTTAAGAACTCTCAAGAACTGCTAGGATTTCTCTTAAACTCCGCTACAATTTAAGAACTCTCAAGAAATGCTAGGATTTCTCTAAAACCCCCCTACAATTTATAAAGAACTCTCAAAAACTGCTAGGATTTCTCTTAAACCCCCCTACAATTTGTCATGAACTCTCAAGAACTGCTAAGATTTCTCTTAAACCCCCCTACAATTTAAGAACTCTCAAGAACTGCTAGGATTTCTCTTAAACCTCCCCACAATTTAAGAACTCTCAAGAACTGCCAGGATTTCTCTTACACCTCCCCACAATTTGTTAAGAACTCTCAAGAACTGCTAGGATTTCTCTTAAACCCGCCTACAATTTAAGAACTCTCAAGAACTGCTAGGATTTCTCTTAGACCCCCCTACAATTTAAGAACTCTCAAGAACTGCTAGGATTTCTCTTAAACCCCCGTAAAAGTTGTTAAGGACTCTCAAGGACTGCTAGGATTTCTCTTAAACCCCCCTACAATTTGTTAAGAACTGTCAAAAACTGCTAGGATTTCTCTTAAACCCCCCTACAATTTGTAAAGAACTCTCAAGAACTGCTAGGCCTTCTCTTAAACTCCCCTACAATTTAAGACCGCTCAAGAACTGCTGCGATTTCTCTTAAACCCCCCTACAATTTAAGAACTCTCAAGAACTGCTCTGATTTCTCTTAAACCCCCCCTCCCCCCACTACAATTTGTTAAGAACTCTCATGAACTGCTAGGATTTCTCTTAAACCCCCCTACAATTTGTAAAGAACTCTCAAAAACTGCTAGGATTTCTCTTAAACCCCCCTACAATTTAAGAACTCTCAAGAACTGCTGTGATTTCTCTTAAACCCCCCTACAATTTAAGAACTCTCAAGAAATGCTAGGATTTCTCTTAAACCCCCCTACAATTTGTTAAGAACTGTCAAAAACTGCTAGGATTTCTCTTAAACCCCCCTACAATTTGTCATGAACTCTCAAGATCTGCTAGGATTTCTCTTAAACCTCCCCACAATTTAAGAACTCTCAAGAACTGCTAGGATTTCTCTTAAACCCCCCTAAAAGTTGTTAAGGACTCTCAAGGACTGCTAGGATTTCTCTTAAACCCCCCTACAATTTAAGAACTCTCAAGAACTGCTAGGATTTCTCTTAAACTCCTATAACAAATTAAAAACTCTCAAGAACTGCTTGGATTTCTCTTAAACTCCCCTACAATTTGTTAAGAACTCTCAAGAACTGCTAGGATTTCTCTTAAACTCCGCTACAATTTAAGAACTCTCAAGAAATGCTAGGATTTCTCTAAAACCCCCCTACAATTTATAAAGAACTCTCAAAAACTGCTAGGATTTCTCTTAAACCCCCCTACAATTTGTCATGAACTCTCAAGAACTGCTAAGATTTCTCTTAAACCCCCCTACAATTTAAGAACTCTCAAGAACTGCTAGGATTTCTCTTAAACCTCCCCACAATTTAAGAACTCTCAAGAACTGCCAGGATTTCTCTTACACCTCCCCACAATTTGTTAAGAACTCTCAAGAACTGCTAGGATTTCTCTTAAACCCGCCTACAATTTAAGAACTCTCAAGAACTGCTAGGATTTCTCTTAGACCCCCCTACAATTTAAGAACTCTCAAGAACTGCTAGGATTTCTCTTAAACCCCCGTAAAAGTTGTTAAGGACTCTCAAGGACTGCTAGGATTTCTCTTAAACCCCCCTACAATTTGTTAAGAACTGTCAAAAACTGCTAGGATTTCTCTTAAACCCCCCTACAATTTGTAAAGAACTCTCAAGAACTGCTAGGCCTTCTCTTAAACTCCCCTACAATTTAAGACCGCTCAAGAACTGCTGCGATTTCTCTTAAACCCCCCTACAATTTAAGAACTCTCAAGAACTGCTCTGATTTCTCTTAAACCCCCCCTCCCCCCACTACAATTTGTTAAGAACTCTCATGAACTGCTAGGATTTCTCTTAAACCCCCCTACAATTTGTAAAGAACTCTCAAAAACTGCTAGGATTTCTCTTAAACCCCCCTACAATTTGTCATGAACTCTCAAGAACTGCTAAGATTTCTCTTAAACCCCCCTACAATTTAAGAACTCTCAAGAAATGCTAGGATTTCTCTTAAACCCCCCTACAATTTAAGAACTCTCAAGAACTGCTAGGATTTCTCTTAAACCTCCCCACAATTTAAGAACTCTCAAGAACTGCTAGGCTTTCTCTTAAACCCCTCTAAAAGTTAAGAACTATCAAGAACTGCTAGGATTTCTCTTAAACCCCCCTACAATTTGTTAAGAACTGTCAAGAACTGCTAGGATTTCTCTTAAACCCCCCTACAATTTGTCATGAACTCTCAAGATCTGCTAGGATTTCTCTTAAACCTCCCCACAATTTAAGAACTCTCAGGAACTGCTAGGATTTATCTTAAACCCCCCTAAAAGTTGTTAAGGACTCTCAAGGACTGCTAGGATTTGTCTTAAACCCCACTACAATTTAAGAACTCTCAAGAACTGCTAGGATTTCTCTTCAACCCCCCTACAATTTAAGAACTCTCAAGAACTGCTGGGATTTCTCTTAAACCTCCCTACAATTTAAGAACTCTCAAGAAATGCTAGGATTTCTCTAAAACCCCCCTACAATGTAAGAACTCTCAAGAACTGCTGGGATTTCTCTTAAACCTCCCTACAATTTAAGAACTCTCAAGAAATGCTAGGATTTCTCTTAAACCCCCCTACAATTTATAAAGAACTCTCAAAAACTGCTAGGATTTCTCTTAAACCCCCCTACAATTTGTCATGAACTCTCAAGAACTGCTAAGATTTCTCTTAAACCCCCCTACAATTTAAGAACTCTCAAGAAATGCTAGGATTTCTCTTAAACCCCCCTACAATTTAAGAACTCTCAAGAACTGCTGGGATTTCTCTTAAACCCCCCTACAATTTGTTAAGAACTCTCAAGAACTGCTAGGATTTCTCTTAACCCCCCCCCCTACAATTTGTTAGGATCTCTCAAGATCTGCTAGGATTTCTCTTAAACCTCCCCACAATTTAAGAACTCTCAAGAACTGCCAGGATTTCTCTTACACCTCCCCACAATTTGTTAAGAACTCTCAAGAACTGCTAGGATTTCTCTTAAACCCCCCTACAATTTAAGAACTCTCAAGAAATGCTAGGATTTCTCTAAAACCCCCCTACAATTTAAGAACTCTCAAGAACTGCTGGGATTTCTCTTAAACCCCCCTACAATTTGTTAAGAACTGTCAAGAACTGCTAGGATTTCTCTTAAACCCCCCTACAATTTGTCATGAACTCTCAAGATCTGCTAGGATTTCTCTTAAACCTCCCCACAATTTAAGAACTCTCAAGAACTGCTGCGATTTCTCTTAAACCCCCCCCCCCCCCACTACAATTTGTTAAGAACTCTCATGAACTGCCAGGATTTCTCTTAAACCCCCCTACAATTTGTAAAGAACTCTCAAAAACTGCTAGGATTTCTCTTAAACCCCCCTAAAAGTTGTTAAGGACTCTCAAGGACTGCTAGGATTTCTCTTAAACCCCCCTACAATTTAAGAACTCTCAAGAACTGCTAGGATTTCTCTTAAACTCCCCTACAATTTAAGAACTCTCAAGAACTGCTAGGATTTCTCTTAAACTCCCCTACAATTTGTTAAGAACTCTCAAGAACTGCTAAGATTTCTCTTAAACCCCCCCACAATTTAAGAACTCTCAAGAAATGCTAGGATTTCTCTTAAACCCCCCTACAATTTAAGAACTCTCAAGAACTGCTAGGATTTCTCTTAACCCCCCCTACAATTTGTTAGGAACTCTCAAGATCTGCTAGGATTTCTCTTAAACCTCCCCACAATTTAAGAACTCTCAAGAACTGCCAGGATTTCTCTTACACCTCCCCACAATTTGTTAAGAACTCTCAAGAACTGCTATGATTTCTCTTAAACCCGCCTACAATTTAAGAACTCTCAAGAAGTGCTAGGATTTCTCTTAGACCCCCCTACAATTTAAGAACTCTCAAGAACTGCTAGGATTTCTCTTAAACCCCCGTAAAAGTTGTTAAGGACTCTCAAGGACTGCTAGGATTTCTCTTAAACCCCCCTACAATTTGTTAAGAACTCTCAAGGACTGCTAGGATTTCTCTTAAACCCCCCTACAATTTGTTAAGAACTCTCAAGGACTGCTAGGATTTTTCTTAAACCCTCCTACAATTTGTAAAGAACTCTCAAGAACTGCTAGGATTTCTCTTAAACTCCCCTACAATTTAAGAACTCTCAAGAACTGCTAGGATTTCTCTTAAACTCCCCTACAATTTATTAAGAACTCTCAAGAACTGCTAAGATTTCTCTTAAACCCCCCTACAATTTAAGAACTCTCAAGAAGTGCTAGGATTTCTCTTAAACTCCGCTACAATTTAAGAACTCTCAAGAAATGCTAGGATTTCTCTAAAACCCCCCTACAATTTAAGAACTCTCAAGAACTGCTGGGATTTCTCTTAAACCTCCCTACAATTTAAGAACTCTCAAGAAATGCTAGGATTTCTCTTAAACCCCCCTACAATTTATAAAGAACTCTCAAAAACTGCTAGGATTTCTCTTAAACCCCCTTACAATTTGTCATGAACTCTCAAGAACTGCTAAGATTTCTCTTAAACCCCCCTACAATTTAAGAACTCTCAAGAACTGCTAGGATTTCTCTTAACCCCCCCTACAATTTGTTAGGAACTCTCAAGATCTGCTAGGATTTCTCTTAAACCTCCCCACAATTTGTTAAGAACTCTCAAGAACTGCTATGATTTCTCTTAAACCCGCCTACAATTTAAGAACTCTCAAGAACTGCTAGGATTTCTCTTAGACCCCCCTACAATTTAAGAACTCTCAAGAACTGCTAGGATTTCTCTTAAACCCCCGTAAAAGTTGTTAAGGACTCTCATGGACTGCTAGGATTTCTCTTAAACCCCCCTACAATTTGTTAAGAACTCTCAAGGACTGCTAGGATTTCTCTTAAACCCCCCTACAATTTGTTAAGAACTCTCAAGGACTGCTAGGATTTTTCTTAAACCCCCCTACAATTTGTAAAGAACTCTCAAGAACTGCTAGGATTTCTCTTAAACCCCCCTACAATTTAAGAACACTCAAGAACTGCTGTGATTTCTCTTAAACCCCCCTACAATTTAAGAACTCTCAAGAAATGCTAGGATTTCTCTTAAACCCCCCTACAATTTGTTAAGAACTGTCAAAAACTGCTAGGATTTCTCTTAAACCCCCCTACAATTTGTCATGAACTCTCAAGATCTGCTAGGATTTCTCTTAAACCTCCCCACAATTTAAGAACTCTCAAGAACTGCTAGGATTTCTCTTAAACCCCCCTAAAAGTTGTTTAGGACTCTCAAGGACTGCTAGGATTTCTCTTAAACCCCCCTACAATTTAAGAACTCTCAAGAACTGCTAGGATTTCTCTTAAACTCCTATAACAAATTAAAAACTCTCAAGAACTGCTTGGATTTCTCTTAAACTCTCCTACAATTTAAGAACTCTCAAGAACTGCTAGGATTTCTCTTAAACTCCGCTACAATTTAAGAACTCTCAAGAAATGCTAGGATTTCTCTAAAACCCCCCTACAATTTATAAAGAACTCTCAAAAACTGCTAGGATTTCTCTTAAACCCCCCTACAATTTGTCATGAACTCTCAAGAACTGCTAAGATTTCTCTTAAACCCCCCTACAATTTAAGAACTCTCAAGAACTGCCAGGATTTCTCTTACACCTCCCCACAATTTGTTAAGAACTCTCAAGAACTGCTAGGATTTCTCTTAAACCCGCCTACAATTTAAGAACTCTCAAGAACTGCTAGGATTTCTCTTAGACCCCCCTACAATTTAAGAACTCTCAAGAACTGCTAGGATTTCTCTTAAACCCCCCTACAATTTGTTAAGAACTGTCAAAAACTGCTAGGATTTCTCTTAAACCCCCCTACAATTTGTAAAGAACTCTCAAGAACTGCTAGGCCTTCTCTTAAACTCCCCTACAATTTAAGACCGCTCAAGAACTGCTGCGATTTCTCTTAAACCCCCCTACAATTTAAGAACTCTCAAGAACTGCTCTGATTTCTCTTAAACCCCCCCTCCCCCCACTACAATTTGTTAAGAACTCTCATGAACTGCTAGGATTTCTCTTAAACCCCCCTACAATTTGTAAAGAACTCTCAAAAACTGCTAGGATTTCTCTTAAACCCCCCTACAATTTGTCATGAACTCTCAAGAACTGCTAAGTTTTCTCTTAAACCCCCCTACAATTTAAGAACTCTCAAGAAATGCTAGGATTTCTCTTAAACCCCCCTACAATTTAAGAACTCTCAAGAACTGCTAGGATTTCTCTTAAACCTCCCCACAATTTAAGAACTCTCAAGAACTGCTAGGCTTTCTCTTAAACCCCTCTAAAAGTTAAGAACTCTCAAGAACTGCTAGGATTTCTCTTAAACCCCCCTACAATTTGTTAAGAACTGTCAAGAACTGCTAGGATTTCTCTTAAACCCCCCTACAATTTGTCATGAACTCTCAAGATCTGCTAGGATTTCTCTTAAACCTCCCCACAATTTAAGAACTCTCAGGAACTGCTAGGATTTATCTTAAACCCCCCTAAAAGTTGTTAAGGACTCTCAAGGACTGCTAGGATTTGTCTTAAACCCCACTACAATTTAAGAAATCTCAAGAACTGCTAGGATTTCTCTTAAACCCCCCTACAATTTAAGAACTCTCAAGAACTGCTGGGATTTCTCTTAAACCTCCCTACAATTTAAGAACTCTCAAGAAATGCTAGGATTTCTCTAAAACCCCCCTACAATGTAAGAACTCTCAAGAACTGCTGGGATTTCTCTTAAACCTCCCTACAATTTAAGAACTCTCAAGAAATGCTAGGATTTCTCTTAAACCCCCCTACAATTTATAAAGAACTCTCAAAAACTGCTAGGATTTCTCTTAAACCCCCCTACAATTTGTCATGAACTCTCAAGAACTGCTAAGATTTCTCTTAAACCCCCCTACAATTTAAGAACTCTCAAGAAATGCTAGGATTTCTCTTAAACCCCCCTACAATTTAAGAACTCTCAAGAACTGCTGGGATTTCTCTTAAACCCCCCTACAATTTGTTAAGAACTCTCAAGAACTGCTAGGATTTCTCTTAACCCCCCCCCCTACAATTTGTTAGGATCTCTCAAGATCTGCTAGGATTTCTCTTAAACCTCCCCACAATTTAAGAACTCTCAAGAACTGCCAGGATTTCTCTTACACCTCCCCACAATTTGTTAAGAACTCTCAAGAACTGCTAGGATTTCTCTTAAACCCCCCTACAATTTGTTAAGAACTCTCAAGAAATGCTAGGATTTCTCTAAAACCCCCCTACAATTTAAGAACTCTCAAGAACTGCTGGGATTTCTCTTAAACCCCCCTACAATTTGTTAAGAACTGTCAAGAACTGCTAGGATTTCTCTTAAACCCCCCTACAATTTGTCATGAACTCTCAAGATCTGCTAGGATTTCTCTTAAACCTCCCCACAATTTAAGAACTCTCAAGAACTGCTGCGATTTCTCTTAAACCCCCCCCCCCCACTACAATTTGTTAAGAACTCTCATGAACTGCCAGGATTTCTCTTAAACCCCCCTACAATTTGTAAAGAACTCTCAAAAACTGCTAGGATTTCTCTTAAACCCCCCTAAAAGTTGTTAAGGACTCTCAAGGACTGCTAGGATTACTCTTAAACCCCCCTACAATTTAAGAACTCTCAAGAACTGCTAGGATTTCTCTTAAACTCCCCTACAATTTAAGAACTCTCAAGAACTGCTAGGATTTCTCTTAAACTCCCCTACAATTTGTTAAGAACTCTCAAGAACTGCTAAGATTTCTCTTAAACCCCCCTACAATTTAAGAACTCTCAAGAAATGCTAGGATTTCTCTTAAACCCCCCTACAATTTAAGAACTCTCAAGAACTGCTAGGATTTCTCTTAACCCCCCCTACAATTTGTTAGGAACTCTCAAGATCTGCTAGGATTTCTCTTAAACCTCCCCACAATTTAAGAACTCTCAAGAACTGCCAGGATTTCTCTTACACCTCCCCACAATTTGTTAAGAACTCTCAAGAACTGCTATGATTTCTCTTAAACCCGCCTACAATTTAAGAACTCTCAAGAAGTGCTAGGATTTCTCTTAGACCCCCCTACAATTTAAGAACTCTCAAGAACTGCTAGGATTTCTCTTAAACCCCCGTAAAAGTTGTTAAGGACTCTCAAGGACTGCTAGGATTTCTCTTAAACCCCCCTACAATTTGTTAAGAACTCTCAAGGACTGCTAGGATTTTTCTTAAACCCTCCTACAATTTGTAAAGAACTCTCAAGAACTGCTAGGATTTCTCTTAAACCCCCCTACAATTTAAGAACTCTCAAGAACTGCTGTGATTTCTCTTAAACCCCCCTACAATTTAAGAACTCTCAAGAAATGCTAGGATTTCTCTTAAACCCCCCTACAATTTGTTAAGAACTGTCAAAAACTGCTAGGATTTCTCTTAAACCTCCCCACAATTTAAGAACTCTCAAGAACTGCTAGGATTTCTCTTAAACCCCCCTAAAAGTTGTTAAGGACTCTCAAGGACTGCTAGGATTTCTCTTAAACCCCCTTACAATTTAAGAACTCTCAAGAACTGCTAGGATTTCTCTTAAACTCCTATAACAAATTAAAAACTCTCAAGAACTGCTTGGATTTCTCTTAAACTCCCCTACAATTTGTTAAGAACTCTCAAGAACTGCTAAGATTTCTCTTAAACCCCCCTACAATTTAAGAACTCTCAAGAAGTGCTAGGATTTCTCTTAAACTCCGCTACAATTTAAGAACTCTCAAGAAATGCTAGGATTTCTCTAAAACCCCCCTACAATTTATAAAGAACTCTCAAAAACTGCTAGGATTTCTCTTAAACCCCCCTACAATTTGTCATGAACTCTCAAGAACTGCTAAGATTTCTCTTAAACCCCCCTACAATTTAAGAACTCTCAAGAACTGCTAGGATTTCTCTTAAACCTCCCCACAATTTAAGAACTCTCAAGAACTGCCAGGATTTCTCTTACACCTCCCCACAATTTGTTAAGAACTCTCAAGAACTGCTAGGATTTCTCTTAGACCCCCCTACAATTTAAGAACTCTCAAGAACTGCTAGGATTTCTCTTAAACCCCCGTAAAAGTTGTTAAGGACTCTCAAGGACTGCTAGGATTTCTCTTATACCCCCCTACAATTTGTTAAGAACTCTCAAGAACTGCCAGGATTTCTCTTACACCTCCCCACAATTTGTCATGAACTCTCAAGAACTGCTAAGATTTCTTTTAAACCCCCCTACAATTTAAGAACTCTCAAGAAATGCTAGGATTTCTCTTAAACCCCCTACAATTTAAGAACTCTCAAGAACTGCTAGGATTTCTCTTAAACCTCCCCACAATTTAAGAACTCTCAAGAACTGCTAGGCTTTCTCTTAAACCCCTGTAAAAGTTAAGAACTCTGAAGAACTGCTAGGATTTCTCTTAAACCCCCCTACAATTTGTAAAGAACTCTCAAAAACTGCTAGGATTTCTCTTAAACCCCCCGACAATTTATGAACTCTCAAGAACTGCTAGGATTTCTCTTAAACCCCCCTACAATTTGTAAAGAACTCTCAAAAACTGCTAGGATTTCTCTTAATCCCCCCGACAATTCATGAACTCTCAAGAACTGCTAAGATTTCTCTTAAACCCCCCTACAATTTATGAACTCTCAAGAACTGCTAGGATTTCTCTTAATCCCCCCTACAATTTGTAAAGATCTCTCAAGAACTGCTAGGATTTCTCTTAAACCCCCCTACAATTTGTAAAGAACTCTCAAAAACTGCTAGGATTTCTCTTAAACCCCCCTACAATTTGTAAAGAACTCTCAAAAACTGCTAGGATTTCTCTTAAACCCCCTACAATTTGTCTTGAACTCTCAAGAACTGCTAAGATTTCTCTTAAACCCCCCTACAATTTATGAACTCTCAAGAACTGCTAGGATTTCTCTTAAACCCCCCTACAATTTAAGAACTCTCAAGAATGCTAGGATTTCTCTTAAACCTCCCCACAATTTGTTAAGAACTCTCAAGGACTGCTAGGATTTCTCTTAATCCCCCCCACAATTTGTTAAGAACTCTCAAGGACTGCTAGGATTTATCTTAATCCCCGCTACAATTTGTAAAGAACTCTCAAGAACTGCTAGGATTTCTCTTAAACCCCCCTACAATTTGTAAAGAACTCTCAAAAACTGCTAGGATTTCTCTTAAACCCCCCGACAATTTATGAACTCTCAAGAAATGCTAGGATTTCTCTTAAACCCCCCTACAATTGAAGAACTCTCAAGAAATGCTAGGATTTCTCTTACACCCCCTACAATTTGTTAAGAACTCTCAAGAACTGCTAGGATTTCTCTTAACCCCCCCTACAATTTGTTAGCAACTCTCAAGAACTGCTAGGATTTCTCTTACACCCCTCCAACATTTTGTAAAGAACTCTCAAGAAATGCTAGGATTTCTCTTAAACCCCCCTACAATTTGTAAAGGACTCTCAAAAACTGCTAGGATTTCTCTTAAACCCCCCTACAATTTAAGAACTCTCAAGAACTGCTAGGATTTCTCTTAAACCCCCCTACAATTTGTAAAGGACTCTCAAAAACTGCTAGGATTTCTCTTAAACCCCCCCCCCCGACAATTTATGAACTCTCAAGAACTGCTAAGATTTCTCTTAACCCTCCCCACAATTTAAGAACTCTCAAGAACTGCTAGGATTTCTCTTACACCCCCTACAATTTGTTAGGAACTCTCAAGAACTGCTAGGATTTCTCTTAAACCTCCCCACAATTTAAGAACTCTCAAAAAGTGCTAAGATTCATTTTGTTTAGACTTCTTAATACCTGCTAGGTATTACCCTCTCACCCTCCTACAATTCTAATATTTTATATATTTAATACATTGAGCATATAAAACAAAAACATAAATATGCAATAAAGTGTGTGCATTAAAAATATATAAAATATAATGAAACGTATAAAATGACTGATAAATTGTTAGAAATTGTTTGATATGAAGATAAAAAAGGATATTTAGCCATATAAATTAAACACAAAAACTTATTGTAGCATAAATTGCTAAACAGAATTATTTATTAAATATTTTTATGAGCAAGAACATTATAAGGAAAAAATTTTAAAAATCTGAACAAAAACACCACCATGGTTCTTTAATTGTACGAGTACACATTATTATTAACTTTGCTCTGACCTCATTATCTCAGTCATGGACATAGGAGTATTTTTATATTCCTCATGTCGACAGTTCTAACACGGTGTGTAAGTGTGTAGACCGTCAGTGCTCTAAGACTAGTGTGTGTTCGCTGGGCGTGGCGGTGACGTTCAGGTGGCGTGGGAGACGCTGCAGGAGGAGTTCGCTCGCTTCATGGCCGAGTACAAAGGAAAAGATCAGGACGACATCTTCGACAAGCTAAAGGAAGCGGTGAAGGACGAGAGCATCAAGAGGCACAAGTGGAACGAGCGAGCCCTGGACAGTTTGGTAAAACACACCACACACACACTGTGTCTAAACTCCGTCCACTCATAACCTATTAACTTAACATATATGCACATTATTATGTACCTTAGTATCATCTTATTTGCATGAGACACGCCCTAATGCACGCAGGTGTGGTGACAGTGAGCCAATAAGAAAAGACAAGAATTCAGCCAGGAAAAAAAAACATTTTGGTGAAGTTGGGGGAAAGAATGATATTTAAAATCTACGCAAATATTTGAAGATTTTGAAATATTTAAGATTAATTTCAACATTATATTAAGATAAGCCATAAACTGGTTACATACATTTTTTTTTTATATTTATAAAGTGTATTTTCTTTTATTCATTTTGGGCAGCTACATTAAACTTACAAACAAATACAATAGATAAACAAGTAATTAATTAAATAAAAAAAGTTTTCAAAGATAAGAAGTGTCAGACATTTTTGTTTTTTTTTAACACAATTTTTGTAATTTGCATGAAAAAAATTTACCCAAAATTAAAACTGAAAAAGAAAAAAAATTCTAATCTTTCAAAGTTTCAGGTGAAATAGTGAAATATTTGCTTTGATTTATGTGTATATATATTCTGAATTTAAAATGTGTATTATTTCTAACATTCCATTAAGATATTTTTTATTTATTATAGAAAGTTTATTAATTTATATTTTTCATTTAAATGCAACGGTACTATGTGGCTGGATGTCATTTTTCTACAACCTTGCAACAAACAAGGCGTTTTATTTGTGCTGTACAAATAAACTTGTTTACTTCTTTATTTCTATAAAGTTTGCTAACGTAGATTGAAGACTCGTCACTACTCCGACTCTTCACACCTTCCTTACATGAGATTTCTCTTGTGTTTCCCTCCTCCGCTGCAGCGAGTGATCCAGCACAACGCTCTGGAGGATCGCTCCATCACGGACAAGCCTCAGTGGGACGCCGCCATCCAGTTCCTGGAGGAGACCCTGCAGTCTCGCCTTAAAGACAGTGCGTTCCTTAACACAGGACATTTCTGTCCTCCTCATCCTCTTTCTCTACTTCACATTTTTATGTCGCAAATCATTTTCACTGAAGTGTTTAATTTTCTCAGCGGAACCGTTTTATTATGTTAATAAAAACAGAAATACGTGAACATAATGCACTTGAAGGAAGATCTGTGTAGGCTTGATATTTGTATTTATTTTAAAAGTCCTTTAAACATATTTCTACTAGTGCAGTATTCGCTTGGAGGAAGGTCTGTGTTTTTTCCATCATATTTTTTATAATTTTTTATAATTATTTAAAAATTCCTTCAGGAATCAGGCTCTACTATTGTTATAACTTTTTTAATGTAGTTTTTAAGGGGTTGCGTATTTAAAATAAATCATTGGTGATCTAAAGAACATTCTGTAGATTCATTATATTTTATTATTTGAAAAAAATACTATTTATTTTTTATATACTGTACTTGTATCAAAATTATTATCATTTGTACTCGTGTGTACTTGGAGGAAGTTAGAGCCATTAGATTTTATAAATTATATTTTTGGTATGGTGTGCACATGAGGGAAAAATCTACTGATGTATTAATACTTTTTGTTAAAAAAAAAAATATATACACACCCATACTTTTACAGTCTGCACACCGTTGGCTAATTGTTTATTTATTTATTTATTTATTTATTTATTTATTTATTTTTTAATCAAAATTGATTTTAATATACGTTTAAGTGCAAATCAATTTTAATCAAATTGAGTTTATTCTTGTTCAGAGTTTGTTTAATGAAAGCTCTATGAAGCGGCTATATTTAATTTAACTTCAGAGCATTTAAAACAAGGTAACTGTAGAGTATTTTTTTCGACTGGTGTCGAGTCTGTGTATTTATTTATTAGTTTATTTTTAAATCCTGTGCTTTACCTCTCAGCTGAGTCTGTGATCGCCGACATGGTGGGACCAGACTGGAAGCAGAGATGGTTAAACTGGAAGAATCGCACACCAGAGCAAGTTAGTACCTGTGTTTTCTCTCCCTCGGTCAGGAATACTAGAACTCAATCCTCCATTAATTATTTTAAATTTTTGACCCAATCGTTAACATTTATTCATGAATTTACACAAAGCTGCAGTAAACCCTGAGCCCTATGTTTTTGTATAATTATTAAAATATCAGTTTTTTCGGAGCAAAGCTGGACAGACTATGCCCCTTTCTGTAAAACAGCACCAGTTGACATTTGCTCATGCACCTTTTCTCTCAGCACGTCCGTAACGAAACCAAGAACGAGCTGGAGCGTCTGCTGAAGCTGCACGAGGACCACACGGCGTACCTGGCCAACGACGAGGTCACCACCGTGCGCAAGAACCTGGAGGCACGAAACGTGGATGTGGACCCGGTGCTGGTCAGTGGCCTCCTGAACCACCCTGTTAGAAATGCCGCGTACTGTACGAGTCGTGTGTGTGGGCTGATTCAGGTGTGTTTGCTTTAGATTAAGGACACGTGGCACCAGCTGTACCGACGTCACTTCCTTCAGAAGGCCCTGTCCCACTGTAACCTCTGCAGACGAGGGTTTTACTACTACCAGAGACACTTTGTGGACTCAGAGGTATAGATCAATCCCAATCCTTTAACCAGAGTGTTTAAGTTCTCAGCCCCAAGATGACGACCTCATCTCCTCTGTGTGTGTTCCAGCTTGAGTGTAACGACGTGGTCTTGTTCTGGAGGATTCAGCGTATGCTGGGCATCACGGCCAACACTCTGCGACAGCAGCTCACCAACACGGAAGGTGCGTGACGGAGAACCGACCCGGCGCGCTCGGGGTCCTCGCGTGGTGTTAGTGTGTCGGTGCGAGGTTTCGTCATGTCCGTTTGGGGAGCTGATGTGGGTTTTGTCGTTGTCACAGTGCGGCGCTTGGAGAAGAACGTGAAGGAGGTGCTGGAGGATTTCGGGGAGGACGGTGAGAAGAAGCTGCAGCTGATCACGGGGAGGAGAGTTCAGCTGGCCGAAGACCTCAGTAAGTGCAAAACATTTGTTTGTGTGTGTATAGAGGAAGGCGTTAGCTGAGCTTAATTAACCAATCAAATAAATAAATGAAACAAACAGTAGAACAAAAGGCGTCAGGTTTTGTCTGTCTCTCAGCATTCTCTCCATCAGACACGTCAAGAACAAGAGAACCTCTAAGAAAATCTTAGAGAACCAGTTGTTTAAAGTTTAGATTGCGTGGCTGCTCTCTGTCGCCACCTAGCATCGAGCGAGAGTATTACCAAAAATAAATAAATAATTTAATTAATCGCCTCACTCAAAGGGCTCAACAGTGGCAGCCTGGCGATGCTGGAGCTCGAACCGACAACCTTCTGATCAGTAACTTAACCGTTTGAGCCACCACCAGCCCTATCGACCCAACCACGGAAATAATAATAATAATAATAAAAAAGTGCAGTTTGTTCTGAATGCATCTGTCGTGAAAATCTGTATGTTATAACGTTCAGTACCAGGCAAAAGTACTTGGACTCATTTTCTACATTCTAGAACAATACTGGAGTTTTTCCCCACTATGAAATAACACACACGTCATCAGGTAATTAAACACCAACAGTAACAGTTAGATGTTAGTTTAAGACAAGAAGGTCACCTGTTCTGGAACAGTTCCTGCAAGAACAGTGTTGTGTCGAGTGTGTTTGTAAAACCCATCGAGCTCCATGATGATGAAACTGTCTTTCATGAAGACCTTCCCAGGAGAACAAGAGCAAAACTGAACTCTGCTGCAGAGGAGACGTTCATTTAGAGTCACCAGCCTCAGAAATCACCAATTAACAACCAGCACCTCAGATTAGAGCCGTTATGAAGCTTCACAGAGCAGAAGTAGCAGATAAACATCTCAATATCAACTGTTCAAGGGAGATTATTGTGGATTCTGGATGCCTTTAGTATTGATTTACAGTGTAGAAAGAAATAAACATCAGGAAAATGGGAGTAGGAGCTATTATTTAATGTCGGGTTTAAATGATGAAAAGTAATACGTGAGTAAAAGTGTAAATAAATATGTCAGTAAATATGTTTAATTGATGCGGTGTGAAAGAAATAAAAAATTTTAAGGGAACAGAAAACTTTGAAACGTGACGTAAAGCGAAGGTAAGTATACACACACACACACACACACACACACACACACACACACACTGTATGTATACGAGATATAAACAGAACTAAAATTGTGTTGTTTTTTTCCATTCGAAATGATAAAATGAGATTAATGATTTAAATTGGTGGATCCATTAAAACAAAATAATAATAAAATAATAAAACTGACTGATGGAGTGTCACTTGGTGAGAACCACTAGAGGGCAACGTCATTCTGTAGATCACTCGTTCCTCAGCGTGACGCTCCACGGTGATCTGGGTCTTGCCGTCTCTCAGGTTTTTAATCAGTCCGAGTGACTTGTTCTTGTCCAGAACCTCAGGAGGGTGTGAGTTTGTGAAGAGTGAGTGGAGTAAAGACGGCGTGATTGGGAACACCGTTTGGGAAGAGGAACGGTTAGAGGAGGAATTTACCCATGGGAAAGCTGACGTGCCCAAGCTTGAACACACACACACACACACACACACACATACATATGGTTGAACGCACATAACTGACCATGTGAGTGATATTTTGTCAGCTAAAAACCCAGCTTGTAGATGATGAGCATCTGGGTCATAAAGACTGACCTGTTCAGTGTCATTATTTGTATTATTTTACTGTTTCATTCACAGAGTTCTCTGTAATATTAAATGAGAGTGACGTGAAACTGTCCGAGAGGGAAAAATAATAGCCAATGCTAGTGAGAGAACCGCCAATTAGCAGCGCTGTAATAAAAGTGAACACGCGTTCGGCTAATCGCGAAGTTACGTGGCCACAGGTTATCTGTCGGTTGTTAGACGGGAATGCACAAACAAGCGTTTCACCTGCACTCACTCACTCTCTCTCACTCACACACACACACACACACACACACACACACACACACACACACACACACACACACTGTTGTATCCTGAGCTCTAAGGCCAGAAGACATCCGCAGTGGTCAGCTTGTTCAATGAAACGTGCTCATGAATGCATGCGCTCGTGTGTCTGTGTGCTGACACGTGATACACTCTCTCTCTTTATAGTGTGTGTGTGTTTGCAGAAGAGGGTGTGCTGCAGAGGATCACCAGCGATCTGATGACTGATGATTCTGGGTCGGAGTGCTCATTAAGCGTCAGGAATTGAACGTCACCTCTAAGCGCAGATTTAGTAAAATAATCAGCGTTGAAGTGGTGCGATGTAGCCGAGTTAGAGTGAGCGCCGTAGTGTTGGGTCATGAAGTGGATCACTCATACTAGATTTAAAAGAAGTGGCTGGTTGTACTTTTTATCCATTTATAGTTATTAGTTACTATTGACCCTCGATGAAAGATTTCAGTTTATCTGTAAACGAGCTGTTGCTATAGAAACGTGGACATACACTGATATAAACCCAGAATCACTACATCACCACTGAAATCTGTCACGGCAGTGTAATGTAAGACGGCACATTAGGTATATAAGGCGGTATATTAAATATACATCTAGGAAACGTTTTGTTTTTTTTGCAACCAGCCACTCAGACACACTTCATGATGAATCCCAACGTCTCTCTCTCGAGTCATCCCTTGGGCTTGGGAGCTGATTTTTACAAAGCCATGGCGTGTTTCCTGCACTGCGCTCATCAGAAAGGCTGGAGGAATTCCTGGGCCTGTCCGGCCTTGCAGCACGACCTGCACGTGCTACTGCCGGGACGTCCGGATCGGACCGTAAGCTTTGGCCGCGCGATTCGTGATAAAATGTGAATCACCAGTTTTCTCCATGGGAACAGAGATTGCGATTCTTTCACACGGATTTCATTTTGTTTTTAAACCAATAACATTTATTGTAAAAACACAAGTTGTCTTCACAGTATGTAACAAATGCAACAAAAACATACAGTGAAATAGTTTGAATTTTATATATAGTTGTCAATCAGATCTTTTCAAACCGCTGCTTATGCGTTGTTGGTAAACACAGAACACGTTTTGGGGGAAAGCGCTGTCCACCTCATCTGCTTATTTGAGCTCACAGACTCGCGATTGGCTCGTGTCGCTATGATCGGTGTGGGAGTACTCTCGAGAAAGTGTGGCCAGTCTGTGTGACACAAGGGAGCCCCAAGCCTGAATCCGTCACTCCTGACTTAAGTAAAAAAAAAAAAATAAGATAAACAAGAAAGAAAGGAAAAAGACTTAGATACCCCTCCCCTAATTTTAAAAACGTAGCGTTCAGCATGAACTCCTTGACCTCAGCCTGGCTGATTTCAGCATCAGTGGTAAACACAGCCACACTTCTTTACCCTTAAATGAGTTTAAGATGTAAGCCTGAAGAAACCGTTAGCTGTTTAAAGATAAATATACAGTACAGTACCTCACTCATCAGCTAGCTCGTTGACTAACACTGAGGCGTCCATGAGTATTATTGTTCACTACAGTATTTCAACAGAGCTCCTGTTCAGAGGTGAGCAAAATCCTGTACTTGAGTAAAAGTTGAGATTCCTTTAGGGCAAATGAAAGTAAATGTCCTCCATTTACATGAATACCTGAGTAAAAGTGCAGAGGTTTTTACCCTGCGTTAGCTCACAGTAGCCTTTTTACTCATAATAGTCAGCAGGTGGCAAGATTTAAAAAATCCAATTTGTCCAACTATCATTGTCTAGGTACTAGGGATACTAACGCAGTTGGCTATAAAAAAAAAAAAAAGCAACTTAAAAAAAGTGTATCATTAGCATCAGTTAAAAGACAAAAGTTACGTATAGACGAAAGTAAAAATCAAACAATTTAAATAAGTTTTTGTGGCAATTATAATTTTTTTTAGAAAGCTACTGTGTTCCAGCACTCTGATCAGAAATTTCAAGCAGAACAGAAAGAAGTGTCGAGGCGTCTCACTGGGGTTTCTGTGAGGGACAATAGAGAAGTGATTTGCAAAAACGACTCTATAGAAAATTTCTTCACGGCAGAGAAAGCTACGCAATCTTAAATATGCGTAAATTGTTCCCCATCTATCGTTTAATTGGTTTATTGTGGACGCTAAAAGAAGATTGCTTGGGCCCGTGTGGTTGAGACGGGGTTAAAACCTAGAGGGGCAGTGAATCACCTGTGAGCTGTTGGAACATGCTCTTTCATCCCCCCTCTGCTCCCTTTTGGGATTCTGCCCCGTGGACGTGCGCTACAAATGCCGATGAGTCAGCGGGCGTGAGATTTATGAAGCAGACAGGCCCGAGGCAGGGCCAGTGGAGTCAAACCCGCCTCACAGGCGGCCACGGGGGGCCTGTCACAGGTGCAGGGAGCTGAGCGCATGACCTCGTACTCACCTGGCTGAGTGTTTAAAGGGGAGAGAGAGATAGAGGAGGTGGGGGGGATAGAAATGGGTTGCAGTGTGTATGGGGTACTTCCCTTTACAAAGAGAAAATTCCACCCCCTCCGGCTCAGTGCGATGTTTGCCTTTACTCGCAGCCAGGTAGGTAAAGAGCTGCTCCTGTTTCAGACCGCAGGGGAATGTGCGTGTGTGCGCGTATGTGAGAAAATGTGTGTGTATGTATGTATATGTGAGAGACTGATAGAGTTGCGCAAGCTGGGCTTCGTTCAGGCTTGCCGCATTTGCAGCTCGCTCTGGGTGGGTGGATTGACAAACTGTGTGTGTGTGTGTGGCGTGTGCCAGGGCAGCTGCATGGCACCAAGCCTGTACTGCTAATGTGTAACCTCAGGCACAACAATCAAGAGGAGCATTTCTTTTTATTTTTTCCTTATAAAAGCTTCTTACATTTTCCTAATGAACCTGAGTCAGTTCTAAGAGCCAGAATTAATGTTCCTCATGACATCGCCTCTTTAACCCGGTCATCTCCAGTTTCTCTCAGAGTCGTGACACGTCCCGGACATGTCCTCTGCATGCGAACAGTTCCCCTCTTTGCTTTGTGTCTCCTCCGCTTCCTGCGCCTGGACCGTTGATGTGTGTGTGCGCGCGACAGCTCTGTGTGTACTCAAGGTTTAAAGTTTGTTTGTGTTTTCACGTTTTGACTCGGCACGCACTAACCCTACTCTTTTTTTTCCAGTGTTTTTCGTATCCCTCTATCTAATCGGCGGACGGCGCGCGAGCCGACTGTACGTGTCTTATCAGTATGTAGAGTGCAGAAAGAGTCAGACATGAGCTGTTTACTGTGTGTGTTTTATCTCCTGGACGTGAATCCGACAGGGCGGGACACATCACAGAGCTCTACAAACCTATCAGGACATTTTTTTATTTTTCTGTCTGCTGACCCAGCGTTGAGACCACTCCAGCAAACAAAGAAAAAAAATGTTTAAACTTCACTTTTTGATATTAAGATTTTGGATCTCGGGCTGAAAATGCTCTGCAGTGCTTTCTTTACATGAAAATAGAATACCCATAATGCGCTGTGTTCAGTATGTTTAGTTAGCAAATTTGGATTTCTATGTTGTATAGATTTAAGTTCATACATCGAAGCAGAACAACTAAACAGGCCCTAAAACAGAGCCTTGTGGGATAACAGGGTTGATTTTTATATTTATAGCGTAGATGCTTGAGAAAGTAAACAATAGTTTTATATTGCAGTGGACCAGAATTTAATTGAATTGAAAATCTCAGTGCCACCTCGCCACAGAGCTAAACTTACAGAGCTAAATAGATACATAGACAATAGATTGATAGATGATTTTTATCAAATGCGCAAAAGTGAATGCAATAAAAAAGAGCAGCGTCTCTGTCTCCTACCAAACTGCAATCAAACATACATCAGTGTTTCCACAAGTCAAACCACAGAAAGTCAAAACACAGAAGAACATTCAGAAGAAAAAAATTCATTCATTTAATCCAAATTTTTTTTCACTTTTCAAGTCCAAAAAGTCAAATTGTAAATCGCAGTGGCTAAAAAAATTTTTATAAGAAAATTGCAATGCCTCAAAGAATTGTATCGAATTAAAAACTATGAGGCGTCCCTACTTTGAGGTCATAAAATATTGCAGTTCCTCCGGAGCACTCTAAACTATTCACACTTGTGGTATGAGCAAATTATTCACTACGCTTGTTTAGAATTGTAACAAAATTGAAACAAAAAACAATAGATTCTGTATATTCATAGAATCGTGATACTTATTGAAACATAATACAGATTTTATCTGCACTTAGATGTCGTGATATCGTTCCGGGTCGTCACTGGTGATTCTTGTTCCTGATGAATAGAATCGATTCATATATCGCAGCACCCAAAAATATATACACATGAAAAAAAAAATCTGTACTTTACTTAAAAATGACTTAAATTACAGTGTTCAGAAATAGAGTTTAATGAGAAAGCGAATGAAATCATTAGTCTGGCTAGGATTTAATGATGAAGTTACTGGGTGTCATCACTATAGTGTCAGAAATTGAGAGCTGACTTCCTGATCTGATGTTTTATTTCTCAGGCTTCTCCTTTCTGTTTAAAATGGAGGCAGAGGTTTTGAAAGCCGAGGCATCACTTCGTCAGAAATCTTTCACGCACTCCATGTTTTATTTAGTTTTCATCTATAATGCTAAGGAAGCTCAGGCCGCTCAGTGACCCCGTCGGGGTATGACTTTAGGTTGATCCCTGCTATAAATAAACGCAGGCGTTTCTCTTCAGAGGCCCGTGTCTGCACCCGTGGAGAGGAGCATCCGGCGTTATCATCTCGAAAAAAGGGAATTTTTATTGATTTTTTTTTTCCTTCTCTACTGTAGATTTACTACGTTTTTCTCCAGAAGGGGCCAAACACAAGTGGCACACTGTGAGATATTACACGTGGATCCTGTGTTTGATCCCTGTCCAGCTTTTTGGCCTCATCCATCTCGCTCTCGTATCCTGTATCTCACTCACTCCCACCATCTTTCCGGCCTTCTGATGGGAAAAGCATGTGTCGGATTCACAGGTTCATTCTCAGGAAGACGTCTGGACTTCAGCTGGAGAAAAAGTCTTGTTCTCTCTCTCTCTCTTTGTCTCTCACCCGCTCACCCACCCACTCTTAGTTTATAAATCTCAGCCATGCGCATAAATCTCTCAGCATCCATCTGCTGGATAAAGGAGAAAACCTCAGGGAGGATCTCAGTCTGTCTGTCTGTCTGTCTGTCTCTTCTTCCTGAGCTTGGAAACACAAAGCTCAGGCTCACACGAAGCCGCGCTCTTTCAAGTCTTTTCCGTCCATCGGTGTGAACGCCGGTGCCTTTCCCAGACAGCTTTCCCCAACAGAGAGCTGTTCACACACTTGCTCTTCCACTAGCTAGCGTCTATATGATATGCCGCGGAAAAAAATGGAGCAGTCTAATGTACATGTGCACGTCCATCACGTCAGGAGTCGTGCAGCTCAAAAAGAAAAAATGCCGAAGTCGGCATCTTGAGCTTCTTTGCGATTTCTTGTTTAATGTGTTGTTGTTTTTTTTTGGTGCCTTATTAACTTATTGAGAGAGAGGGATAAAGACAGGCTGACGTTTCTTGGACGTCCGGCAACACGAAATATAACTATAAAGGGATAAAATTATAAGTAGATAAGAAGAAAAAACATTATTAATAAGGCATTGCTGTTGATGACGTAATCAACATCAGGACAGTAACTCCTGTGTGTGTGTGTGTGTGTGTGTGTGTGTGTGTGGGGAATGTTCAAGGTCAGAGGTTGGTTTTTGACTGACATGCAATTATTAGATCACTCCCTCTGTTGAAGTCATGATGCCGTCCCCCACCCAAGCACACACACACACACATACACACAGAGCTCGTGATGGTCCCTCAGACTGTCTCGTGGCGCGTCTCTCGCCTCCTGGGCTGGTAGTCAGAAGTCTCTAAGTGTCTGATGAAACGTTTATTGAAGGACAGACTCGCGTCTGGGACTCGGCTGAGGAGTTACACACCTGGTCTCACGTCAGTCTGACGTCTGTATGGGGTGTGTCTGCGAGACGGCTGTTTGGGGTCACGGGTCAGATTTTAGGCATGGACATGTTGGTGCAAACACGCCCACTCACCTGATGTACCAGAAGCAAGCTAGCTTAGCTTTAGTTTAGCTAAAATCCTAAAGTGGCTAAGATGAATTTCTGTTTGCATTTGATTGAACTTCGTCATCCGTACCTTCAAAGACTCCAGTGAGCTTGTTAGCTAAAGTGATGCATAGCAGACAGCTAGTGGTTTCACACCTGCAGTGTAGATGTCACTCGTATTGGCCACACCCCTAATTATGCAAAATTATATGGCTTATATGATGAGTTACATAAAGTTCATTTTTCACCTGAAGAATTTTAGCATGCATTTTAGTGTAAAGTTTTCTTTCAGGTGTTAAAGGGCTAATTTATTAATTCATTTAATTTACGTGTACTTATTTTATTATTATAGTTTTAGAATTTACTTTTTTTTTTTTATTTACTTCCATGTTCTCCCTTTTCATTGTTACATTTCGTTTGAATCATTTTTATTTTTAAATTAAGTCTTTTAATGGGTTGTTTATTTTTTCCCTTAGTGTTTTTGTTCCCCCCTCTTTTAATCCTTCAACTTTTGTTTCCCATTTTTTATGAGTTTGTTTATTCAAGTATACCAAATTAAACTCAATTCCAGTAATTTTTTTTATTTACAAAGCAATTTTAACAACATTGTCACAAAGCAGCTTTACAGAAAAAGGAAACTGCTAGATATAAATACAAATAAATGTGTCGATTTTTTTTTTTTAGGTTTTACAAATTTATTCCTTTTTTATATATATATATAAATTCCCCAATTCCCCTTTGAGGATTTATTACTTTCTTTCCAGTTTTAAACAAGTAAGTTATTTATTTTAAAATAATTTTTTGTTTGTTTTTACTTTTTTCATTATATTTTGGTGTTACATTACTATTCGTATTTATTCATTATTTCATTGTTTTGTTTCCATTTATTAATCAATTTATTTATTTATTTTTATTTATATTCCCCTTTAATAAACTTTCTAAGACTAACTTTTAATTGTTAATTTTTCTTTCTTTTTATTGTTACATTTTACCCATTTTGCAGTGTTTCTTCATGTTATGAATTTTTATTAATTTTTTTAAATATTTACATTTTATCCATTTAATTCCCCCCACAAAAATGGATTTGTCTGTTTGTTTATTTGTTTGTTAGTAATCCTGTACATATCGTCGAAATTCAGGTGTTCAAGAATGTATTTTTTTTTCTCACGTCACCCAGCTTTAATAACACAGGCGGAGTAGAATATATATATATATATATATATATATACACGTGTGTGTGTGTGTGTGTGTGTGTGTGTGTGTGTGTGTGTGTAGAAATGGCAAAATCATCTGCACACACTACTCCTTCCTGCAGCAATGTCTTCATCATTTGATCGAGTTGATTTTTCTTTTCTTCTTTAGTTTAGCCTCGCGTTGACCCGCTGGTGTTGCGTCGTGTCCTGTAGCTCCTCCTCAGCATCTGTTTTAGAGATAAAGTCTGTGCGTTGATTTGTAGCGCCGTCGCTGTTACAGTGCCGTGTTGCTGACATGCTGGTTTATGTCCCGTCGTCGCGTCGACCCCTCCATCCCTCCCTTCATCTCTCCCTCCATCCCTCCCTCCATCTCTCTCTTCTGCTGTCGTTTTCAGATAACTTTATGGTCTGGATTTCCAGAAATCCCAAATTCGAGCTCCGTCTCAGGCGGCTGTTTTTGACATTCTCAGCTTTCCCTTGGACTCGTCTTGTTTTTGAGAATGTGCAGAACCGCACACTGACACTCGCGCTGACGTGAGCGCCTGGAAAAAGCCGTCGACACATTTCTGTTCCTCACCCCCAGTTGGCCGTCCTCGTCGATGGCAGACGCTGAAGCGACGCCATCGTAGAGCGCGAGGGATCGGGATTGAGTTTCCCGGTCTCCTGGGCGCTCTCCCACATGCCCTGACTCTCACTTTTCTTTCTGTTTTCCTTCTATTCTTTCCTGTGTTTGTGCGTTCTCCTCGGCCGCACTGTTTCAGCGTCTAATTACAGGTCAATTAAAGGCTTTCTCCAGCCTTCCCTCCGTGCAGCCCACGAGGCTTAGAGCTCGGAAAGAGCGCCGCTGAAAGAGATATCATTTCATGTGGAGATCAGGCAAGAGCCTCTTTTCTCAAAGAAGGGATTGAGGAGGAACCCTGAAAGAAAGAAGGAGAGAAAGAGAAGGGGTTGGGGAGGGGATGCAGGCTGAAGGATTATGGGAATATTCATGACCAGATAAAGAGATGCGACTCATGAATGGATGTGTCCAGGAGCTCATCTCTAAGGTAAACAGCAGCGTAAATGGAGGTTAGATCTCGGCCCCGGACCGTCTGTCCGTCCGTCCCTTCGTCCACTCCTCGTCGCTCCGTCACGTTTCTCTTAGACCTGAAAAGAAAAGCCTGTGCCTTCTTACGTTTATACGTTCTGGACAAACAGATGGTGAAAAGAAGTAAATGTGTTTCTCACGGACGTGTTAAGCTGAAACGCACACACACACACGTCAATGTGTCCTGCAACAAATGTGTGTTTTTATACGAATGGACAGTTTGGCAACTTAACGTGTGTGTGTGTGTGTGTGTTAGGCATTAGGTACTATCTACAACAAACACAAGTTAAAGTGTAAAGTTCTTCCTAAACCGTATGTTAAGTAACCTGGTGTTATTGTGAAGTCGCTCTGACCACGCCCACGTGTTTTATTCCTCTCACGCCACAGCGACTTACGAACATTAGAGTTTTTATTTATTTAATAAAATTACCTGCTTTTTCTAATCCAAAGAAAAAGAAACTTACTGGAAGTATTTGTTCTTTTAATAGACTCTCTCTCTCTCTCTCTCTCTCCAGACTTTGAAGCAAAAGTCAAAAAAGAATTACAGAAATGAATGAATAGAAAAATACGATACTGTCAAAAACAAACAACCAATAATAATAATAAAGATAATAATCTCAGGCAAGGATTAAGTAGTCGGGTAAGTTTAGCTTGTCATGCTCCTTAAGAATCTGTAAGCGTGACCTCGTCTGACCTGAAGATGTCTGTTACACTGAAACTGGAGACTCCTTCCTGTAAAAAAGTCTCTTAACAGAAAACTGAGACTGAATTGCTCCTATAGAGATGGTGATGAAAGACTAAAAGCGCATTAATATAAAAACTTTTTGACCAATCAGGATTGAGATTCCAACGACATGGTGGTGTTTTATTGTCTAGACTCCCGTTTCTGTGATCGTGTGTCGACATGAGGGTCGGTTTTTTCATCCCGATTTTCCCAAGGTATCAGGAGTTTCCTGGTCCCGTCGCTCTCCACAGGGAATCCTCCTCCAACTCGAGTTTCAGCTCCACACCTGTCGCTTCGGTGCGTCCCATCACGGTCTGTAAAGCCTTCATTACTCCTCCTAATCTCCACCATCTCCCTCTTTCATTAGCTCACGCCGCCGTATCAAAGCCCCGGCCTTTTACTGCCACCTGCCAGAAACGTGTCCACGTGGAACCGAGCGGAGTTTAGTTTCAGAGCTCGGGATGGGTTTTGGGGTTTAGGTTGTTGTTTCTGCACACGTGCATGCGTGAGGACTGGCGAGGGCTCGGTGTGTCGGGTTTCAAACCACAGAGGTGTCAGAGCGTCCACAAAGGCCCGCTCGATGCTTTCATCCCTCTACCTCTGAGCAGGAAGGGGAACCCCGGGACCGTCACAGTTATAAAGCGGCTGCACGAGCCCTTCACAACGGTGTATCACATTACACACACACACACACACACACACACACACACTAATTAGTGAAAAGAAGTCTTATCAGTCACTGAGGGTAGTCACTCCAAGATAGTAAATGTTAGGGGAGTGTGTGTGTGTGTAATGTGCAGCCGCTAACTGTGACGGTCCCGGGGTTCCCCTTCCTGCTCAGAGGTAGAGGGATGAAAGCATCGAGTGAAAGCTGGAGTTGTAACCAAATGTTTCTGTTTTGCAGAAAAAGTACGAGAAATCCAGGAGAAACTTGAAGCCTTCATAGAAGCTCTACACAAGGAGAAGTAGTGCAGCAGGTAGCAGCTTCATGTCTGTCTCACACACTGAGACACTCGGAGATGAGATATTACACACACACACACACACACACACTTATCAAGTCTCTCTCTCTCTCTTACAGAACTTGCAGACGCCCTGCACCAGAGGCTGACCCGAGACCACGCCTTCACCCTGATGCACATTTCCTCCTGCTTTTAAACCCCCTGGTGCTCCACAGGTTCTCTTTTTCACCCTCGTGCACTTTCCGGCCAGCGTCCTCTTCCTAAAGAGCCGAGCGATCATCATCATTGTGACCACACACACACACACACTGGAGGTGACCCAACATGTCGTTAACACGTAATTAAAAACCCACAAGCACTTATTAACAACAGCTTCATGCTTTGAAGAAATTCTCGCCCCGCATTATCCCAGGATTTTATTTTTTTTTCCCCCACATTTTTATAATTTCTCTCGCTCTGAAGGTTCGTCCTGACCTCATGGAGGAATGCTCTTAATTCCACACACTTCATGTGTATAAACAGGTAAATATACATCATGGACATGTAGACGTATGTATATGACATGACGGATCTGTGATCAGCGCGGGGCTCGTCTCAGCACAAACCAAGATATACAGAAACCCTCCCCGTTTTGTTGTCAGTTTGTAATGTTTGCATGTCACATGACGTCGGTTTATTTATTAATTTGCTGTTGAAGGTGAAATAAAAAGGATATTAATTCAACGCTGTTGGATTTCATTCATGGAAATAATAATAAAAAAATCAGTTGTGTCTGGAAAAATGTGTTTACTTGGGATTCTTCACAGTGATAAAACAAATATTAGTGTAACTCATTTTAGTTTCTAACATTTACTAGGAAAACGTAAAAAAAATAAAAAATTGGTCCCCAAACATACAGTTTGGTAACATTTTTTTATGAACATGTTGATATTGTGCTTTTAACACATTATAACGCATTATAATAACTGTTGGTATGCAATGTGAAGATGATTGATTTATTACACATTGTTACTTATTTTTAAAAACAACAATAATCAGACTAATCACAAGACCATAACTAGAACTGAACTTTCGAAGTGTTATAACCACTGCTTATAAAACATTATAAATGAGGTCTATATAAACTGTAGAGTTTATTTCTCTAAAACACAAAGCTTTTCTATACATATTTAAAACGGTACTTATAATGGTTTGACACATTCATAGTTCATTATACATACATGGGTGTTCAAGTCAAAGTGGGACTTTTGAGAGTTAAAAACTCCCTTTATTTCTCTCTATTATCCCCTGCTACACTAATGCACTTATCCAGCGTTTCACTAGAGCTTGGATAACAACGCCAGAAACACTGGCCTCCTAGGAACTCCTTTAATGCCCCAAACATGTGGGAATATCTTGAATTGAGGTCAGGACTGTACGGGAGACGTGGCAGTAACTCCCAGTTCCTGTAATGTGCAAGTGGTGTTTGTGAATGATTGTGTACAGTTCACAGAAAAATGCATCCCATCGATTTTCAAGTATCCGGTATTCCACTCACTAAATGTTCATGGGATAGACTGCAGAAAGAAAAGAAAAAACATCTTGTAGCATCATACTCAAAAAGACTTGAGGCTGTAATTGATGCAAAAGGTGCTTCAACAGCAAAAATCTTTGTTTCTCAGGGTCTGAGAGTCCTTTTGCTTTTTGTCCAGGTGCTTTTTGGTAAACTCCAGACGTCTGTCATGTGCCTTTTACTGAGGAGTGGCTTTTGTCTGGCCACTCTACCATACAGGCCTGATTGGTGGAATGCTGCAGAGATGGTTGTTCTTCTGGAAGGTTCTCTCTCTCCACAGAGAAACACTGGAGCTCTGACAGACTGACCATCGGGTTCGTGGTCACCTCCCTGACTGAAGGCTATTCTTCCCTCTAGGAAGAGTTCTGGTGCTTCCAAACTTCTTCCATTTATGGATGATTGAGGCCACTGTGCTCATCTGGACCTTCAATGCTGCAGAAGTCTGTGCCAGACCTGTGCCTCGATACAATCCTGTCTGAGAGGTCTACAGACAATTCCTTGGACTTCATGTCTTGGTTTGCGCTGTTAACTGTGGAACCATGTATAGACCGGTGTGTGTTTGTGTCTTTTGAAATCATGACTAATCAACTGAGTTTACCACAAGTGGACTCTAATGGAATTGTAGAAACATCTCAAGGATGATCAGTGGAAACAGGAAGCACCTGAGCTCAGTTTTGAGTGTCACGGCAAAAGATTTCAAACTTCTTTCACGTTGTCATTATGGGGTATTGTTTGTAGAATTTAGAGGAAATTTTTATCCATTTTGAAATAAGGCTGTAACATAATGAAATGTGGAAAAAGTGAAGCGCTGAGGATACTATCTGGATGCCCTATACAGCCATCATAGAAAGATTTTTATTTTATGTTAGAAAACCAGGAATAGTTCTGATTGGAGTGAAGCACTAAACAAACTAGGATTAACCTTGATGGTTTTATGTTATAAACGCAGTCAGCATTACCGTGTAAAATGCGTTCAAAATCTTTAAGGATGGTAAAATGATTTAAGGCAAATAAAATCAATTCCTACTTAATGTGACACAGGACACGTCTAAACTCTAGAACCAGAATTCTCAACTAATAACAGTTCTGAGAACAAGAATGAATCAGACTTGCGTTTCAAAACTCATGAATTTTTGTGATTCATGTGTCTATGACTTCCTGTGCTCGAATTTATCAAATCAGATGCAGTGTGTATCACACTGAGGAAGTACAGACCCACTAGTGATAATGTCAAGAGCTACAATCATCAGTAAGTACTTGGGCATGAAGTTCATTTATTCCACTTGAACCACTAACTTTTCACATGTTAAGTCAGATTTTGCGATTGTGAATCTAACCAAAAGTCCCCCAAACACACTCTCAAGTATCTGATAACATCTACTGAGTCTACAGTATATTGCTTTATCCTGTAAAGGGGCAGGGGTGGGGTACACTGTGGACAGGGTGCCAGTCCATACAACATGGCACACACACACCTACTATCTGTAATTTTGGCAACATCACATACCCTAATCTGCATGCCATTGGACTCACTCACTCTTCGTTTTTACCACTTTATCACAGGGGGCCTGGAGCCTATCACAGGGGACTTAGGGCTTGAGGCTGGGTACACCATGGACAGGGTGCCAATACATTGCAAGGCACGCACACATGTGCACACACTCATTACAAACATGCTAACTCCGCACACACAGACCCCGAGGTGGTAATCAAACCCGGATCCTGGTGGTGTGAGGCCGCAGTGCTAACCACTACGCCACCGTGCCGCATGTTTACTTACTTTGTTTCTTTACTTTGTCTATTAGGTCTGTTTTCTTTTCTTGATGATTCCATCCAATCCATCCGTGTGTGTTTGTGCGAAGTGTTTCTGATAGATAGTCACTGAGTACAGGCTTTACTTTTACATTTACTTTCATTCGGAGTCGCTGTGGTATAAGCGGAATAAAGGACATGCTAATAATAGAAAAACCGTTAACTTTAACGTTAACTCGGTTGACAGTATTTGTCTTCATCCCACAACACTGTTGTTGATTAGTTTCCTTAAAGCAGCGTGACACTGAGTATCTTCCTCCGAACATATTGCTTAGAATTTTCTAGAGATTATTTTTGTGAAAAGATTGCCTAAGACTGGCTAGTTATTGAAATGGATTTTGTGTGTGTGTGTGTGTGTGTGTGTGTGTGCGTACACAAGACCGCGCTGGTGAGGTACATGTCCTGCAGCTAATAAAGCGGCGCGAATATGAGCCGTGGTGTGTGTAAGTGCGAGATTGCTGAATAAAACAGAAGGCTGAGAGGTTCTTTAACTTCTGGGCATCCTCTCGCGTTTCACAAGGGTTTGATTGTTACTGGCATCAACATGACTGGAGGGGGCAGAGCGAACCGAGGGGGTGAGACGTGATGGGGGATTTCTGTTTCCTCCTGTCTAGTCTTCCTGACTGGGTATGTCCAGCACCTGAGGGTTCCATATACATCCATACATTTACACGTACTGTATACTCGGTACACACACACTGTACGCTTGAGCTAGCCTTGATTGGCACAGGCTGCTTGAGCTCCTCCAGAGAACACTAATATATTCCCAGTTTGGGAGTAAAAGTAAGGAACTGGAGGCTTTTTTTTTTTTTTTTTTTGCTTGAGAAAGAGACCTTAACCTAATGACTCTGTACCGTCTCAATAGACCAGAGAAAGAGAAGTCAACCTCCAGCAGAATGCCTTTGTGCTATCAGATAACCAGCTTCTGAGGAGGGGGAGGACACACTATATGGCCATTAGCATCTCTAAAGGCCGTCACGTTGAGTAATAGCCCGGGCCAGAGCGCTACACCGGCTCAGTTTGTGTTTTGCTCTATTATACGCATTACACAAAAGAGCCGAATACTGGTAAAGACCTGTCAAATGTGCCACCGCTGCCGACGCTCACAAAGCTTTATTTCTTTCCCGGCAAAAAGGACGGACTTGTTCTTTTTCTGACTCTTTCTTTCATTTTCCTCCCACCCTCCTTTTTTTTATCCAGGGGGTTGCGTTGAGGGAGGGCCGAGTGAGTCAGTCGGTGAATAAAGCTTGGGAAAAAGAAATAAATTTGGTAGTGCTCAGGCAGTTTTGGTCATGTTACCGTTTGTTCGCAGGCTTGTCTTTGGCAGCGGGTCTTCCCCCTCGGGCTTTGCCGTGTCTCACTCTCATGCAGACGCCAGTTGATGAAGGGCCCTGCGAG